>KN549280.1:204294-216140 GCA_000797555.1 Oesophagostomum dentatum | reverse complement strand
AAAACTTTTGCGCGTGTTTACGCGCCGAAGGCGGGGTGAATCATCGGCTACAAACAGACACCCTGTTGCGAAATTTCTTCGCGCTTTATTATAGGGGATAGGCCGCAGAAAACTTAACAAATTCGAGCGGAAGGAAGAGGAGACTGCAAAAAGAAAGATTTAACTATTTTGCTATCTAAAGTACGCATTTCCTGCGACGAGCATGCTTAGGCCTTACGCTTATCAAATGTGGACCAGCCTAGATGAGTTGTGTGCAGTCTTATGAATGCTGTTTAGATTTACGTAAAATATGTTGCTGCAATCAAACCGAACAATACTGCAACTCCATTTGGAAGCCACATACAGCCTTTCCCGAAATGACTAAAGTTGAAGTAAGTTGTTATGCACATCTTTCGCTCCACAGTTGAATTCGCTTCAGGCTTAAAGGTAGTGTTTGAACAAATTTACGTCCTAGAGCTACTATGGTAGAATGTGGCGAAGGATCTGCTCTACTTCGTATCACAGCAGCACTCTCTAGCTTTTGCTACCTTTCGAGAAAACTTTAAAAATTTCCTTATTAATGTACGGGCACGGTTGAGCAAAATCCCTTAAGGCAACATATGCTATGAAAAAGTGGTCGAGTTCTTTGCATGATGGTACATAACCAGATATTCACTTCTTCAGAGATTTCGCAGTTTGAGCCGAAAAAGCTCATACACTTCCGAAAAAACGGGGCTATAACGCGTGAGGGCTTCGAAATCAGACAACGTGTTGCAGATCCAACAAATTCCTCACTGAAGGCTCTTTTTCTAATATGCTGGTGTGTCGTAGTCCAATTCCATGATAGCGTTGTTCAAGTTCGGTGGAAGAATGAGGAGATTGAAATCATAAGCTTTTCTGGCAGCTTATCGACTGATACGGCATTGCATATGATGAGTGCGAATCGACCTGTAACAAATGTGCTCATATGCAATTGCGTACACAGACGTTTTATCAGTGGGATGTTCAGTCGTATAAGAATCATGGATTGTTAATCATGGTAAATAAAAAGAAATCAAAAAAGGAAATATTGTTATATTGCTATGCCTTCCAGGTTGGTAGGTGGAATCTTTATTTCAACTGGCCTGACGTTTCGACCGTGTCGTCGTTTTCAAAGGCCTGAAAGTGATTCGTTCTCTTTATCTGTAACTGACACCCTCAGATGTCTTCTCGCCCACAGCCAGTTTCGACGTTCGTCCAAGCTCACCATCGCAGAAATTCTCCAGGAGCAAGGACAAATCCACCCCTCGTCGATCCACGGTGTTAGTTACAGATAAAGACAACGAATCACTTTCAGGCCTTTGAAAACGACGATACGGTCGAAGCGTCAGGCCAGTTGAAATAAAGATTCCACCTACCAACCTAGAAGGCATGGCAATATAATAATATTTGTATCAAGATGCCCAGGTTGAGAGAAGAAAAAACTTGGAGATTGTTAGAAAAGGAAATAGTAAAATGAATAAACGTGTGGAAAAAATTGAAGCTGTTGAGAACGTTTCGCTAGAAAATGCAGTGATCTGCTTACCGTCAGATCAAACGCTAATAACGTTTCTACTTGCGTGTGCGAAGGGCATTCCGTATTCAGCTGATCTTTTGCCATCATTACCAGAGATTTGGCTGGAGTGGCCTAGCTTGGACTAGCGATGACGTCGATGCCATGGCACGACAGCCATTGGAGTTGACCCGGCAGTGAATACACTATGTTTGTGATTACTCGCATTTTTAACTAATACTGCTCAAAATTTTTTTTGTTTTCACTTTTTCCAGGATAGCTAATAGTCCTCATTTCGTTTAAGATTTCTCCTTATGTTGCATTTTTTAAAAAACTTTTGCTTTGTTACGTGTACTTTCTAGCTGACTCCGCGTGTTTTTTAACGGAAAGGTTCACTGCAAACGAAACAGGAGAAAGACAAACTTTTTGGAATAAAGCCATTGGAAGTGGTGCATTAAGCAAAAGAGGCAAAAGGAATACGTTGACGTATCAGAAATTACATAAAGCAATGACCTATTAATCATGCAAAACGAGGACACTGTAGAGACAAGGTAAATGCGTAAAAATTACCGGCTACCTTGTGAAGATTGGACGAATTCTTGCTATACTTGACTCTGAAATGACTCTGAAATGTGCAAGTGTGTGGTCGCGTCTCGCGCTGCTACCAAACACAGTGACGGAGAGTTTCCGCCGCATGCTTTCCGTTGGAGGACGGATTTAGTCCTTTCTCGCAACAATCGTGGAAAATGGCTGCGGAGGAGAAACTCGGCGTTAGGGGAAATTTCAACTCACTTTTGTGAACAGTGTACGCGGGGGCCAATCAGGTCCCGGCGTAGGTGTTCCCTGGGGCAAGCTAGACTTCGTGAAGGTCTAAAATTTCAAGGGAGGCCTCATACCAGGAAAAATGGTGACAGAATCTTGAAACAGGAAAATTGTAATAAGAAACACCCGAAATGGCATTTAAAGAAATGCGTAAAATGGAAGCATCAGAAGTTGACCTCAGGCCAAAAATTTACTAAAAACATGGGAAAATCACCGAAGAATCCTCAAAACCCCATGTCGAAATTTAACACGATGAAACTAAAGTCGATAATCAACGAAACTTGAGTAGACAGGAGTGTACGCGTCGAACGTGTACTGGCCACGCCCATTTTCCTTATAAATGCATTTTTTAAAGCGAAAAGTGAAGAACAAAATATACCCATCGGCGAGAACCTATGGGCTGAACAATCGTACGAAAAATGGTCCTCAAATATGACCATATAAAAACTTTTATGACTTTTATTGAGTTAGATGTTCCCAGGAAGGGCTACGGGAACGGCTGAGCTGTTCACAGGTTTTCACGGGCAAACATCTAGCTTCTTTCTCAACATCTTTGGGATCTCTTAGCACCTACGATTCTATATGGCTGCGGTCGCTATCCAACACCAAAATTGCACTTATCAGGTCTTCCTTTTGTTTGAGAAATCCGTCAAAAAGTGGAGGTTTCCCATCAAGAATACCTTGCCCCACGCAAAATGCGAAGCCGTGGACCGTTGCCGAGGGCCGGCCGAAGGCAGCTGTTTTTTAAAGCGTTGATTTCTTCAATTTTATTTCAAAACCTTTAAGTTGTTTACCTCTCATGTACAGATTGTACAGAGCAGTGAATGATGCGGTCGCAAGCTTTCTTTTCCGGTTTCCTCCAAGTTCCTCAATCTCGCGTATGATTTCTACTCTATGAATATCTTTCATCTGTTTTTTTAACCCTCACCTATACTATCGTCCTCTTATTTCGTTTCGTCCTTCGCTTCGTTGCACTTTTGTTCGCATTTTCGCTTATTTTCGCTGAGTGACAATTTAAAGTTCAGCTGAAGCCATCGAAAATAAGAGAAAACGAGTGAAAAACAGATAATTTGTGGTAAAATTAGCTTTTTTTCAAAGGCAGCTTCGTAAGTCTTCTTTTTTTCAAAAGGGGCTTCGTTTTCGGAAATATTCCAAGAACACCTAACGCCAGGCCCTGGGGCCAATCGATCAACCGCCGGGTATCTCTGTCCAACCTGACCCGACGTATCCACTGGAATGTGTGATCATTTATCGGAGACGGTATTTAGTACTTTGTTTTAAGATACTTCTACTGATGACTATTGTTGCTGGATTTCTTGTCGTGTTCTATGCGATACACTCGCTGCTAGATATAACAACGAAGAAATTGATGTTCGCTGCCCCATGTCCAGCAAGCGGTAAGCTCATGAAAGTTGAGCAGAATTTCGGCATCGTAAAGGTTTGTTTTGTATTCACGATAACGAACAGATAAGACACCATAACGCATGAGCGTTTGAACGGGCTTTAACAGCCTACAACTGCTATTTCATTAAAAACAATAGTATGAACCGCTTTAACAGGGGCGCATCGTGAAGAAGCGAATGATATATAACACGGCTATGTTTCATTGGCTGGCAGCTGAAATCTCGCAGTCGAGCGTAATCATAACGGGCTTACGTTCGCTTCGTTCAAACGCGGCACCTACGCTCGGAACGCCGTCTAAGTTCTCGGCGGATTCTGAAAGAGGAACTTAAAGAATGAATGAAGTACAAATTTTTCGGCTCAAAAGTTATTCCTGACCAAGAAACTCGCTCCAGAAGACTCGTCCGCGATTTCGTGGACGAGCTGTCCAACAAGCTATCCCCGCCAGCTAGAGCGCTATAATCCCTGGATATGAGTAAAACTGAAAGTCTCTTCCACATCCGCGCGCTTAAGATGGTAGACGACCCCAAAAGAAAGCGCACGGCGAAATAGAAAAGTCGTCCGCGAGATTTCTGGAACGATTTTCTTGGTCAGAAATGACTTCTCAACCGAGAAATTTCCACTCTTCGAGTTCCTCTTTCAGAATCCGCCGACAACTCAGAAGGCGTCTCGAGCGTGGGTGCCGCCTTTAAACGAAGCGAGCGTAAACTCGTTATGATTACGTTCGGCTGCGACATAGCCGTGTTATAAATCGTTCGATTCTTCACGATGAAACGAGTCCAGAATGGACTTCGCTTCTGAGATTGCTTTTCAGTGAAGCCTGGTATTTACAGTTAAATCTAAAAACTGCTCAATTTTGACGCAATTTGCCAGCACTGGTCGAACAGCTCTTGCAAAACCGAATATACTTTTTGGTATGTCCTCATATTTGGAAAAGGTCCTCTGAATGGTGATGAAATATGCCGAAGACTGAGCGGGTTGGAGGGAGGTCCAAAGTGAAGGTCCCCCCTCTCCAGCCTTGGAAAAGTGAAGGGCCTTGGCGTTAATCTGGTCAATCTGGTTAATCTTGCATACCAAGATCGTGGGCATTCAATTTAGTCCAGCACTTTTTGCGGGCCTACTGTTTTAAATCCTAACTTGCTGCTTGAAACTCGTACTTAAATGAACTTCTGTGGTAGGAGCAGCTCCTCGATTTTGGTATGGAATGAAAAATCAAAGCCTCCTGAACACATCCGTAACAGAAGTTTTGCCCGATTTTGCCTATCTCTGCTGTAAAGAGAGGGCTCTTCTTTTGTACTTTTCGCGTTTTTGTCACAAAAATGGCATTTTCCACGGCTCCTAGGCAAAATCGAGCGGTATTACTGCGATAGCCGTACTCGGCTCGTCGTCTTCCTTCACATTTTACCAAAATTTCGAAAAAGAAAATTTCCGCGTACGCTGCCGTTAAAAAAGCTGCGATCGTTTGACCAGTCAAAGCCTTGAGAACTATTCAGACAACCTAACAAAGTCACTAGATTGCCAAACGGATACGTCGAAGTACTTGTAGTCCCTGAAATTCCAAATGGTTACATGACCTTCAACTCCACCGAATATGTACAGTTTCTGCATATATTTTTTTTCTAGGCGACAATTCTACTAGTGCTGTGCATTTGCTTGTGGTATCCTGTTTCACCAGAATGTCAGGTGCATTCTGAAGGAGTGTTTGAAGAAAGATACTACTTCATATCTCAGGTTGGACGTATAGTTTATTGCAGTAGACCTTCTGCTGAGCGTTTTTAAGCTTGCCTCGTCTGTTTTTGTTGGGTTATGTTATTGTCTCTGCCCTTTTCTCCTCTTCATGTTGGATATGAATCGGCTCCGTGTCATGGTTGGTTGCACATATTTAACAAACTAACGCTGGATGATGGCCGTTACTTGCATTTTCCCTGAATTTGTTTCTTTCTTTTCTAATAAAAAGAAGAAAGCATGTGGTGCCTTCAAACAATCTTGAGAAAGCACCAATTTTCTTGCCCTCAAGTGTATGTAATATAAGTCAACCACTGTCTCTGCGAGGATATCTGCACAACCTATTCTGCCAGTGGATCTGAGCCACTGTACCGCTCGTTTATGATTTGCGAAAAAATTTTCAGTTTCATTTAGGGAACGGTTTAACTGGCTCCTTGCGACGAGGGGAAAAACAACAAACATTCTGCCTTGAAACAGCATACTCTGAAGCTTCTAAAACTTGCCAAAGAAAAGGCTCTAAGAGAGTTGGGTGTAACGTATACCCTTTCCAGAAAATAGAGAACTCCGCATTGGAAAGAGTACTGTACTCGTTCTTAAGGGTTGGCACACCTGTTCCGCTCTGGCAGTATCACGACAGCTGAAGTAGCCTAGAAACTCTTGGCAGCAGTTCGGTTTAACCGAAAAGGATGACTATTAGTCCCTACATCAAAAGCTTCGCGTTACGGTCCAAGCATGTTATCGTTGCAGAGACTGTTACGGGGTGACAGATCGAAAGACGGGGACAGGTCATCCTTTACAGTATGAAACGTATCGGGCAATGCTGAGCGTTATGCGAAACACGAGATATCACCTGCCTGGCCTTCGGCGCAATTACCCACCTTAAAAATACTTTTGCTGATATCATGATTAATAGGAAAGCAGTAAGGATATTAGCATATATACATATATCTTAAAGACAGGTTTCATCGATTGGCTACTGCTCACGGTACCCGACAAATAGTCGAGTAAGCACATACAATGTATTGCATATATGTATCGATCTATATTCCATTGAAGGTCAAAAGATTGATAATGCGCTGATTTCACATTGATGAAGTAACATGTGCATGGGTCGGTACGTAATAGAAGTCGATTCAGAAATCAGTCGGATATTGGTCCGTCGATCCATAATCGATCGATAATCGAGAATTTACCGATCTCACAGTGGTAAATATGTGCACGGAATGATAGATAATCAAAAGCCGATCCAAAAAATCGGACGGTTGTCGACCGATAATCGATCAATAAATTGATAATGTATAGCGTGCGTTTATGGGTGGGGTAGTACATACATCGACTGGTAGAAACTTGAAAGCTGACTCAGAAAATCAGTCGGCTGTTAACCCATCGATCGTTAATGGATCAGTAAATCGGAAGCTCACCAATCTCTTAGTGATGCGACTATACCTGCATGGATAAGTACATTAGCGATGCAGAAAGTGAATTGGATGTCAACCAAAAGACCGATAATCGATCAGTAAGTGCAGCTAGAGTTTAGGTAAGGTTCGGATAATCGGTGTACATAGTAAAACGAGCCAAACAGGCACACAGATAGTGTGTCTTATACTTCGGATATTCGAAGATTTCCTTCGAATGAATGAATATCGAATAACTTCATTCGAAGAATTTTTCAAATAAAGGAAAAGCGAATATATTCATTGGGGAAAATTTCGAATAAATAAATATCGAATATTTTTATTCGAAAAAAATTTCGAATGAATGAACATCGAATATATTCATTCGGATTTTTTCTCGAATGAATGAATTGCGAATAAATTCGAAATTTCATTTTATTTTTTTTCAAATAAACGAGTGTTCGAATTAGAAATTCTACGAATTTTTGTTCGAATTTGCGCAAAAACATCGCTTTTCAAGTAAAAATATTCTTCAAATAAAAATATTCAAATATTCGAAAAATTTGTCGTTCGAATACGATACCTTTTGCATAGTCGAATTTTCGAATAAATTCGAACACCTATTTTCCTACAAATTCGAAAAATGAAAAATTCGAATATGGTATTTTCACAATATTCGAAATTTGAATATTTTCGAAAATGGACTTTTTGGAATATTCGAATTTCTCAATAAATTGGAAAACGGATTTTTGAAACGTTCGAATTTTTGAATGTATTCAAAAAGGGTTTTTAAGATATCCGAAATTTGAATATTTTCGAAAGCGGTTTCTGAAATACTCGAATTTCGAATATATTCGAATATTGGTTTTTTTTGAAGTTGAAAATTGAATTTATTTGAAAACTGTCTTTTTTTCAAAAAATTCAACTATCGAATTTTATTCGAATACCATGATCACCCAATATTCGAAGTTTCGAATAATTAGAATTCGAATATTTATTCGAATTTGCTTTCGAGTTATTCAGTCGGTCCGAAGTATAGTGTATATCGATCTATAGCTCGATGAAAGCTGATCCAGGGGCCGCATGCATACCGTCCCCGCGAAGCAATTCGCGGGTGAGGGGGACGAGACGGGCGGTTCCCCGCGATGCACAGCATTTCAGGGAGAACGAGATGCGCGTCTCCCTCTCCCGCAATTCTTCCCCCTACTCCGGAATAAGGGGATAGCACACTGTAGCTTCCCCTCGCGGAGAGATATGCATACCGCCCCAAAAGGACAGCTTGCCAAACGATCAATAATCGACTAATAAATCGATAAATCATCGGCTGCGCTGTGGTGGGGTGATACGTACATGGATTGGAAGATAGTCGAGGGCTAACTCAAAAAACCGATCACCGAATGCTGAATGCGCAATGGATAAGGAGCCGCAAGGCGGCTCATTGGTCGACTTTTTCGGTATAAACTGAGATTTAGACGTAGTTGTAGAAATCTAATGTAGTAAGAATAGTGAGAAAAGAGATACATGCCGACGGAGTTTCAGCGGTTTTTGTCGATAGGTCGGAGAATTAGGGCTGGCAACGCCCTAATTCAGTAGTGCTAACTTTCTTGGGAGCTACTAACAATAAGATAAGGTATCTTATATGTACTCCAGCGGCGGAGGATGTACATATACGAATACGTACTAGTTTCGGGCAAATTCTCAAATAATGCGAGAAGCGTAAGATGCTCAAAAGTGGGTAAATTCTGGCCAGTGATTGACTAACCCTTCGCAGAGTTACAATATTTTATGCAAATTGCGAAGACTTTTTAGAACACTGTAAATAGAGAGTGCATCTTGCTCCAATGTCGAAATAGTTCGTCACGACCTTTCTATGAGCTTTAGGAGAGGTCAAATTACGACCGTCTCGTACGGATTAACCCGAAGTATACATGCACACCACCATGGAAATATCGTGATTGCAATAGTGAGAGATTAGGCCGCATATGTACCTTTGTATTTCGGCTTAGTTTGGGGCCTACAGAAACCAATATATGCCTTTGAAGATTCGAGCTTCAACGGTCGAGAGTTTATATTTTGGTTTCCTTTTCCTTTTCTGAAGGTTTTGCGTTTTTCTCTGCGTTATAGTTTGAACACATATCCGGACGTAGTTCATGAGGACTCACATTGTTTGGTCTCGCATCTATCACGTCTTGCTTTATAGAGAGTTAGTCACAATGAAGCGGGTCTCACAACCGATGGAGAAACAGGGCAAGGGGGTGGAGACATGGGAGAACAGTGTCACTGCGGATGTTATTCGTAATTAGTTGTTCTGCAGACTCGGATATGTTCAGGAATTAAGAAAGTATCCAACTCCATGGCTGCTACACACTTCTACATAATCCGCTAAACGTTTTAAAGTTTTTCTCTTAGTAGCTCTAAAACTTGTTATCAAGGGTTCTAGCCAGTTGTGTTCGCAGAAGAAATTGCGGAAGGTAAACTGCCCATGCGCTGCTAAAACCGCTCAATATTAAGCATTAACAGCAAAGCCAGGAGTAGCTGAAGTAAAAAGACTTCGCTTTTTATCAGAAATTGATTTCTACTACATGATTCTTCAGATCAGAATGATTAATAATTGCAGACAACGCGTGCAGCTATTCCTCGACTGCCTTTCAGTGTAGCCTCAATGGGAGCTACCAGTTTCTCCTTAGTGCCTCTGACATTATTTATCTATCAAGCTACATCAGTGAGTTTGCATCTGCTGAATTGTTTGGGAGAAGTAGAACTTATTACTTTTTTATATGGTAATAGAATTTAGACGGCTTAAAATTAAATCTGTCCATTAGAATATGCAAATCTTTGCCTCATGTTGGAATACTGCCTCACAAATATGCCAGTATGCTTGCAAAAAGAAACAGAAGTATTTGCTTGTAACACTTTTGAAGAACTAGCTTTTAATTATATCAAAGAGAACTGGATGTTTTGTGGTTCATGACTTAAGATAGTATATAATAGAATTTGATGCTGGGAAGAGAGTGCCGGCTCCAAAAATCTTTATGAGTACTACACACTTTCAAAATACAGTCTGTCCAAAGAACGCAGACTAGTGGTGCTGCGGGCATATACGGTAGGCGGCGGAATGCCGATTCGTCTTCCGCGCTACAAATCGATAACGACAGGTGGTAGCAGCAGCAGACAAGTCGGCATCTCGTCGCCTATTATATACGTCCGCCGCATAACTAGTCTGCGTCCTTTGGAAAGACTGTACTTCCATTGGTAGTAGCTTCGATGGGGAAGGAATTTCGTAGGGAATTTAGAATAACGTTTTCGAAGACCTCTAACCCGTTAAAGCCTACTGCAGGTTTCCCAACAAGGACAAGGAGAACAATACTGCAAATTTAGAAAGAAATTTACCCAGATCATGGTGAGAACAACCACATGTATAAGGTATAAAGTTATTTCGTTCCTCTACTGTCCTGCTCTTCAGCTTGGTGGATTACTACACGGAATATATGCTGCAACTACTATTGCACAGGAGGCATTGGTACTATATATAACCTCGAACCATCATGATGAAGAAATTCTATTTAAATCACCGGAGAAAACAATGTGTGTGGAAAGCATACGGTATGAAATAAGTGTTAAATTATTGGAAAAAAACTTTCGAATGAGTATATTCAAAATTCATTTACTCGAAAAACTTTCCAAATGAATTTATTCGATATTCATTCATTCGATGAAAATCTTCGAATATTCGAGGCATATTGGTCAGTAGGGTTAACTCTGACTATATAAGGTTGAGGATGCACACATTTCAAATTATATATGGTGATATTAAGAGTTATCTCCTTCGACTACGTCAACAAAGCTACTTAGATTTTGCCTTCAACAGTTATGACTGTGACTTCAAGCAACATCCTTAAGGGAGCAGCTGAAAACAGCGAAGTCAAATACTGTGATTGGACATGAGGAGGCTCTGCGGATTTCACCACTTGTAGGTTTTCTTTAAGGTTGACAAAATTCCATAGCGGCATATGGGTAGGGCACGAAAATAAACAAGTCTTTGTTTATTACTAATTTTTCTTCCATAAAAGGCAGCACCCACACTAAAAATCACACCCTTGTCTTCCGCACTAAAAACGGACTTGGATCCATTGAATACGATGCAGTACGTTAGAAGTCATGAAGGCTGTGGAAACTCTCTCTTTAGTACCCCCTGATACCCCCGTTGGGACGAGCTGTCCATTACTCGCGCACTGCGCAATCTTGCGACCCTCGAAATCGTGGGCGATTAGACTTGCTGCCTGTGTTGTGTAGAAAGGAACTACTGCTACTCATTATGTTGTTTACCTATGCGTAGGCTCTTTGTAGAAATACTGAGCTTATGCTATTTTGTAAGCTTGCCCTAAGACGTTTATAATCGTTGAGATCTCTGGCACCAAAATTTCCACTGGACATTTTCGCTGTGCTTTAGATAACTGATGGTGGTTTTTATTCTATTATTTTCTCTCGGAGGTTCATTTTGTGGTGCATCCGTTTTGTGATTGATGTTCTTCTTGTTGATGAGACAATTCATCCACTTTTCTTCGAACTTAGAAAATGGAAAAATGCATTTCCGACATTTTCTCGATGAATATTAGTTTCTGTGCTTTCCGTTTTTGCTTTGGAGAAACATTGTTGGAGGTATTCTAAAGATTTAAAAACCTCACAATCATTTTTCCGTGTGTGCTGCCTTTAAGAATGCTTCCTTGAAAGAATATCTACAATTGATGCAGTGAACGTTGTTGCACCACAGCCGCTATGATACCGATCGATATTTGTAAATCACTTAAAGGCAGCGTCCAGGCAAAGTTTCGAAAATCACCTTTGCTTATGAATCATATCTCATCTAATAGAGCTCAGCGAGCTTAGTTCAGTCGTACTATTTGTTTTCTTTAAAATTTCTTGGGAATTGTTTAAAATGGTGCGGAACTTTCAGCGTGGACGAGGTGTTCTATCAGTAGATCAAAGGGAAAAAC
>KN549280.1:123977-134391 GCA_000797555.1 Oesophagostomum dentatum | reverse complement strand
GTTCGAGGCATCTGTCATGTTCTCGCATGCTGTCCTTCATCGTGGTGAGCACCCTCTCTGCTGCAGTTAGCCGGGAGAACCTCAAAAGTCCCGGTGACGCATGCGGCCGTCGCGCAGGGATTGGGCTTATTTAAAGAGAGATCTGGCGTTACATAAAGAAAAGAACACATTATCTAGGCGTTCATATTGGGATGTTACGTGTACACTTCATTCTCACATCCTCGAGTTTTGAAGAGTACTGAAAATCCTCCATTTCTTCAAAAGTTGAAGACCGCTCTCTACACGCGTGATCTAACCAGTCACAGGCGAGCATGGGATGCCGTGACTTTTGTCGGGGTGCCCAGTTAGCCGCACTAGTATTATTGTCTTACTGTCATCGGTATTTACTCTTTATAAATTCGTACTACACCTTATACCAATGTTTTTTTTTGTTCCAGATGGATTTTGAGGCTCCGCCACCTTTTACTGGAGCACTGGAGGAGCCTCCAGACGTGGACTCCGACATCCGGATCCCAGCTGACGATGAAGAGGACATTAGCAGTATTTCTGTCGAAATCCCTGTGGATTTACCATGCTCATCATCTCCGACAGCTTCTCCGCCTTTACCTCCAGTAGCGAAAAAGAAACAGCTAGAAACGGATTCTGGAAGCTGTGCGAATGATGATACCGATAAGCATTCACCCCATCATTCAGAAGGTTTGTTACATGACGGTGTGAACCCATGGTTACCTCAGTTTATCTGGAGTTACTGCATGAAGTTTTAGGGACGCAGCCGCCTGGGGAGCTCGATGGTGTACAATCGCGGGCGCAGGAAGATGAGAGCAGCCGGATAGAAGATTCCCCCAGCGAAGCTTCAGTCCAACAGCCTTGTAGGGAGGATACCAGAGAACCAGCTCATGGAGTAGAACCTGCCAGTACATCTGACTGTAACGTACAAGCAGTAGAAGATGATGGTTTTGATGATTTTGGAGACTTTGCTGGTGTGGATGCAGACGACGTCGAAACAGCAGAACCTGGTGAGTCAAAGACAGCACGAATCGTTGAATAAATCTCCGTTGCTGTGTCCTAACCGCTGTTTAAATCTAGGTATGATACTGTGGGAAAATTCTTTAGAATTCAGAATCTGAGTAGCGGTCAAGTTTGCAGGAAAGCTAGATTTCCCCGGTTAATAGCGACGCAGAATACTTGAAATCTTAGCATGTTCTTGTGTAAAAAGATTGTGAATGTGATTACACTCTGTCTCACTTCATGAAAGGAAGTCATGTAGGAAGGCGGTCGGCGCGGCAGTCGCAGCGCGGGCAACTCTGGTCGGGACCCAGTTGGTCGACCGATGGAAGCCCGCTGATTGCTGGCGTATTGGGTCCCTACCAGAGTTTCCAGCACCGCGACTGCCGTGCCGATTGCCTCGCGCTTACCGCCGTCCTGCACGACTTCCTTTCACGTAGTGAGACAGAGGGTAGGTAACGCCATAGGTGGAATAGGGGGGGGGGGGGGGGGGGGGGCGGCACCCCCTTTTGGTGAAGGTTGGGGGAGATGTCGACCGTCGACATTATTGTAGTTTTTTCTATGTTGGAGGAGCTATATTACGCGAATGAATAAGGTACATGCAAAACCGAGTACATTTTTGGAGAATGCGTAAAATGTGCTTTCTAACCATGTAAAAGTTGCTAAAGCTGAACTATAACTGGAGGAGATATGACCGTCTCAATCAGAGAGAAATTTCAAAGTATGCCTAATTTCGAAAGAATTTTCGCGAGCTGTGCTGTAGCTTTGCAAAGGCCACGGTTCCGCAAATAGTAAAGAAGACTTGCTCTTTCGAAGGGCATAAAGAACATGGTACCAGCACGCTTCCTGGCTCCAGAAAATTGGCCGTAAATCCGAATTTTTCGATATTTGAGGCTTAATAACAGGCTTCATTGAAAAGCTAGGAAAAAGCTACGGTTGTTTTTGGCGTCCTCTCGTCGTCTTCTTTCGAATGGTATATAACACTTGGGTATTTGGTTGAAGTAACCCCGAGATCTGGAAACCGGGCGAAATTATAATGGGCGAGCGGGTCATACAAAACGAGACAGTACATGTTTTGAGGAGTACCCAGCCCATTATAATTTCGCCCGGTTTCCAGATCTCGGGGTTACTCCAACCAAATACCGAAATGTTATATACCATTCAAAAGAAGACGACAAGAAGACGCCAAAAACAACCGTGGCTTTTTCCTAGCTTTTCAATGAAGCCTGTTATTAAGCCTCAAATATCGAAAAATTCTGATTTACGGCCAATTTTCTGGAGCCAGGAAGCATGCTGGTACCATGTGCTTTACACCTTCCGAAAGAGCAAGTCTTGGTTACTTACTATCTGCGGAACCGTGGCTTTTGCAAAGCTGCAGCACAGCTCGCGAAAATTCTTTCGAAATTGGGCACACTTTGAAACGGTCATATCTCCGCCAATTATAGATTAGTTTTAGTAAGTTTCATATGGTTAGAAAGCACATTTCGCGCACTCTCCAAAAATTTGCTCAGTTTTGCAGGTACCTTATTCGTTCACGTCCACAGGGTGGTCTTGGTGAAGGTTCCCCCTCGCAGCAAGCAAATGGTGAAGGTTGCCGGCGTCACGGCGGAGGGTATTCCACCTGTGGGTAGCGCAAGCTTCTCCACTAGTGCTTCCGAGTACACCGCATCCTGTTTCGAAAATGTATGTGCATTTTCTCTACAGGTTTTTATAGTTCAGTCCAAGCCATTTATCATGTTTAGTTTGCTTTCCTTTTTCTGATGCCTAGGAGAATACGAGAGTATATAACTGTTGGGAAAGATGTTGCACACTTGTTTACTATGTTAGATTTTGGGCTTGGTTTAGGCCCGTCTTCGAAAGCGGAACTTGACGAGGCTATCGATGACTGGAACGCCTTTGATCGAAGAACCAGTGGAAATGAGCAAGTGCGTAGGTTCACCAGTTTGTAATTTTGTGCATCATTAATTCGTTTAATAAGGGTACCTTATTTGTTTGAGCTGTGTTGGATGGAGCCAGATTCTTTGTATTATAGAATAGATTAAGCACAGTACGGAAATGACCCCGTTTGCAACTTACAGCTGTAGCTTGGATTTCTTGGAAACTAAAACCCGAAGTGAAGGTTGTCTTGTTATATATTCGTTGAAAAGTGAAGGTCGTCTGTATCCGTATTCCGAAACGATCTAGCCCGGGCCATGCATGACCTGGCGTTCTCGACGCGCTTGTTTTAAAAACTCTAGCGCGGCTTATGCAAGAACAACATGAAGTTTGAAGTACCAAAAGATGTTGTTAATGGTATTGGAGCGACAGTGCTCGAACTAACTTGTCCACAAGCTTCTGAAATAGCGTTGGGCCACGCATGGCCTGGGCCAGATGGTTTCGGAATACGGCCACTGGAATCCAAAAACTAGGAGGGGATAACAAGAAACAGTGGGGTTCTCTTAGGATTCGCATACGGTGTGACCGTCAAACAGTGTGTGCAACTGTGTCCAAGATTTCTTCACTGTGTATGCTACAGAATTCCTCTGAATTTCTGCGAGATAGGAAAATATGCTTCAACTCCATATTTCAATCAAAGTTTGAAGCAATTATCAAAACGCGGTCGCTTTTTGGTAGAATTGTGACCATAGTTGGAATACCCGGAAATTAAGCTCTTCAAAAGATGGTGAGTATGATACGCCCTAGAGGGTTTCCGGGTGAAAAAGAAGCTCACCTGTTGGCCAGGGCGGGGGAGGGGTGATGGATCCTCGTAATTTGGGTCATAGGTGATAGGCTCCGACCTTTCCAATTATGACTGTGACGGCTGTAAGAGCTCGAAGAAAACCATCCATACCTTCTGACATGTACTTATGGTTGATTCGAACAGAATGTGCCTGTTTTCACTACTCGTTAGCATGTGCGGCATAGGCCGACTGGACTGGGAAAGAGTGACAAAAAACGATCACTGCCCCTGGAATCTACCCGCAGATGAAGGTGACTAGAGCCACGAATTCCGGGTGTTTCTGTCGTGGGCGTGGCACTTTCTTTCAGTCCTTCGCAGGTTCGTTTTTATTTGATATGTAACGAAACTTAGATTTTAATTCTGTGATTAACTGGTTTAGTGTGCTTTAAAGTAGCGCTGCACACCAGCTGGCCAGAGTGTCATGAGAATTTTTCACCATTCAGATAAATTGTTTATTGTCTCCACGTTCTTCCTTCTCTTAACCTGGGCAGAGTTAAACAACCTTCTATAATGCTGTACCTTCCATGTTGTTAAGTGGATCTTTGTTTACAACTGTCCCGAGGTTTCGACCGTGTCGTCTTCTTCAAAGGCCTGAAAGCGATTCGCAGCCATAAATCTGTGATCAAAACCGTCAAACGTCTCCTCTCGCTCTGCTTATTTCCTAACTGCTGTTTTTGAGCACTGCTGCCATTCGTTCAGTGAGCTCCATTTATTGCATTTATAGGAGTCAAATCGCTCGAATTATGCGATAAGCCATTTTCCTTTTGGAATTATGGCGTGCGTTTGTGACGAAATTACAAAATTGTATACTGATACTTTTTCCTATATTCGAGTTTTATTCATGATTTCATTACTAATCTAGTTATCATTGACAGGGAACCACTTCCTTGGCACCAGAAGATTATGAAATTTTGAGTCAAATTTCGCGTTTTCCTACTTTTCCTATTTCATTTCTTCGTTTCTGTAGTGGTTTAGGCAGACCTCAGAGTTTCTACGGCGATAATATGTAGTTTTCCTATTTATCTTCTTGAGTGCCGAGTTCGTCTGTGCCTCAAAATTGAAACTCAGTTCTTTCCTGGTGAAGTTCTCGATTATGCTGTTTTGAACTGGCCTTCTACATCTCTATAATATGACAGTTAAGAAGTTTACACATTGCTCTAGACGGTTTGCACTACCTCTATTAGGCAAGAAAAGTTGAGCCACATCGGCATTGCGTATTTTGGCTTTTACGCTTTACTAGCTAATGAAATTGTTGTGTTCAGCAACTAGATTTACTGATGAAATTTTATGTCGATGCAGAACTATTGGCTAGGAAGCTTTTCTGGAAATTTCGAGAAAAAAAAGTGAAGCAGAACTCGAATAAGGAAAAGTGAAGAAAAAACTTACGCATCAACGCAGAGAAATCTGTCAGATTCTGCCGATCACAAGACTTTCTGCAGAAAGCCTTTTGATACTGCAGTAAGCGCAGCTTTCGTTTTATACTTTTTGCAGTTTTGCTTCAGAGGTGAGCACATAGACTTTTTTTACAGCATACATTCGAAGAGGGAACTGAACAAGCTGATGAATGGAATGCCTTCGATGCTGCGGACAAGTCGGAAAATGGTTCGTGTTTTTGCTATTCTCATCAACATTTTTTTTTAAACTACGAAGAAGACAGACAGTTCTAGATGAAGGCTGGTCAGCAAATTTTGGCGAGTTTAATGACGGATCTAACATTATGCAGGAACCGACTACTGTTAGTCAGCCTACAACTCATGACTTTTCCCAAGTGTCGCCAGAGGTTACATCTGTTTCTTGATCTGATCATAGTCTGAAATTTAAGTATTCTTGTTCTCAAATTGTTTAGGCCCCTTGTCCGGTTCTTGAAGACCTCTGCGACGAGTTAGATCTTTGGAATGTAGAGAGCGAAATAGGCGGTGATGAAGTATGCATCTGGCTTTTTGTTTTTTTTTTCGTGAACTAATAGATTTGCAATTTTTTGTTTTTGTCAACATTTCTTTAATCTTAGGCGTCAGATATTAGTGCCATACTAGACGCTGACAGTCCTCTTAATGTCGGAAGTGATATCGCTCCATTCTCTCAGTAAGCTTTGCTTTTTATCATATACACGTTCCCTGTGAGTTCCCGTTATCGGTGTTATTTGAAATTTGTTGCAGGAGTTTCGATTTATGGCTAGCTTTGCGGATTGTTGAGGATGCCCTGGCGTTAAAATTTGAATGGAAAGGGTCGGAACATGGTGAAAATCTTTTTAGGACACTTAAAGTGGACCCGGTCAGTTCTTTCTTTCTCTTGCTGTGGTCGTGTTCCCAAACGGACTAGCTCTAGGTCACCAGTCCTAAGATTGTCATTTTTCTGCGGTGTGAATCGATGCATTAAATAAGAAAAGCAGTTGTGGAGGCACACTAGGAAGTTTATGGAATTAGAAGACGTAGTATTTAACTTATTCGTAGTATAATGTTCGCACTGATTGGACTGTATATGATTCTATAACAGTATGAGAATGCAGGCTCACGCTTACATGTTTCAAAATACCACCACTTTATACGTCACATCATTCACTGCATTCGCTAAGCAGTTCATAAAATGCGCCCGACTAGAATTACTACAACAGACTGAAGGGAATTTGAGAGAAATTTCCTTTTTTCACTGAACTGGAAGGTTGTCGTTTATACGGCTATTTAAGGAATTTGCTAGAGGTACTTCTAATCCGAACATTTTCGGGTACAAAACCTTTTTCTATGTATATTCGTAGATACTGTAGAAAATATGGAAATGGATATACTGTTTCCTCAAGTAGTCTGCGGACACACAAATTGGGCGGAGCCCGCAATCGATCGACCGCCAGATATCTCCAACCATGGCCCGTCAACGCGTTCCAACATGTCCGCCGCGATGTGTGTGTCCGCAGAATACTTGAGGAGACAGTAGTGCTGTAGTCAGGAACAATGCGATTTTCTGCTCATATGCTTGCTTATTGCTGTTGGTGTTTTGTAACAAGCATTTTAGCTTTCCTTTTTTCATATCTCAAATACTTCCGTATTTTTCGTGTTTTTAAAATTCCCTTGCAAAATAAGATGCATCTTGAAGGCCAAAGCGGGTCCACCTATTTCAACACGCTTAAGATTCTCATTTTTATTCTTAATGCTAGGTGGTCTTCTTGAGCTAGCTGAACAAGATCCTCACATGAAAACGTTGCAAAAATACCGCTGCGGATTGGTTGTTGGCGAATTTTGGTTTCCGTTCTTTTAAAATCCTCCCTCAAGAACACAGTTGAAGAATGCAACATTTCCTGAATATGGTGTGAAACGACGTTATCAGAAGAATGCCTGCAAAGTCTCATTACGAACTTAACAAAAATTTAAGGAGTTTTCCAATAATCATAGAATTTCCATGTTCCGTGGATAGCCTTTCATTTTTATTATTATTTAGAAGGCTGCTGGACGTGGATCACTACCTCCCTTGTCAACTGCTACCGTTCTTGAGCCAACACCATTTACAGCTAATGGAACAACGTAAGTATTCGACTGATCACCTGCCAAAGAACGACGATGGAGCAGCGAAATGCGGAAAAATTGGGGAAACTGAGCTTCCATTGGTTGACTCATCTCATTGTCGTTCAGTAACGCAGCTCACGCATCGCGTTTTGACCGCTTTACAGTATACGTCTACATCCATGTTGCTGTAAAAAGGTTGCGAAAAAGACGTACAAGTGATAATAATCCGACTGCAAAGAGCATTACAGTAGGCAATTTTTAGGTATCTGCTACTACGTGAGTTAACATTCGAGAAGGCGCAGATCGTTTCACCTTTCGCTTTTTCTTTATTTAACTGTGCCACTGGTTTGACACTGGTTCGTATATAATAACTTCGAAATAACGAAGAAATTTCGCGGATGTCACAGTTCTCGCTTACCAACTTTATCATGACCACATTACTGCATGCAGTAAAGGGGGTATCTATTCAAAACTTTTCAGTTCCTTTGCCTTATAGTTACTAGTGGCCGTGTAAACAACCTTGCGTGCGGGCCATTTCATTGTGCAAAACCTACTTGTAGATTTACATAGATACCCGGTTGGTCTGCTTAAGAAATTTAATGATGCTTTGCTCACTGTTAGGTTATGTAGTCCTATAAAATCTTATCTTTAATCTTTAATCTTTTGGGATTCTTCCGCATTGCATTTGACTTCGCAACATTTTTCTGGTGGCGGCCGCATACTCTAACTTTAGCCTTCAGGAAACGCTAGTCAAAACCGTTCAAGTTTTAAAAAGATGTCTTAGCTTACCGTCCTTTCCTCGAGCTCATTCTGATCAAGTTCATAAAGCGCACAGAGCTTGTTACTACAACTGCGTGAAAATGGCAGCTTCATGTTCACAGATGTTAACTTCTGCAGATACACTTCCATGAAGGTGACAACAGATACTGTCTCCTCAAGCAGTCTGCGGACACACACATTCGGGCGGACACGTTAAGACGTGTTCGATGGCCGTGCATAAAGATGCCTGGCGGTCGATCGATTGCCGACCCCGCCCCTTTTGTGTGTCCGCAGAATACTTGAGGACACAGAAGGTATTTGCTACTCAAAAAGGTTTTACACATAAATCTAACCTTTCCAAGGTTAGAAAAATTTCACAGGCCTATCGGCGCGCGCACCTGAGAGGAGAGCTCTCATTTGAGAGGATAGCTCAGAAGAGCTTTTCTCTCATATTACGCTCTAGGCCCATTGTGCCCCGGGTGGTAAAAAATTAGAGAAATACCGTCAAAATGTACCGTAAAAAACCATTCTGATGATAAAGCGAGGGAGTGACGCAATCTGTAGGGCTCCTAGCCTCTGTAAAGTTTACCTGTGACGGAGATTAGCAGTAATTTTCGGTAAAACTCGAAAATCTGCACATACTAGCGTGAAAGCGCGTAGAATTAAACATCTGGGCTGCTGAGTGATCTCGCCGTGCGGACCTCCCCCGGTGCAGTTGCACATGGAACACGCGCATGGCTTCTAGAGCAACGTTAGTCCTCTGCATCGCTGCATTTTGTCAAACTCTAAAAACCAGATTTGAATTCCCTCATAGCTTATCGTAAGGGCGAATAATTAAATAATAATTAAATTTAATTTGGCCGGGGTTTTTTTTGAAAAATATGGCAAGATCTATGTTTTATATGTAGGAGGGTTGAATTAGTGAAATAATGAATGTTCTCAATACCATATTGGACTATTCGCTAGTTAAGCGTTATTTCTTTTGAAAATCTTACCAATTTTCAGCCGCCGATCCGTAATCATTTCCCGAGAAGAAGGAGCACATGGTGCAAAAGTTCTTAAAGCTGACGCAGCATCCAGTTCGTTTCAACTTAACAGCACTCCCGCGGTTGAGTCACCTTCTATTCCTCAAGCTGACTTCGACTGGGACAAATCAGGCCTAACGAATCCAACAAAAGCAGCCAGTGAGTTTTTGCCTCATATCACTCTTGTCACTTAATGTTCGATTGTTTCAACCTTTTTCTTTCGTGCAGATCGTTCGTCGGCGTTACTCGATGTTGACTATTTTTCCGCCAATAACATGGGCGGTAGCACGTCGACGATTTCTACGCTGCAGAAGGAGTTGGATCAATTAGGGCTTTTGAACTCGTCCACCGAGGTGCTGCAGAAGCCGGCAAGCCAACCGTGAGTTTCACAACTTACTGTTTTTGCATATTCGGCTCTTATAACTACAGCTGCGTTGTTAAAACGAAGTAAGGTGGCTTTGATGTAGTCACGCGATCCACAGCGCTTAAAGGCAGCGTCCAGGCAAAATTTCCAGAATCTTCTTTTCTTATAGTTCATATCTCATCTGATAGAGCTCAACGAGCTTAGTTCAACCGTGCTATTTGTTTTACAAAAAATTTCCTGATAATCATTTAAAAGGGTGCGGAACTTTCAACGTGGACGAGCTGTTATATCAGTAGATCAAAGGGGAAAAACTGCTTCTTTACCTACTCTGAAAGTATACTAAGGTAATTGCTAAGTTCAGTTATGGTTGAATCATCCTCAGGCATGAAAATCTGTCCAAGCTTGTCTCAGTTACCCGTAAAATGAAGCTTTCTATCACTTTTATACAGCTCTGAGAGGTAGGTCATATCGATTGTGCGCCAGAGAGATAACGGGTGGCAGCGAGAGGATCAGACATCGAGCCTGATCGGGGGCTCCCCTGGAGGGGCTGCTTGGGTACTGGCAGATTTTGGGCACTGGGGTGGCTGGACGCTGCCTTTAAAGGGAGCGTCCAGCCACCCCAGTGCCCAAAATCTGCCAGTGCCCAGGCCACCCGTTCAAGGATATCATCGATTAAATTCGATGTCTGATCCTCTCGCCGCCATCCGTTATCTCTCTCATGGACAGTCGATATGACCTACCTCTCAGAGCCGTATAAAACTTATAAAAAGTTTCATTTTATGGATAACTGAGACAAACTTGGACAGATTTTCATGCCCGAGAATGACCCAACCCTAACTGAACTTACCATTAGCCTTAGTGTACTTTTAGGGTAGGCAAAGAAGCGGTTTCTTCCCCTTTGATCTACTGATAGAACACCTCGTCCACGCTGAAAGTTTCGTAACATTTTAAACAATCTTCAAGGAATTTCGTAGAAAACAAGTAGTGTGGTTGAACTGAAGTCGTTGAGCTCTATCAGGATCAGGTATGAATTATAAGAAAAGGAGAG
>KN549280.1:60008-72349 GCA_000797555.1 Oesophagostomum dentatum | reverse complement strand
GGGGGGGGGGGCTCCATCATTTCTTCGCTAACCTCCAAGTGAATGTGATTCTGTGCACCCGCAAAGGAAATTTAATGGCATTTATTACACTTTGCACTTCTGCAACCTCGTATAATACGTGATAAACTGGTTAAAGATGGACAACATGAGCGAGAAGCACTAAGAAATGTAGCACCGTTCTACGACATACAGTACATCAATGCTGGACCCGTGACCGTGCAGCGTTAAATGGGTGAGAACAAGGAAGGTGAGGGACAAGAGTTAGGTGACGGAGAGGTCACGCGGTCGCTGGCATGGCGGATGAGATCATGGACTCGGAGAGAAAGCGGGAACGAGAGGAAGAGAGAGGCGCGGCTCGTCGCGACGCGCGTCGCCGACGGCGCGACAGGCGAACCTAGCTGAGGCGATGACTAGTGGCAGGCGTCCGTCTGCTCCAGGGGAAGAAAAGCCGAAGCGCTGGACACGACGCGTGGCGGTCGCAACGCGATCCTACCGCAGGCAGCATGCGGCGTACGAAGCAGCTTCCACACTTGCGTTCTGGCGTGTCCTGCTGCGAAGATTGACTAGCCAGGTCTCTGCTATAATCGGAAATGCGACGACAGGTCCAGATCGATGCACTCGCACTTCTTTATCTGCAATTACGACCTTAACTCTCAGCTAGATGCGTGCTAACGGCGTGCACCTACTTTTATGATAGTTTTTGTGACCTGAGGCGGATCCTGCCCGGGACAGTCGAGGGTGACGTCGACAGCGTCGTAGTCACGCGGCGCACACGCAGCACAGGATTTGAACTTCGCCTTCAGTGCTTTGCTGTTCATCCGGGGGATGAAGTAGGAGGGGCACGTGCCGTGGCAGAATCTGAAAAGGTTGCGTTAAAACCTCCTGCTCGAAAGTGTCGGCGGCTCACAGCTGACAATGAAAATAGAGAGCTACGAATTGTAGGTGAGATAACCTTACACTTTTCCTGATTTAAGAGAAACTGCAAGAGGGTGCTAATATAAATAGATCAAAGAGGTTTCTGCAGCAAGGGAGATACTACAGAGATACGGAACCGAACCCAACTAAGCGGCGCCATCCTTCTTAAAGTGCGTCAACCTTTGACCCTGTTATTGAACAGCATAGCCAGAGGTACTCTTCCTAATTCAACTATTCGCTTCTACCATACTACTCACAATTATTGCAAAAATAACGCGTTTCTGCGGAACTAAACGTTGCAAACCGTCGTATGGCCATAACTCTTTCGAAGATGGTCCTTTTGCATATATTAAAATGCATATTTATAAAATAGAACGTAGTCACTCAAATGATATCGCCCACTATTATATTTATGTAGTACATTAAAAGTTACATAGCAAAATTAAGCTCATAATTTTGCTCACCCGTTCAGACCGGCTTCGGCAGGAAATGGATGGTAAGCTTTGAATTCACATCGATGCTTTCTATCCAAATCTGGTTTCAAAATTGTGAAAACACCTTTCCTGACGAAGTTACACAGGTGCGACGCTTTGCGATGGTTTTATCCGTCTAAACGCGTTATTTTTGCAATAACTGTGAGCGGTATTGTATAGTGCTGTAGAAAAAGATAAGAAATAAAACGGGTCAAAAGACGAAGGAATAACTGTTCAAAGTGGTTAGCTGCTCATTTTGGATGTTCCTGAGTGTCTAACCAAAGGGCATATGCAAACAGAAGGCAGTTTTATGCTATACTTCGTGGATTTCTTGCGAATTAATCATCAGCGGAACCAACAAACTTTTGCTGGTTTTGAATATATAAATGAACATCATCATGGAGAACGAAATCACACAGAAGAGAAAATTTCCAGAGAATTAAGGTAGCAGTCATCCTAAAAGTAGCTAAACTCTCGTCTCATATTTCTAATCTTATTTCTAGTAACGAAGGAGAACACTACAGGAAAAAATCGTATACAGGAGCAAGAGGCTATCAACTTTAGATGTTTCGGTCATAATGCTCTCCAGTGTTGGCCAATCCCGCTGACATTACTATCCTAGTTGAGTGGCAATATAGAAGCCGTTGCTTCACTTTTTAGGATTTCCAAAAAAACAAACTTCTCCATCGATATTGCTGAAAAGAGCTATTTTGAGCTTCATGATTTTCGCCCCGATACTGTGTCACAAACCAGTAGTCCTTACCAGCCGTGGCCTGCTAGATGGAGGAAAGCTAGTGCTTCATATATTTAAGCTTATTACACAGAACCCTGAACTGGTGACGGCGACAAAACAAACGCTGTCAACCATATCGTTCACACACAGGTGCCAGGAAGTCGCCCATCTACGTTTCCTAAAAAGGTGAGAGATCCAAGGAGGGCTAATTGTGAAGCATGGGCGTCTATGGTGACAACATAACGTGAAGGTGCGAAAGTAGTGTCCTTGTCATCATCGACGACGCTTCCACGGCAGACGTTTACATTTAGCCCTTCTTATATCTTTCACCTCTTTAGGAAACGCAGGTAGACGACTTTTTGGCGCCTGTATATGAACGATATCATTGAGAGTGCTTGTTCTGTCGCCGTCACTCGTGATCAGTTTAGAGTTCTGTGTAATTGTACCGAGCAGATTGGCACCTTCTTTGGCTGTACGGCACTTCGTCCAGATTAGTGCCTTAAACTTGTATAAGGACCATAACTTTTGGCCTCTGATAGGTTAGGGCGCTGCCCACCTGCAGCTGTTAGACACGCCCATTAACGTCAGCATTCTACCAGGATACACCACCGAGCGCACCGAATAAAGTGTTCAGAAGTGCTTTCCGTCTAATGCAGAGGCAGACTAGGGACTACCAAATCCCAAAAAGTCAAGGCGCTGCCAAACGCCACGAAAGCCATCACAGTAATAAGCTCAAAATAGCTCCTTTCAGCAATATCGATGAAAATTTTTCTTGAAAAACCTTGAAAAGTATGACCAACCATTATTGCGTATACGTTTTCTAAACTGCCACTCAACTACGATAGTCCCATGAAAATTTCAGCAGGATTAACCAACACTGGAAAAGATTATGACCAAAAAAAACCAAAAGTTGGTAACCTTTCGGCCGGTACTGTATGTTCTGCTTTTATCCTCCATAACTTTGAGTAAGCTTAATCTCTGGCGAGTTTTCTAGGCCAGGAATGATCAGTGAGCTCTCGCCTTTGTAGTGTAAGTCACGTATAGGAGTAGTGTTCAAAAGGTCAAAAGAACTCGGAATGGTGTTCAGGATAACTGCTAGATCTATGACATAGTCGTGCAAATTTATGGCGTCCGTAGATCCCGAGCCGATCACACTGTAACAACGAGCATGAAAAGTCAAGCGAAGAGCAGAAGTGGAGGTTCCGCAAATGAGCTTTCTTGGCAAAAGGTCTGCAAAGTATTGCTCAAATTCTCAAGGAAGCTCATTTTCTGATATTGGAAAAACTGCGGAAGCTCAGCCTTGAAGAAGTCCAAACTCGGTGAAATTATCGTACAAAAACTTGATGATGCTCGGAGTTTTTAACGCTTTTTTTGGATTTTGGAGAGTAACGCCAAAGACGTTGGGGTTTGAAACAAAAGTATCTGTTGTCGTGAAGGATAAGCGAAATAAAAGTCCGAAATCTAAGGGATGCAAAGAGGAGATTGCTCGCACACCGATGGCAGCAGCATCGGAATCCTAAAAGGAGTTATGACGCTGGTGGAACAGATTAACGGAGATTTCCCGGCCCTGCAGTTCCTTTCAGGTTGGGCTTTTTCACAGGGCTTTGACGGCTTTCTCTGTATATCTCAACAGCTAGTAAGTGCATAATTAGTAAAAGCACGGACATTCTGCGTAAAGCTTTAGTGTTTGGTGGGAAAAATACCATGTTTACTCAGACTTCCTTTAAAGAGTATAAGGAGATTAAAGAAGGCCTACATATGGAAATACCACAAAAACCAATGAAAACGGAAGCAGGGAATCACGTACAACTTTGACCCCCAACCCGATTTATAAATAAAACAGGAAAAGCTCGAAGGCCTAGGTAAACTACTGCAGTAAGGAATAAGCGATGAACCATTTTTTATGAGTCAGCTGATTGAAGATGAGATGCAAAACTAAGTTCCTGGTTTGCTAAAGTCAGTGAATAAATACTGTGCAGGTCTGCACACAGTTATGTCTTGTTTTATTCATTTTTAGTGCTTTTCATGTGGATCTACATGAATTCGTCAAGAAATACAAAAACAAATAAATAAAGGATTCGATTGCGGTGAAAGAGCACGTAAAAATCGGAGCACTTTTATAGAATTTTTCCTTTTTATTGTTCACCTAATTCACCTCATTCCTACAGCGTCTACAAATTCTTTCGGCTCCCCATGGCGACTCAGCTGACCACTTTTTCAAGTGTCTGCAGAATACTTGAGCTGAGAACACGTCACTCCCCCGACTTTCGTGACGCCTGAATAATTCAGTAGTCCCTTTAATTGGAAGCCAGTGGAGGCAGCACGTGATTCTACTTATCGACACGTTTATCACCAGCGGGAGGCGATTCCTTCGAAGCGAATAACGTCTCGTTCAACCACATAAGGACATATCATCTTTGTCCCACAGCTGTCAGTACTGTCAGTCCTTAACTGGCAGGCGTACGAACTGGGTCATAAAAGTAAGCGGAACCGGTGCAGGGGGAGTTGGCACGCAACGGGGTGGAGGAGTGCAAGATGCTCTACTTTCGAAGAAATCGGGACGTGGGATAATAAGAAGGGACCCACTGCACTCAAGGATAAAAAACAAACTTGAGCTGAGCGCAGAAAGTAACGCGGGGATCGATGACGCTGCTACTTCTTATCAAGTGTGGCCATTTTTAGACCACTGTTGATACGGCGAGGAATGCGAGCAAGGCGTATCGACAAATAAAAGCTAGAAGTGGACATGAGAAGCACGTTTGGAAGCCGAGTGTACCAGAAAACATTTCGGAAATGTTGCAGGACGTGAAATTCCGCAGAGTGTGAAGCCTTAAGAGGCGTTTACTGGTATCTGGAGCCGTTGATGGGAAAAGCGGTTGCACACTTCAGGGGAGAACTGAAGGCCTGACTACGATTTACAATTTAGCAAGAAAACTTCTACAAAACTTGGGACGTTGGGTCCGGCAAAACGTGCGTTTTGGTTAGAAAATAGGCAAATTTTTATGTAAAAAGGCAAAAGAAGCAAAAGAGCAAAGTTTCCCACTAGCAAAAAATCCCAGCTTTGATAAAAATTGCGAGCGGGTTTCTGTAGGAGCGTTTGGCGTTGCACACACAATAATATTAAGGCTTTGTCAGCCGAAAATCCAAGCATTTTCTTCTAGCAAATAAGTCTTATGTTGGGTCAGCACCTGAATACAACACAGAATTCTACAACCCAGAGAAGCTCGAATCAATTTTGAAATAGAACGCTTAGAGTTTAGTTTCATGAGGAAAATGCTAATTACCAGCTTACGATTTCTTCAGGATAGAAACCAGTCACGCAGGGAGAATTATAGGCAAGAACCTACCTAGCTTAAAGGCAGCGCTTAGGAAAAATTCTTTCTCTGATTCTGACATGATTACGTAGCTGTTATCATACGCTTCATAAAAGCAAAAAAATTCACAATAATTCTTTGCGATTCTTCAGAAGTCCACGCTTGATCCGCGCTTGTTGTGAACGAAATTGCTCCATCCTCTTTGACCCACCAAAAACAGCGTTCATAGAATATTTTTTGTTACTTCGCTTAGCAACTATTGAAAATTGAAGCAAATAAGTCTACTCGAAACCAGTTCAGCTCATTCGACCTCAGAGAGCAGTTTTCTTGACCATTTCTATGAAATTATAGCGGTTAATCTGGTCAAAAAAACGCGACGTCGTTCATGGCAGGTGCTGATCAGAAGCGGATTTCAGAAGAACGACGAAGGATTGACATGAATCCTTGAATTAATGCAGTTTTCCGTTGATTAAAAGTAGTTTGATGTGAGGAATGATCTATGGCAAAAATGGAACAACACTTGAAGGCAGCATTCGGCGCCAAAAAGGTTATCGAGCTATTATGGTAGGGATGTCAGGTGGAGCGTCTTCTACATCCCTACCACAGTAGCACTCGAAAATGTTAGCTCTAACTTCCAAAAAAGGCGGTTTTATTCAGCTAACATACGAGTTCAGCTCAGTGAGAACATGTTGAAATAGAATGAACTCTAAGAAATAGCTTTGTTTGTCACGTTTTGACACAAATTTATGTGTATACACTGGTATATTACCCAAAGAAAATCGCCTTTTTGGAAGTTAGAGCTAATTATAGCGGTTCAAACTGTGGTAGGGATGTAGAGCAGCCTGTTCCCATCATCTCTACCATAATAGCTCGATGACTTTTTTTGGGGCCGAATGCTGCCTTTAAGGCCGACTTAAGGCTGAACCAGAGGGAAATGAAAGCGATCATAGCCAAACCTAATCGTAGGTTCTTCACGAACGGTTATGAATGTAGCCATCCTGTCAGAAACAACCTTGCATCTAGTTTAAATATAGCCTCCAACCAGAATTTCGCTATACAGTATTTTTTATTTTATTTTATTTTACTGTATGCATGCTTTCGTGCGCATATATACAATAAAATTCGAATCTAGCAGAGAGCTAAATACTGTTATGCGAATCATACACACTAGCAGGCTGGATTCTGGTTTTTGTTTGATTAGATTATTTCTAGTTGAATTGTATGCAAAGGTCCTTCTCATAATGCTATGGTAGAAGCTGCCTCAAAAAACCCACTCGCTTTGCAGGAGAAGTCTTATCAACAACGAATTTCCTACTATAACAGCTATAAACACATCAGAGCCCAAAGCCAGAGCTTGAGAGCATGTGCGAGTATGAGAGGCAAGGAGGAAAAAGGCTGCAGCGTAAAAAATCATCCCAGAGTGTCCTTAACGCTATATTCTGGCATAGTTACCTGACGTGCTGTAGCTTCTATCTGTTTCAGAATAGGTGCTCCAAAAATCGAAAATGTCAGATTTCGCCAAAATTTTGGCTGAGGGGAAGGGTGGGGGGGGGCTGTCTGGCCCCCTCAGTTCAAAATCTTAGGGTAACGGTAAAGTTTGGCCGTGAGCAAAAATATCAGGATCTCAGATGTTCGGACTCCAGTAGCCAGGAAGCCCCATTATGCAAGGTTTCACTCGAATGTGAGATTTTGATCCCATTTGCAAACTATCCTTACCCTGGGTGAAAATGGATATCATGCAGAACAATTGTGATCTTCGGACTCACAATGAGAGCGCGAAATCCGAGGTTTTTGATTTCTAATTTGATTTTTTTCTTCCTTCCTTAGGTTCTTGTTCCTCGCGTTCTTTTATCTCACATAGCTTTCTTGAGTAGTTCGCAGGATTGCCGACTTTTTTGCACATGACAAGTCTGGCCATGAGACTGAAGAGTGAGATACATATGAGCGAGAAATTCTCGTTGCCTATTTAGTAAAAATTCAAAAGATCTTCCTTGATGTGAAGGAGTTAAAAGCGCGAAAAGTTTACAACAGCTTTGCAGCCTTCTAACCATCCCGATTTCGAGCTGCTAACCTGATCAAAACCGCGAAAAGGTACTAGGTACTTATGAATTTTTTGCTTCTGCAGAAGGTTCTGAGATCGCGCTCCGCAGAATCTCAGCCCACATTTTTTATATTTCTCTGTAATCCTGCTCACGAGGTCGCAGCAGAAAACTTCATAGCTTGTGTTGCTGTGACAACGCCAAAGACGTGCATCTTACTGGCTTCAGAGACGGGTGGACATTTTTCGAATTTCTGCTCAAGAAGGCTAGGACCCTTTCTACATGTCTCATTTCCGCCGTTTTTTTTGAATAATGTCACTTCTCCTTAAATTCATGCCGTAGATATAACGACATCAGTTAAGAATCTTTTAGGGCTGTTCATAGAAATAAGAAGAACCTAAACGTGGCGTGCTAAACTCAAAGTGCTAGGCACAGAACGTTGTTGTCGTCTTTTCGAAAAGCTAGTGAAGAAAAGCTGTTTAAGCCGCCGGTTAAATCTAGGGAGGTGTATTGTTTATAAGGGCAACTTTTTAATGTATTTTCTTCTCTGACCAGCTGCAAATGCACGCAACGCATGCAGCGGACGTACGATGTGGCTGTGACTTTACAAATACGAGGGGAATCGGTCTACCCTACCCTACTCCTCAGTATTCAGTCGCACGGGCGCAACAGAGCCGATAGCCTATCGGCTCTGTTGCGCCCGTGCGACTGAATACTGAGGAGTAGGGAAGTGTCTGTAGTTTCCGTGGGAGATGTAGACCCAAACTATTCTTCTCTGCACCTCTAATATTCCGCTTGAAGCTGGTACGCAACTGCACACCCACGCAGTGTTCGGTACCATATGTATATACCAGTGGATGAATGGTACGTTTGTGACAAGAGTTCCGGACCTGCACGATAGAAGACACCGGTAGCGTATCTGGAAGCGACAGGACAGTGGTTAAATGGTTAATGTAGAAAAAGAAGGTGATTTGGAGCTGGATGGAAAATTGCGTGAAGTAAAGCTTTCAATATGAACCCAGCGCAGAAGAAATGAACGAGTTACTGTATAATGCCCACAATACTGTGCCCAAATAAAATCACACTGTGGCTGCATACTAGGGCATTAGACTGGCTGGAATTTTTTTTTGTATTTTGGTAAAGGTTCGTTTTCCGATATTTTCTCGACAAAAAGCTAGGTAGGTGTTGCGAATTTTGACTGAAGACATCTCTGTATGCTCAATAACAGTGGTCATTCGTTTAGAAGATGTCTTCTAATCCCAACAAAGGCAGTTACAAATTCCTTGAAATGTTTTGATTCCCCTCCCGATTTTGAAAACTTGCACAGAAGGCTTTGCTCACTTTAGATTCGAAGAGCTACACCCATTTGCTAAAATGGTATAACAACAAGCATTCGCATATATAATAAGTAAAGATGAAATCCTGAAGACTCATGACATTTTATCCCTGTAGCTCCAGCAATATTTTGAAAATGCTGCGAATCGAGAAAAAAACCATTTCTAAGTCTTTCTTTGCATTTTGGCGATTTTAGTCCATCGAAGAGCACCTCCCAACTGGATGGTCAATATGCTTAGCAACTGAATGCAGAAGCAGCTCCTAGTGCAATCGAGTTGTGCTACAAAAACCTCCTTGGAAAGCCAGCAAGCCTTGCATTTCAGTAAAATTTGACAGATCCGTTCACGTCTATTCTTAATCGATTAAAACTCCATAAAGAATAAGCGATTTCGAGAATTCGTTGGAAGCCGCTAGTCGAAAAAGGAAAAAGAAATGTCATTCCGTACCGTTCTTGCGCTGTACAGCCTGTGAAGAGATCAACAAAATGGTATAAACATCGACAAGAATACCACGGAACCATAGCAGTCGTACTTCTCGAGCAATAAGACATTATGTTGCAAATGAAGTTGTTTTTACATGGAATAGCATCCATGCATCGGTTTATGGAATTCAAACCTAAGCAACGAAGAGCTCAGCCTCCTAGTTTTCGTGATGTTTGGGTTGCATTGTGGAATTTCGTGGTAAAACCCAGCTGGGGAATTTCTTTCCATTGTACAACAGCTAGGACACCGTTTTGCTATGGTTACCGATACGGAACAACCTCTCCATAGCCAGCATCTACTCTCACAAGGAAACCTTCGATTTCGCAAAATTTCTGCGAAACGGAGTCCAGCTCTTTTACGGCTAAACCCACAGAATTTTCTCCCAAAAATAGAGTGGAAATTTATGTTCGTTCAAAGGATGTAATTCTTAGCTGTGAGAGGCACATGCAGAAAACTTAACGAGAAAGTGTTCGACGATAGCGATCAACACAGAAGGAGCTTTCAGAATTCTTCAGAAAATGGACGGAATCAAGCGAGTGTGTAGGATGAGCCCATAATGGAAAATGGAAGAAACATGAATCAGCGCAAATCCAACGAAATTTTAAGGGACGCTGCAGAAATTCCTGGTATACGTAGTACCTTATTGATGAGCCCTTTCCACTTCCAATTTGACATATCCCTGATCAATATACTACAGTTTCGTTCGTGTTAAAAAGGCTGCAACGACATGAACACCGCAACCCGCATCCTCGGGCTCCTCGCCCAGCATAGGCTTCACTGCTATGCCAAATTCGTTAAAAACTTGCAGAACTTTGGAAGAAAGTGCAGCTGTTTTCCGGTCAATCGACTACATAGCTACGAAATCAAGTGATGGGGTTGCAAAGAAAAAAAAGCAAAAGCTCTCCGAACCGTGCAAGATCACTCAAAATGTTGCCCTTTTTTAAAAAATAGATGAACAGCTCGTAAAGTTCTTGAAGCCAAAAATATAAAATCAATTTAATAAAAGAGATTCTTCTTTGCCCTAGAAAATATGGATAAAGTGTCAAAAATTCCCAGCAACGTTTGTGTAATTTTTACAAGTCAGCTTTCAGTGTTTTGATTTATTTACTTATTGTTAGATGCAAAAGTAATGCGGTAGCTGCAACTGCAACGATATGAGCCGGATTTGAAAAGGAAGAAAATTGCATTATATCCTTCTTATTTTCTCGCCTTATTGTTATATATTTAGCTGTCATTGAGCGGATTCCTTTGAAAGCAAGCACTGAAACGGCCTCGATCAGAAGATTTGCCCGTGTGTATGTTTTAGGAGCAGCTAATGAAAAATTCAGAAAAAGATTTTTATACATCGCCGTGTTGCCTTAACCAATTCCCCCTACAACGCCAGCATGTTGTAAATCGTGTAGAAAATTTTCTAAACTAATTTAGGTTACTGTTTCTAATTTGCATGCTCTGAATTGGATAGTTGCGAAGTTTCAGTTCCAGCGAAAGACCACAAATCAAATGTTAGAAGAGGTTTACGCTACAATTTTCTTATTCTGTTGCTCCAGTCGTAGAAAGGGCAAGTCTATAGGCAGATAAGCGCTGAGAAGGGCAGAATTCGCGCTTTCTGGGATAACCTTTAGTGCAAGTAGCGCAGCATTTCTAAAGTTTACGAACAGCTCCCAGCACATAGCCTCCTTCGTTGGAAAAGGTTACCTTCGGGTAAATTAGGCTACGTCAGGATAGATAGGACTGTATTAGAATTTCTTCCTTCTAGTATTGAAATACAAGATCGAGCAAAAGTCAGATTCAAAAAGCAAGCGCACCAGCCCGGTAAGAGGCGAGAAGTAGATAAACTGCGAGGCAAAAACCTAAGGGGCATCAACAGAAGGGCATAACTAACGTCCATTTGAAAGGTAACTCGCGTCGGATGCGCCTATACTGTGTGATGAAGAGATACTTCAAATAATATCAATCCAGTGACTCCAGCGATGTGTCTGGAGAGGCTCAGAGATGACGACACACCTAATTTTATCTGTTTTTGGGCACATAAGTGTAGGAATTGGAAAAATGAGGCGTCCAAAATTTAATGTGTTGTTCAACCTGTTCACTTTCCCAAAAAAGTGAACCAAAGAGTATGGAAAATAAGAGGGACTTCAGCATTTAACGTGTACCATCTCGGTCAATTTGACAAAATTTACGTCGACGCCTTAGTGCGCCTGCTAGGGGGCACATCTGAAATTTTCTCACAATCAGAAGAGAAAGATGTGTAAAACCAACCCACTTTTGGCACAACTCTCGAGCACTCAGCTTTTTCTAGAAAAGAGGTTCTTGATATATCATGACAGTATATGTAGTATGTACATATATATTAGGTGGAGTCAAAAGTCTTGTCGTAATCTGCGACTTCATTTTCAAACTAAATAACTTTAGAATCAATAAAGCTCCTGGCTCCAAATATTCAGTGCTGATGGCCAACGCCTTAAGCTTTCTATCGGTTATCTTGTTCATTGGATCTCTTCATAAGCAAGCATTTTACGATCGAAAAAGGCACAATAGTCAAATTTTCGAGCCTTCATTTTGCGTAATTTTTTCTCTACCCAAATAATTCCTCAACAAGGAACAAAATAAGTACTTGACAGGGCAACTTCTTGAGAATACGGCGGATCACAAGATAGTTCCCAATGCGGCTTTTTTAAAGAAAATGCCAGCAGCGTTTTTTGGTACGGTCGTGCGTACACCCACAGAAAAATTATTTTTCCCCTCCAACACTGAACGATGACGTAGCTTAGGATGGAAATATTGCCATCATGTCCTTACCGCTACAATTTACTACAATTCCAGCTGCTCTCACTGCTCTGCAGTAAAATCGGTTTATCTGACGAAAGAAAAACCTCCCTCAGTGTCGCCTAACTCAAAAATTTCGTGCAGCCCTTATAACGGAGCTGATCCGGAGCTACTTATGCGCGTTGTTCTCTTATACATTGCCAGAGTCATGCGTGATAATGATCTGGCTGGGGAGCGTCACAGCACTTTAATTTTTGGACAAGTTGCTAGAGGTAGACGTCTGT
>KN549280.1:3485-15557 GCA_000797555.1 Oesophagostomum dentatum | reverse complement strand
GTAAATTTCATAGCTTATCGCTTAACAGGTGCTGAGAAAAAGTCCGTTACCAACATCTTGACCCGATTACTATATACACAGGTGATAGTAGTGGCGCAAGAAAAAACGCTGCAGCTCTGATATTACGTCCGTTTTCCAGACGACATTCCCGGGCATCGTAATGCTGTGCTGGTAGTGGTTCCTATTCCGTTTCATAACTGTAGGACACGCCCAGCTTTCTACTATAGAGCTCGATTCTGACGTATTCAGTGGCTGTAAATATTTTCTTCGGATTCTTCGTGCAAAATTATCCCATAGCTCATTTCACAGCTCTTTGAGCACATGTTCTATGCATTTTAAGACTTTTGAAGTTTTTTCGGCTTTTTCATAACTGTAGAACATCCCTAATAGAAAACAATTTTTACAGTAAAAGAATATTCCCCAATGAGTGTAGTTTACGAATAAGTAAAGAGGAGAGCATTGTTGATTTATTGACAACTCTGCCGTTTATTTTGCTGAGTCGTGGAAGTTTTACTGAGATTTCTGCATGAAAATCCTCACACTCTTCAATGAGTCCCTTCAAATAGCTTCCTACCTGCTGGACTTGCTGCCAAGTTTTGCATACATGACAGTTGGATACCGGTAAACAGGAAACTCTACCAAAGCTGGACTTAGGATTCGTTACTACGGTGAAGGAACATTACGAACATCTGAAACGTTCTGGGCCGAAATTCATGAAAATTTGGTTACGCTGGCCAGGCTAGCCGGCATGACTTAGTATGAAGCATTGATTTTCATGGTTTGCTTATAAGACAAAAATAGTGGATGATTAGGGAGTCGATATCTATTCCAGTCATTCTTATTGAGTTGACTACGCTAACCTGTCTAGCCAGACAAAATCTTCATGAATCCCTGCCTTGGTCTAGAAAGGCTAAATAGCTCAGCAGAATTGAGTTTAATGAAAGTTTGCCAAGTGGCAGTTTGCAGTGGTGAATCCATGTTGTCTGACTGAAATTTTCACTATAAAAATTGACATGTTTAGGCTTCCTCGACCAGATTCGTCCATGTTTATGTAGAAGGAAAGTATTACCGATCCAATGGCTTCGTGAATCTGCGAACATTTCCGAAGCAAGAGATTTCTACAGAAATGAGGTTAATTTCGCTCTGAAAAGGCTCCCTGAGCCTCCATGTAGTCTCAACAGTTGCTTGCTGCAAGATGCCTATCGCGAATGAAAGGCACTCACTTACTGTGACGTACATTCATTGGGTATATTCTTTTACCGCAAAAAATTATTTTTATTAGGGGTGACCTACAGCCATAAAACAGCTGAAAAAACTTCAAAAAATCAAATGCAAGAGGCATGCACCCGCAGAGTTTTGAAACGAGTCTCCCATAATTTTGCGTGAGGAATGCAGATAAAATACCTAGAAGCTCTGAAGAATTCAAAATCAGGTCCTACGATGAAAAAAAAACAGGGGGTGTTCTATAGTTATGAAACGCACTATGCCATTTTTGATTCATAACAGCAGAAAACCATAGAATGATATGCGAAGCCTGACCTCTTCGCTAACGTGTCTCCCAATTTTTTTAATGTCTGCTTTTATTCGTTCTCCAGTTGATTTCCTGATTCTTTTCCATATACCCACATCTGATACTTTTTTTGCAAATTTCTTTAAGAGTGTACCCCTAGGGGGGGGGAGGGGGGGGGGGGGTCCAGTCTTACCAGCTGGAAGTGTTTGATCACAAAACGTCAAAAAGAGTACAGTTGTTCAACTTCCATAAACTTTCTATGATACTGGTCAAAACCATCCACATGTAAATTCATAAGGAGTCGCAGCACGCGTTCTTGATATGGCGGCGCCTTCTTTCTTGACGGTACGCTGGCACTGTTGTCACCATTTTCCATATAAAAATGAGTCATAAATACAGTGTACACTTTTTCTATGGATTTTTGTACCCGTAATTTTTTTCGGTAACAAAGCGCGATCCAAAAACCCGCCTATAGCAATAATCCAGGTTGACAGTTATTCAATCACGGCGCTAAGCATTCAATGTTCTGGATAAATTTTTGAAAAAAAAATTTCGCTATTGGGCACTCCCATGCGTAAGAAATATTTTTTTTAGCATTCACAGACCTGTTTTCTTTGCGTTTCTGTTATTACGCATAAATGACACGAAATTCTACATTTACTGCTTTTCGACATTCCTGAGGTGGTGAAAAATCGGTAGATGGACGATAGCTACTAATATTCTTAGAGGTCTATCCATCCGATTCGCGTTAACAGTCTAACTCGCTGCATAATTCGTTCGCCTTCACGCAATTTTTGCTTGACGGCACAGTTCCAGCTCGATATCTTTTCGAAATTTTGGCATGAACCATATCATGGCGTGGCTAGCGTAATATAGGTTAAACTGCTCAAAAGTATCGAAAAATCTCTTCTTTACACGCTTGTACATGTCACAGTGGGCGGAGACTTTCCGCCAGTTCCCAATGTTGGACGAGGTGTTTGTCGAATCTTTTGCAGGATTCCGCCCCGCACAATCAGTCAGTTGAAGGTATCTGTAATTTTGATAGAAAATCAAACGGTGCGAGCGAAACGACCACTGTAGTAGGTCTGGAAGTCCGGCGAAGTCGGACAGACATACAGGTAGATTAGATGGGATAGGCAATGGTGTCAAGAACAAATACAAATCAAGCTGATTTCACCTTGTTCTTAAAAGCGATGAGAATGATTTCTTTGCAGCCGCCTTGCGGCAGGCTTCAAAAGTGAGTATTACTTTGTAAGAAAAGCGTACGCATCTGAAGTTGGCCGAGTTAAGACCAGTTCAGACTACAAGCTACACCACAATGATTTCCTCTTCTTATCCTTTCTGATCTGACTCTTTTTCTTTTGACAAATTCGAAACTCCTACTGTTCCAAAAATGAATAAGATTCATAGTCGAGAGTTTCAAAAATGTAAAAACAGTCGTTTTTTTAAATCTCAAGTTTTCAGAAGATTGCGTATTCAAATTGCTGCTGATAATCGGGATCTTAAGTCAAATTAAACAGATATCCGAATAATTTTCTATTCGAATACTGTTCATTCGAAAAGTTTTTTTTGGAATTTAATCGTGGTTAATTTATTTGGAATGACTGTTTTAATGAAACTATTCGAACTACTGTTCAGTCAATGAAGCTTTCCGAATATACGAAGTATAAAATACAGCTTGCAGTTCTATTTTTATGGTAGTCTTACATAATTTGTTGCACTGAAAAGAAAATGTTGAACTGAAGTACGGACGAACACTTTATTTTTTAAATCTGGTGAATTTTAATCGTGGAAATAGGTTTCAATTATTTGCCGTTGCAAAGACATTCCTGCTAAACTAGTGTCTTCTACATGAATGTCAATATCTTCTTCATTATATTCTACAGATACTGAATATCAAGCTGCTCTGCTTCCGTTGCCTCAGCTGTGTCCTCGCGATGGGTTTTGGAAATAAAAACCTTGTTGACCAAGTGGGAGAGGGCCGCTTCGAATTTGATCTAACGACCAGTAGGTGGTCTCTCCACGTTGCGTGTAACCCCTTATGCTCTGGGTAGGTCGTGGGCTGTTACGCAGCGACTACGAGGTGACCTTCTCTCCCAAAAATAACGTTGTGTTCCAGCCGTGAGCCGCTCACTACGTCATCTCTTCAGTCCCTCTTCTACGTTGGTTCTCAATCCTCAGTGCCAATCAGAGGGTATCCTTCCGGCCTCTTGGAAAATTTTTTTCCACCATTCGGTTCAGAAGCAATGGTCATTCTTCTTTTCCAGGATGAGCCATTCCCGCTCTCGTTCGGACGACGGTGAAAGAGCTCATAGCCGATCTTCAAGCATATCAAGCACTCGAGCGGTCGCCGATCGCGCTACTCTTCCACGGATTAACGATCGGAGTCGGAAAGTCGCACTCCGCCGCCCTAGAAGATAATCATAATAACCCTACATTTAGGCAGCGGGCTGGGGATGGCAAGGATTATCAGTCGCCCTTGCTGCCGCCTCTTCCTAAGATTCCTAGGGAGGACGAATTCAAGTCAGCCCAAGAAGACGTTGCCGAGCCCCTGTGGTGACCAAACGCACGCAAAGAGTGCGCGTATCGTTAGCGCCAGAAGCGAGGAAGAGGTTTGATACACATGCGGCAGGACCAAGGTCAAGCGTACCGATGCGACTCACTTGCCTCCAGGGCGACCCCTTCCCCCTTCTGAGCAGAGATTTTGACCCCCTACTGTGCGAGAAATAAACCCCCTTGAAACAGAAAAGCACAAAAAGGTTAAAGCTAAGGAATGCAGAAAATGCCGTCAAAACTGGCTAGAAAGCTGCTCCGCGAAGGACGCGCGCGTGCGCGATGTGGTTTCCTTAAAAAACGGGAAAAGTAGGGTGCACAAAAACTCGATTAACTTACTCAAAGCGGGGAGGAATTGAGGGATTTTCTATATGAGATAAGAGAAGAAGGTCTGCGCTATCGTGTGGACTAGGCAAAACTTTAGACCATTCTTAATTTCGAGAACACTACACGCTCAAACATAGCTGTTTTCTGATTTTTAGAAAAAGTAGGGGTAAGAAAATTAAGCACCAGTCTTCCCAACCGTGAAGTTTCAAGAAACTTTATATAGCAACGGAAACTAGAAGACTTCCTCCACCTTTGCTTAGAATAGTGCGGAGGTCCGACATCATTTGTTAAGTTGATGCGACCCAAGGTCAGTATTGATGCGACTCTTGGCTTCGGTCGCATCTCAGTCGCATCAAATTATTTCCCTTAAAAAGGAAGAACTACAAGATTTTCTTGGGGCAGCAGAATAGAGCTAATCCTTCAGTTTCTCATCGTATACAGCATATCCTGAAAGATTCCTCTGTAGCAAATAATCACCGTTTTTTTCAACCATACTTTCGATGAAAACGGAAAATTACCAATGTTTATCGCTGTACAGTTCTTTAGGATTTGAGTCTCTTGGCAACTCTTTTAGAGACTGTATAGATCGAATCTTTTCTTTGGAATGACGTATAAATTTCTTGAGTTTGTCTTCGGTTTCGAGGACTTATGCATATTTTTATGAACCCTAGTTTTCCAGTTTCTCAAGAGTTTGTGCGCTCTACGGGCGCTTGCGCGCTACAAGGGCAAATTTTGCGCCAAGCTAAAATTCGAGTTTCTCGGTGGTCGTACCGCGTAGCCACAGGGCATACGAAGGTTAGCGCTCCCTTCCCTTTCAGGGCACTAATGTAGTTTATCGTTAGGCTCGCCGTCGTCTTGAGCGTTTCGAAAAAGTCCTGGACGGAGATGAGTTTCAATCGCAAGAGATTAAAAACTGTGATCTAGAGTTTGCATGAAGTCTCCTCTTCACATCACTGCTGTCTCATTCGGTTCTCCATTAACCCAACGGCGACCCCTCCCCTCGAGCGACATCCCAAGTCGACCCTCCGTTGCGACTGTCGCAACTAGGCTTGACCCTGGGCAGGACTGCAGGTTCCCGCTTGCGATCGGTAAGCTATGAATTTAATCTTAAGTCCCACCTCGTAATCGTATTTGAGATAATGATATGCCCAAGACAATCAGGAATATACTATTCCAAAACTATGCGTATTATCTCGCAAAGTTTTCAAAAAATCCCTGATTTTCAGCTATTAATTCTCCGCTGAGTGTACGAATTCCCAAAAAAGAGATAGGTGCCTATAAGCTAACATGTTACTGGACATGTTCATTTTGTAAAAGATAAATTAGAGATCGTGGGATGTGAGAGTGCTTCAACATCTCGCTTGTGCCAACATGATGAAGACGATGTGATTCAAGCTAGCATGTTAGCTACCTGTTCGGCGAAACATCTTAAACTGTCCGGATGTGAGAAAAATGTGAGAAACTCCGCACCTTTTTGAACCTTTAACCCATTGAAAGACGGGGTTTTCGATGGTTTTAGTACAAGAAGTTTGTATTGTTGTAATCAGCTACTCCAGCCGAATCTAACCATATCAAAACCTCGTCAATGATTTGCAGGTGGGACGGTGCCTTTAAGGAGACTCCGTTCACCATTTTTTCAGAGCCGCAATGCTAAAGGAGCTGTCGCTTGTGTTGTCGCCACTAGCGAAGGTGGCTTTCCACGATGATCAGCTACCGCGGGACACCGATTGCACCATTCAGCTTCGGGAGGCAGACCTGCGAGGGCAAATGAGACATTAATCAACGCGCTGAACATCTTAAAGGCCAGTTGAATGGGAAAGAGTGCTCTACCATAAAGTGTAATTTTCTCTTGTAGCTGGTCCGCAAACTGGGAGCTGATGGAGCAGGGACGCCAATCCGGCTGCCTAAAATAAGCCAAACTGCAGCCACGCCCATATAGCACGTTTTGCCAAGCGCATAGCAGGGCGATTTCAAGATTTTACGGATTGCTGGTTTAGAGGCAGTGAAGCACCAAATTTTAGACCCTTTTTTTCTGTTGATTCAAACAGTACGGTGATTAGTACTGATTAGTACCCCTACCTCATTAAAAGTCCAAAATAGTACCAAGTTCCAAAAAAATGGGCCACTCGCCGAACCGTTCACTCTCAAGAATTGTCCGAGCTGCAGCGTTTCCGTCCGAGTTATTGCAAACGCCGCGAGTCGCAATCGATGACGTCAACTGCGGTGCCAAATTCAAATTTGTCTGTGACGCTCTCTTCGGCGTCGTCATCGTTCGCATAACACCATTTAGATTTACTAAATTAGCTTGCCAAAGTTATATGGAATCTTTGGAATCTCCTCTGGACTGCAAACATTCAATATTACATTAAATATTCATTGGGTTGCTTTACAATGAAAGGCATATTTGAAAAATTTTTTACCAGTGCCCGAAGTTGTTGTAGAGCCGCTTATCTTTTTCTTATCGCTTATCTTTATCTTATATCTTACCTTTGTATTGTATTATCATTCTTGAAGCTGTTGTTGTTTAAGCTTTACTATATTATGCGAGGCCTTGCTTATTTCAGGCATGTACATTTGTAGCATTGCTTCATCGTGTATCCTTTCTCAGAAGACACATTGGTCGGGTAGTATGCGCACATTTTCGCCTACGTTACCAAGCTTTCACAAATTAGAGGTGGAAACTTTCCATGTTTTCATTGATCCTTCCCATGTTGGTTTTCATATGTTTTTCAGGGCTCTCTTTCTGCTCGAATTAATACGTTTAAGGAATAATAGGAGATTCCAATATTCTTGGTCCATTCGACTCACAGTGCATCTGTAAAGAGCCAGTGTTTGATTCGCTTTAGCGGATTTTGCTTCTCATGTCTATGTTCATTGGTCTGCTTCATAATCAGCAATTCTTAGACGCAAGTTTCTTCCTATTAATGTTTCAAATTGATTACTAATCCTAAAGATTGTCTAATGCATTCTATACAGCTGAAGGTAGGGCAGAATTTCTCACTTTGGAAACTGTCAGAAATTTTCCGGTAATTGTGTAGTTTTCAGAAATTCTGTGTTGCTACGAGCGATTTTCGCGTTTCTCAAAATGCAATCAGTGTTCCTAACGGAGTTTTATTTTCCTCTCGTCCTTCATATTGGAGAATGACTGAAAGTGGTTCTAAAGCAGAGTGGTGCATAAAATGTGAGTTTTTCTTGTGCTTTTCAAAAAAGCTTCAGTTTTCGCTCAATTTCCGAGTTTTATTTTATTTTTCTGGTTATCTGTTAACTAAAGGACTTCGAGTGCTTTCTCTCGCAGAGAAATAATAGCCAGTTATCGAAGGATGGTAACTGGCCAGGCACATCACAATTAATATGCAACGCAACACGGCATGCATCGCGGTTCCCATTCTTCCAGTATCCTGAACTGCACATAGGAGCTGAACATACTAGGCTCAAGTTAATTTGCTTTTCACATATCGCATTACGTTATATACGTGTGATGCACTGAAGAACTAAGCTACTGATTTTCTGCGAATGACATCGGCACCATCGCAGCGCGATTTGAACCGAACACAAAAGTATATTTACATATACTTGACCTATTTTAACTATTCTTGAAATGAGAAAATACATGAAAACTGAAGTGTTGAGGCTAGTATGTCCAGCTCCTAAGTGAAGTTTAGGATGCTCGACGGACCGGAACCGCGACGTATCTAATGTCTGATATACAGGAAAGCAATGCGCACAGTGATGAATATAACTGGCAGTTCTGAATTTTAAGGACTTTTCTGTTGTAGCTCAACACCATTACTAACTCACAGTTTGTGAGTCATTTCTTATTTATTTCAGAATATATTTTTGATCTGCCGAAGAGCCGTTCCGAGCAGTGTCCCCAGTCAATTTGTGATAACAGATATCTGCGTTATTCTTGCCAACAAGGGATAAATTCCCCTTCATACATACTACAAGATCCCGAAAATTTTGAACAAGGTATTTGATTCACAGTATTATTTTTTCTCGAATTTCTGTTATGATTATTCTAGGGTATGCTCGGATTAGATGTGTACATATGTTATAAAAAATCGCAATGTTCCACGAAGCCACTTGCATATAAACATTCGGTAAAGTGTTTCGCTGATCTGCAGTGTTGCCAAGTCTTAGCGTGCAATTTTAGGTGTTGACAGGCAAAGATTTTGATGGAAGGTTCCGTGTAGGGATTGTAGGTCGGCATGAAACGGGCGTTTTCAATGCCCAAACGGCAAAATCACTCAAATGAATAGTTTGACGGATGCCAAACACTCATCAACCTTCTTGAAGAACTCTATGAAGATCCCAATGAGATGGGCGAAGGATAGGTTACGCTGTGCGATCACACCTTCAACCTGGAAATAGTGATGAACTAGAAATGGAAAAATTTTTAGTATAAATTTCGTCGTCTTAGTCAAAGTCGCGCAACAAAAATAAGATCAAAACTGGAAGTCTTGAGAAAGTAAAGATACAGGCTAAAAATAATCAAGTGTTCAGCTGACCTGGTGAAATTCAGCTAAACAAGTTGCGTCCAGAGTTTCATTTCCGAATATTCGATCAATAGGAAACATTTTTATTGGTTTGAACCTCTGAAACAACAGTTTACACCAGCATCAGCATCGCAGTGATCGTTGAGTCAAAGAGTATAACTACGATAGATATAATTGAGATTCCCTAACCTCCTGCGGCAACTTATAGATATGACGAGCCGACACAGCGATTGTTATGTTCGCAAAACATTCTTTTGAGCCTCTTCGATTTTCCAGTCATGGTTATATCTGGAAAGCAAATTAAAGCCTCAAAAAACAGGGGTAGGCGAAATGTGCGGAGCAGGCGGCAGCTTCATTAACGGGTTAATATGAGACGCTGAGAAGCTTTGAAAACTTAACTGAAAAACTATCGCAGCCGCGGCATAAAATCTCATGTCCACATCGTGAAACTCGCAGAGAAAATACTGTCATATATACACTTAGAGAAAATAATAAAACTAACAATGTTTTGCACTTCACGAGAGACTTCATTGACTCACCCTTCTTGATTAGGTATACGCAATTCTGTCCACGAGATACCACAAGGATTATCGAGGCTTGATTCAAGCAACCTAAACAAAGACATAGGTAAGTAGCAGAAATAAAGCGTCAAAAAATAGAAACAAGAGCCTCAAGATTCTAAATCTTCATATTATTTGAGAAAGTATCTTACAAGAAGTAAATTTAGAATTATTAACAAGGATGGAGAAAAGAAATCAAAAAGAATTTCATTAAAACATTGAATGAAGACGAGAAGGTGTTGTAAGCCGGATTAGCAACAAAATCAGCTGTTTTTCTTGTTTTCATCCAACGACGCGTCGCGAAACAGCGTAAAACGCCCGCCCTCACGGCTCGCTCGATCTGAAGCTTCGTCGTGTGATTAGCACAATATCCTTCCAATTTTGGCAGCTGCACCGAAGTTTTTCTCTATGGGGGTTGGGTGGTTTATGCTGAGAGCTCGGCTATTGTTTCTAGGGGTCAATGCGCACTCTTTGGCACCAATTGTGCAAAAATTTCGATTTCGCGGTATGCTGCCGTTAAACTTAACAATGACTCTTTAGTCCGCAACACAATAATAAGTTGCATATTACCCTTTAGAAAAACCCCTAGATTAGCCGTACCACAACATTTGTGCCATCACACGTTAGAGGCGCTATCTACTGTTCTAGAGGAGATTCTTGAGAATGGGGCCATATCAAAGGCAAAGAAAGAGTAGCCGGTTTGGATCTCCACGATGTTTCCCATCCCACAGTAGAATGGAAGTTGGAGATCATAAATAAATCTAAAGCTGCTGAATCAATTCCTTGAGGTTCCACACTTCAAGATGGATGGGTTACACCTTGTCCCAGAAATAGTCAAGCAAGGGGACCATTGCGCTAAGGTAGATATGACTGATGCGTCTTTGCAGTCAAAATCGCCGAAGATTCCCGACCGGTCTCGGCTTTCCTTTGGGGCAGTAAAATTTGTTCGTTTACATGCCTTCCCATTAGCCCTGCAACAGCCCCCTATATTTACACTAGGCTAATAAGGGTAGTAATAGAACATTTAAAGACCCTAGGGATACGGCTAATATCCTACCTTGATGACTGGGCTTTTTTTTGCAGAAACAGCCGAGTTACTCCATCAGCAGCTAGATATGCTCTAAGGACCTTTAAAAACCTAGGCCTGCGCATAAATAGAGAGAAGTCAGTACTAGAACCTTGCCAAAGGATAGAGTTCCTCGGTGTTACCTTGGACACCATCCTCGGTGTCTTTGAACTCCTCCAGTCCAAGCTTGTCAGGATACGTGACGAAGCGGGATCATCAATATGTAAGGGGATAGTAAAGGCAAGGGACGTAGCAAAATTCCTGGGCAGCGCGAATTTTGTTGGGTTTTTGTTTGATACTGTTCTCGACTCACTTTACGCGCGCATTACGAAGAGACCTAGCCAGGAATGTGAATCTACATGACAAGAAGTCACTTGAAACCAGGTAACCCTATCAGAAATTACAAGGGAAGACCTTGCGTGGTTCAGACATCACATCTGCGAACATAGTGGGACATCCTTCTGCAGGAAGTCACCAGACATCACTATGACTTGCGATGCTTCCAAAGCAGGATGGGGAGCAGTGTACTGCGGCCTAAAGACCGGTTGTAGACGGTCTCGAGGCGAAAGTTTGGACCATATTGACCTCCTCGAGCTTAAGGCAATCTATTTTGGGTTAAAGTCCTTCGAAAAAAATGGCGCAACATTATGGTATTAATCGAGTCCGACAATACCGCAGCCATAGCATATATTAAGAAGGGCGGAAGCACAAAAAGCTAGCACATGTCCACACTCGCCAGACAAATTTGGGAATGGACGTTAGGCTACGCCTCCGTGTCATTCACAGACCAGGCATACAGAACGGAGAGGCCGATAAGGAAACCAAAACCTTTACTAGGGAACGCGCTGAGTGGAGTCTAGATCCGCAGACGGCGCTTACTGTTTTCAGCTGTTTCAAAAAACCGCAGTTTGGCCATTTTACTTCTCGTTTAAATGCAAAGCTCTTCCACTACTATTCCTTAAATTACGACCCAGGTGCCCAGAGGATCGATTCTTTCGTTCAGAACTGGTCGGGGATCTTCCCTTTCCACCGTTCAACCACATAGGCAGAACCATTCGGAACGCCATTTGCGATGACGTAAGAATAATCTAATTCAACCCACTAGAGAAGCCTCAGAGCTGGTTTCCGCTCGCGCTCGAGCACGCTCGCCACCCAACATGTCTCAGGTCCCAGAACTCGCTGTTAGTGGACAGAGACGGCAATCCTCATCCGCTGCTCACACAAAAAAGATTTTCCTTGCAGCATAGAAAATGTCGCCCACAACTGGGAGAGCTGTGTACTCGAAGCTGCGACGATCAGCATGCTACTGGCCAGCTGTTCTACTAACACGAAGCGGCAAATGAATCAGCCCTGAGGCGTTGTGAACACTACTTACACTAAACTGGTAATCCCTCCGAAAAAGCATCACCGGTGACTGTCTGCAACTTCCTCGCAGGGCAGGCCTATATCGGTCTCAGTTTCGCGACTGTGGCTTCATACAGAGCTGCGATAACAACCGCTAGCGACTTAATGTGCTGCACTAACGAGGGAAGTATAACAGGCGTTGGGTCGATCCGCGAA
>KN549279.1:148586-164709 GCA_000797555.1 Oesophagostomum dentatum | reverse complement strand
TAGGGTCATTCTTGGTGTTTTAACCATTTTGGACACCTGCTGCGCTCCGTCTGGTACATACACGTACACATCCTACAGTTTCCCATTATTACTTTTACGGTGATTTAACCGTATAGCGACCCTTCGGGTCGCTAGCAAGTGGGTCGAGGCAGCCATTTTACGTATGTGAAAGGCAATTGTGCAACATTGTTCCGTGCAAATCAGCCTTGCATGGAAACGAAAGCGGAGGTGGTGGAGTTTAAATCAGTTACGCGAATTTTGCGTGAGAGATAAGCATCGGATGTACAGAGTGCGGTAAAAAACCCAACGGTTTTAATTGACCTGTCCAGCATAGGAAATCACTGAGGGATGTCACTTCATCGCAACCTATTGCAACAAAATTTCGATTTTTCTGAACCACATTTATCTCCTATTAATATGTCGTCGTGAAAATAAAACGCAAAAATTTGTCAAATCCGCCGCTGAGCGGAGCCACAGCACTTGCGCTGTACAAATTTGCTACCGCGTTGGAAAGCGTCGATACTGCCTGTCACTGCAAGCGTCGCTTTGAAAAGCATAGATACTGTGTTGTCAAGGAACGGATAGGAAATAGGCATCGTGCCGACGGTCACAAGTGACCTGCTAGGAAGCATAGATTAGACTCCGAACACATAAAGGCAGAGCTCGGAAGATTTGAAGGCCACTGCGCGTCATTTTGGTTGTCAGAAAAATGGTCCGACGGGAGCTCCGCACCGAGAGAATGGGCCTAATTCAAATTCTATTCAAATCCAATTTTGAAAATGACCTAGAGGCCTGGAAAAATTGAAAATGGGGTCAATGTTAAAAACATTATTTACTGCAGGTTTACGATATAGTTCATTACTTCAAAAATCTTTAAACAAATTTTCCCACAATTTCTTTTGCGCCGACCCAGAACCGCCCACATTCGGCCGGACGGGACGTCCTCTCCTCCTGTAAAAAAAATTCCTGCAACAGCCACAACTGCCGCGTTGAAAGTATTGGTGCTGCTATGGGAAAGAAAGATTTCGCGTTCGCGTCCTAAGTTGGAATCAGCAGTCTACGCTAAATAGCGTAAGATGAAGTTGAAACCGTCAACGCCGTTCCAAATTGCAACAAGCCAATGCGGGATTTGCAACGGGTATACTCCATGAATAATTGTTGCTAAATCGGCGTCAACGTCATGCGCTGGGTTCCCTAAGGTTGATGTCCATGACTTCTCACTGGTAGTGAGGCCGTTCTGGGGAAACTGCACTCTTCCCGCGCGAACCAATCTCCTCCGCAGCGCGCGCTTTAGTAAGTGGCTGTGAACGAGATTAATTCGCGCGAAAAAGGTTCTGCTTCGCAATATGCCTCCCCCTCATTGAGAGTAAAAAGTCACGTACCCGTGTATGACTTCTAACACTTCATTTGCCGGCATAGCACCTGCTTAGTACTAGGCAAATACTACTGAGATGCAGTACCAGGCAATTACTACTGAGATATCCGCTAGTCTACATGGAAATGCTCTTCAAAGCAACTGCAAAAAGTAGGAACCGGGAGGTATTGGCGCCTGCGCTGTATAAGCGCACATGGCATGGCATGGCATAGCGTAGCACAGTTGTTCCAACCAATTATGTGAGGGAGTTTTTAAAGGCAGCATCCACTCCCAGAACGTCTCCTGAGTTCTCGATGGATTCTGAAAGACGAACTCAAAAATGGGTTAAGGTTCAAATTTCTCAGCTTAGAACTCATTCCTGACAAATTCGCTCCAGAAGACTCGTCCGCGATTTCGTGGACGAGTTTTTTACTTCGCCGCCCTCTTTCTGTTAGAGTCGCCGACCGCCTCAATTGCGAGGTCATGGAAAGCTTGTACAACTCTACTCATACCAAGTGGTTATAGCGCTTTAACTAGCGTGGAAAATAAAGTGATAGGACAACTCGTCCCCGCATCCTTCGTAACTTGTCCACCGAGTACCCGACGTTTCGCCCGTTTTCTCCCCAACGAGCAGCTTACCGGTGCTCTCACTCTGGATTTTGGCTATTCAGCTACCGAGGTTTCATAAACTGCCTGAATCTCGAAATCCGTTTTTAGAGTGGGTGCTGCCTTTAAACTGCAGCAAACAGATGAGGCGGAGTGGAGTAGTTAAAAAGCAAATAGATCCCTCTGAGTCCAGATTTCTACATATCGTTGCAACTTTTAACAGCTGTGTGTTTGAGGGATTCACTTGAATATTTAGCACTTATGCACATCAATGCAACACCACACGGACTTCTTCTCGCAGCTAACTGCATCGGAAAAACAGTTGTAAACTAAAACCAGGCATTCCATACCACTTTCCGAAACTATCAAGGAAAGAAAAAATTTCCCCTGAGAAATCCAAAGCAAATGTTTTCGGAAAAGTAAATGAACAGACACATGATTTCCACCGGCAACACACAAGCAAAGAAAGATGGTTGTGAGTGAAAATCACAGCGCTTCTTGCGTTAAGGGCCCGCATTCGATATAGCCGATTCCAGTGGAAATATAAATCCTGGAAACTCCTATCCAACAAGAACTTGTCCGCGGATGAACCTTTCTATTTGCCTTTGTGAAAATGCTCATCCGCAGATAAAGTTGTATTGGGTAGCAGTTGTCCACAGGGAACGTTTAGTCACCGGAACAAATATAATGGAAGCGGACCCAAATTGTAAGGAGTTCGCTCTTTTTGATTTGTGTTTATATAAACAGCACTGGGGAGGCTCAGATTAAAGGATTCGTTATGTTAAACCACCGAGTTCTAATGGGACGTACGCCACTTGTCCAAGTACTTTTTTTTCTGTTGTGCAAGAAGAGATCATGTAAACCTTAGATGCAGTATCGATTGCTCATTCGGATTTTTGAGGATGAAAGCTCGTAACTCCTTCCAGAACAGGGGTATTTATGTCCTTATTTTAACTGCTTTCTTTTAGCCACCCCTCCCCTTACTGATGAGTACAAGGGGTGGTATATGTATATACTTTAGTTTAGTTTCCGTATAAGGGTTCCAGCACGAAACGGAAACTAAACAAACTTTTATTTATTCCTTTTACACTTTTTTCATTTAACATTTTTGTTGCTTTGATTTTTCACTTTTTTACAATCATAAAAGTTTACTTTGTTATTATTACATCTTGAAAGTGGAAACCAGTGCCCGCATTCATAAAGCATTTCGGCTCCAAACAGTGTAGAAATAGCCACTTGAAGCTTATTTGGAGCCCATCGCGAATGAGTTGGCGCTTCCAGAAATCCCAAGCAAACCCAAACCGAATGAAGTTCCAAATTTTGTTCTGCACACAGGGAGCTACCTAACGAAACTGCATACTGTTCAGAGTTCTACAACTGGTCTCTCATAACGCAAAATCTGTATTTTTCGAGGATTTCGGGAGTGTTTCCTTTCAGAAGTGAATCACGTCGACTTGAAGTTACTCGGAAACGCTTAAGCGCGAGCGACGTGGATTTTTAGTGGCTTGTAGAACCCATGCGAAAGGCTAAATAATGAACATGATGAACCCTTTCACTTTTGCAATAACGTATGCGAAATGGTTTTTCGCATAACTTAGCATCCTTCAGCAAAATGTCTACAAATGTGCGAAAAGGCGCCTTTGCTAGATCAGCGTCCTGCGATCTCTCTGCAACGTTTCGTGGCCATACTCGGAAGACTGCGGCACAGCTGCCTGCCGTATCCATATGAACGGGAAATTTCCCGGAACTGACCTGGAAAAGGCCGCTTCGAGAAACGTAACGTATGCGGCAACGGTGCTTTCCCGGGTCGGCACATGAGCTGCGCTGCGGCAGTTGTCGAGCACTTGGAACAACACAGGAACTCTTGGAAGCAACTGGGCCTCCCTGAGAATGACACCGTTAGGACTAGTCAGGACTATACATTGGTATTCGAATTAATTTCATCGAATATTCGAATATTCGAATAGTAGAATTTTTAAAATCATTCGAATGTTCGAATAATCACCTTTTTGGACTTTTCGAACTATTCGAATATTCGAATTATCGAATATTTGGAATTCTCGAATTAATCGAATATTCGAACAAAAAATTCGACTTTTTCGAATAATTTTTCAAAACGCTCTAACAAAGCAGTCTCAAAACTGTCCAGATTGGAATGTTACCTGTTTCTCAGGCTTAAAGAGCATAGCAGTGCCAGCAGGGCTGTGGGTTAGAGAGATTTCCGTTTTCGTTAATTCGCTAATTTGAGCAAAAAAAATCGCCGTTACGTTAGAATGTGTTAATTCGTTGACTCGTTACTGAGTGCCACATTAACTCAGGCATAGCGTGAGTCATTCGCAGCGCAACTCAAGCTAGTTAGATTTCAAGGTTAACTGCTATCCCCCTATTATGAGGCCCGTGGGTTTCGAACAAAAGTAGTAGAGCATATATGCACATCTGGAGGAGAATCAGTAGGCATATTTCACAACAGCACAGTACATTCTTCAACTCGTTGAACAAAACAGAAGATAGTACAACGAAGAAATGTTTAAAGAATCTACAAAGACGGTTGGCGATATGCGAGGGATATGCGGCTAAGATGGTCAGTCAAATTCAGGCAAAGAGTCTTCCTTACTTTCAGCAGAAACAATCTCACAGGGGAACGGTGCTAGGTGACCGTGGCCGATCGGGATGAAACCATGCAGCATGGAAGATGCTCCACAGAGAAAGCGAACGCCGTGCTGCAAATTTGCATGGAAGTCCTGCACGGAGTAGTAGAGGCCGGGAAAATGTCAAGCCTGCCTCAATACATTGGTGGCTGACCATTCGTCAGCGAGCTGAATAGCATGGTGACTATGATAATGATGGAAATTGACACTCCTGACAGAGATCAGGCGGAAAACAAAGCTGTACTGGGGTTTGGAATGGTTCTCATCTAGATAGCCCGGTGCGTTCCAGGGATAGCACCTTTTCAGGGATAGCACGCAGAACACTGGGACCTGTTTATAAGACTCTTTTAAGGAGTTATACTTAAAGATAATCTTGAAAGGATGTTCCTGTTCACGAGTCTATGCTGAAAACGTCGAAGAAACAAGGTGCAAAAATACGATGAAATGAGGATCCGTACTAAAGACCGACTGCATGATAGTCCTCACTTCAGTAACTGCGCCGTCAAGCTTGCTGACGCATAATCAACCGCCGACGTATCGAGGCAGGCGCCATCTCACAAATCCGTGCAGGACTCCCATGCAAATTTGCAGCATGGCCTTCGCTTTCTCTGTGGAGCACTTTCCATGCTGCATAGTTTCATCCTGATCGACCACGGTCACCTAGCATCGTTCTCTTGTCAGCACTAGTATGTTGTGATGCAAAAAAGCAGTTTTTTTTTCGGAATTCTGGACAGTCAAACTCATCCATAAATCAGAAACAATAAGTCCTGCTGTAGAGAAGAGACTTTCGCATTCAGCCAAAGTGGCTGGCACAGAGAGGTAGTTGAAGGCACTTCGACAGCATTTTGATATGAGGGTACTTGGGCGAATGGATTTTACTCCTCCAAAATTCGAAAGGATCAGTCGCAAAACAGGACATCTGAGAGAGATACACCGATTTCCTGATCATCGGAATCCGCTCTAGGGCGCGTTTTTCCAAAATCAGCGGAACTGAAGTTAACGGATTTCTGGCACCTTTCGTTAATCCGTTCGTTTGTAACGAATGGCCAAAAATGGCCGTTAATCGCTAATGCGTTAATTTATTACCGTTATAACGCACAGCCCTGAGTGCCAGCCTGTAGCTTATACGACTCCTCGGTAAAATGGAGATACCACAAGAAGAACGAAAAAACAGTATTGTTCAGGTTAATCTGTCACTGCTCCAAAATTTATTCGTGAGGAGTCGGAGTTGACTAGGTTTTAACAAGCAATGTCGTTCGTATATGGAGCGTCTGTCAGCCAGCAAGTTAGTTGTGACAATGTGCACTACATTTTTTGCATAAAGTAGCAAAAAAAACTGCCGTTTTCACTGTTTATAGTTAGCTAGTTGTGCCTTTTCGTAGGTCGCAAGCAAGTGCGTTCTTCGCCTTGTTTTTTTTACCCCGGAAATGTAAACCGAATTTTCCTGTTGTGTAACAAAAATGCTCGGGACTCATGTTCCGGATAGAAATTTCCGGGTGTGTAGCTGTTTATCCGAGGAAGGCTGCCGCCTCAAAGGTCAGATCGGATAAACAGCTCCATGTATGGCTGTTTATCCGGATAAACAGGTATGCGTGGACCTGTTTATCCGATGGCCGTTTTTTTTTTGTACATAGTGGTTCTTTTTGTTTTTATGACCAAATTTTGGCGATGAATGTTTTCAAAGCACTATTATTGTTATTGTAAATGCAGTACAAATTATAGCCGCGTATCCGCTCATCCGCTCGATTACAAATGTTGTATTTTTCGTTTTTTTCTCTTTAGAGAGAATCTGCAGCAAAGCAAAGTCGACCTAGGAATGATGAAGACGAGAACCTCGTTTCTGCCAAATTTGCTTCTCTCAAGCTGTCTGAAATATTTAGCTCCAGACTGACTTTGGCTAGAAGTGGCTATGGGTCCACGGTGTTGAGAAGAAATAGCCGTGAGAGTAGATGTAGCATTACTCTAAGAGGAGTATCATCGCCTCGAAGAGCACCTCCAAAAATAGTTGCGATCGTGAAACTCATGGCGCTGGATTGGTAGGTAGGTGTAATGGCTCTCCATCCAGATGTACGCTTTTATAGTGAGAGAGAGCAGCAGAATTTTGCTGTCTTATAGGTCAGTTCATCTCTTTGCCAAATTATCCCGATGGCTGTTAGAAAAGAAAAATTACGTGGCTTGATACCTAACGAGGTTGCGTGTGTACTTGGAAATGCCGCAGTCTATCTATTCTTAGGTCTTAAGGTTCGGTTATACTTACAAATTATGAGACTAAATCGTAGTCTTAGATAAGCACCTGCGACCAAAACAAAGTAGCTTTGTGATTATCATTCCGACCCTGCCATTGTTAAGAATGAGGAAAGCGACTAAATTGTGCAAGATGAAGTATAACCGTGCTGCGACTAGCTCAATGTGAAAAATTAAAACAAGCTCGAAAAGATTTACCACTAACCGCCAACACGACTTGAAATGCTTAAACAAATAAATGCCTACGATGTTTTTTTTTCTGACGGTTATCATGTAGAACTATCAACTTCTGCGATTTAATCTCTGCAAGTATAACCGAACCTTTACAAATTATCTTGGCACGGTTGCAAATATCCTTTCGTTTTATTACGGTAAATTTTTTCGTCTTCAGATATGTATGGAAATACATCATTTTGGATAATTTCAATTTTCATGCATTCCTGATCAACCGAAAAGGCTTGTAGCTAGAAATTTAGTCGTTTTGGGATCCGCGGCTGTTTATCCGATGGTGCAACTTTTTATCCGTTCGTGTAGCTGTTTGTCCGATGGCGTGGCGGTTTATCCGATCTAGGCCAAGCCCCCATCGGACAAACAGAAATTTTCGCGTGCGTTGCCTTTAAAAAGAGTGTTTCAGCGAAATTTGCATGACGACTTCTTGTGATGGAACTTCGGGAGCTTACTCTACAGTCGTACCAGTAGAATTAGTGGACAAAAGCTGTTACTACAGAAAAAGCCCTATCACGATTCTCCTACCAGTAAAAGCTGTGAAAGCTATGACATAACAGAGAAGAGAACCATAGACAAGGTTCTCAACAAAAGCAATGAACCTGATATTTTAAGGCTATTTAGTTACCTTTCTGAAAACTGTGGAGGGTAGCGGTGAAGATGTTTACTGTAGGAGGTGGAATTCAGAGATGGAGTAGAGGGGGAAGATTAACACCAACTGGTTGAAGCTAGCGTGGAAAATTGTAAACGAGTCGTTTTGATTAGTCATTTTTGACCACCAACTTTAAGGTTTTGGAACTTTTATTATTGTTAAGATCTGCCTCAGCTACGCATCTTTTAATCCAACAGGTCCATCACTCACTCGAAAATAAACTTTTATGAAAGCCATGGCTACCATTCTATGGTAAAGGAAGGAAATACAATACTTAAGGTTCACTAGGAAATAATCCGAGTGACCTGATGACAAGCAATGAATATCTCCTCTTACTCTATTGCGCGGATGCTACAACTATGTATTTCCTCCCACTGATTGCTGCTCAAGTCCAATATTCCAATAATCGAATTTTTCAGGTTTTCGAATAATTCGAATATTCGAATAATCGAATTTTCGGACTTTTCGAATAATTCGAATATTCGAATAGACGAAATTTCCAATTATTCGAATACTCGTTCGAAATATTCGATCGAATACCAATGTATAGTTAGGACCCCACGTGCAGGAGAAAAGTGTTCTGAAGTATCACAGAAAGTCCAAAGTCCTTTTTTGCTTTGAAATTATCGAAAAATAGATAACTAAAATTAAAGTGAGTTTCGTGGTGTTAAAACATCTGGTAAATAACAACCTACATTTTCGGAGTTAGAACTTTTCTAGGTGTAGCAACTCTATTGAATGTGCAAAACTATGTGGGATCCTCATCTTTAAAAACACATTTAGCGAGAGAATATATATGTAGATGAATTTACTGGTGCTAAACAACACACTAACATAACGCGATAAAGAGTCAGTCATACAGTAGCGCTCAAAAGTATTTGAACACCCCATTTTCGCATGTTCACATTATCGCTCATATCTTTTCGTAGTATCCGCCAATCAAGCAGATACTTGTTGATCTTTTAGTAGCAGGTCAGCGGGAGTCAATGCTGGATGAACAGCTTTGCTGCGCCATTTAGGCGAATTATACTAATCCCGATTCAATTTTTTGTCGCTTTTTGAAATTTGCTAATAGCATCCTTGTTTCTCAATAATAAAAAGTGGAAAAATGTGTACTATACACCAAATGATCTTCTGCATCTTACAACATACAGCATACCCAAAACAGTCTGTGCCAATATGGAAATAAACTTGAAATTGGCAATTGATCGATTTTCTCAAACTTCTTCGTTTTTTCCGTTCGAACAATAAAGCAGCTTTGCAGACCCAAAACGAATCCTGAATAGCTTTATCAAGAATCATAAAGGGAAAAATGTGAATACATGGCAGGGATGCTTAGTCCCTAAAATATCTGCAAATTAATTTTTTTCTGATTTTAGAATCTGCACATTTTGATGCAGACTTCATCTGCAGAGAGTAATCAGTAATCAAATTTTATGCTAAATTCTTTAAAAGTTCAGACAGTGAACCAGGCCTAAAGCAGCTCTGGTACTTTGCTGAGTAACGATAAAGTTTTTTAAAGAAAATTGGGCAAATTCGACCTTGAGTGGCATAACTTTTCTCAGAGACGCTCTTCGGCGAGTCTATGGTGCTTATAAAACACGTAATTCAGTCAGCCCAGGTGTACATAAAATTCATCACATTTGCTCATCTCTGATGTGAAAAATAAAAAATTATTCTTAAACCTAAAAATGGCGGGTTTACATACTTCCGGTCGCTACTGTATGTCCGTATTCATCAGTATTTTTGGTTTCATTTTTCGCTAGCACTATTTGATGAGTAGTGGTTGGACCATCAGCCGTCCTAATTAGCTCAGAGGTGCTACCTATCAGACTTGCTTTACGTTCCCCAAGTTGTTTAGAAAATGAGTAGTCTGTGGAGGGAGGAGATCGACATCCCTTACTTCAGCATAAGGTAAGGGGTGAAAGGGAGTTGCATGAACGGCATGGGTTTTTTTTTTTGTTTCTTCGAGCTTCCGTCTGCACTAAGCTGAAGGAGAGTTATGTTCCGAGCCCAATAGCAGCTTCAAATACATGTTGAGCAAAGTGCTACTAAAAATTGCACATCGTCTTCACAAAAAGCAGGGGATGTATCTACCTACGTGGAGTGAGCAAGTTGTTCCACCGCTAAGGGATGCTGGTAAGGGAAAAGTTAGTACAAACAGTGATACCCTCTTTCCTCCAGGACGATTGATGAATACAGGCCATAAAGAGCAAATACGCCTATGACAACGCGTGAATGGCCGAACAGATGAGTTAGACGGCTGCGAAAAAAAAACAAAACATCCCGTAGGTTCGAATCCGATGAGCAATGGTACTGCGAAAAGGACGAACTGTTGAAGCAAAATAACAAATTTATGAGTACGAGTACAGTTTTACGCATTTGTGAACTTCTGGTTTCCATGAATGGCGACGGTTGGCACCGCTAATCTCCCAACAGAAAAGCATGTGCCTTTCAGGGCCGGCACATGTGCGGCAATCTTCAGAATAGTTCGCTCCATTTAAGTTTACGGGGGATTAATGGAATGAAAACGCTTAGCATCGGCATATTCTTGTATTCCTTGAATTACTGCTGCCCTATCATTTTGGGAATAAATTTACTTGTTAGCGGCATGCGGCTAAATGACATTTCACTTCAAATAGATTTGCATTCTTTCGAGTATTTCTTTGCTGGTGCTGTTTCCTTTGAAAAAGCAGTTTTCGACATTTGACTCTCATTTCAGAGCCGGCACATTAGAGCATCGTTGTGTTTGCTGGTCCTTCGAAGCAGCATTGTAATGTTAAGCAGCAGTATTACGATAAGATACACTGTGTTTCAAAAATATAAGACCACCCCCATTCGAGTCCTTTAGGCAACCGTTGATCAGTCGCTTTTACGACTCTGTTCACCAAACTTTTTACATTTATACACATTCTCCGACAAGTCTGCGACTTCTAGATTACTCTATTCCTCTTTATAGCGTCTTTTGCTTTTGTTGCCAAATTTGTGGGGACTTTTTCTATGGTTAATCAAATTCATATTAGACAAGTGGATTTCTATAGCGTGTAGCGACACAATCACGTATTTGTCCTGCATGAAGCCAAGATGCAGATAAGATCCGAAAGCTGGCTCAACAAATCACACACCAAAATTCGAAAATTAGTTGCGTAACACTTCGTAACGGTGAGATAACACACAAAAACTCGACACCCTGTTACTGGAGCCACAGCTCAACCTCCAGAAAAAATTACGTTGCTGCTTGAACCCTCTGTGCGTGACTCTTTCCTTTAGAAAGAACTATTAGACTCACTGACATGGGCGATTTACCCAGTAAGTGGGCGGCGTTTTGAAGCCGAAAAATTCACAGGCGTGGTTTCGCGTCGCGCGGAGTGGCGGGGCTCAGCATGGCGAAGATTTTGCGGTAATGTGAGTCGGGGTAACATCAGAGCTGCATCCAGGTATGCTGATATCCATAGCGACTCTTAACAGGGAAGAGAAATTTCAATTTTTCAACGCTGTTCGGTGCTCCCGAAATACCCCTAAAAGCAAAAAAAAATGTTGCAACAAAGTTGCAAACCGAGTAAGAATATCAGGAACTCATGCACTAGTAACTCAAATGTTCTCTTCTCATAAAACCTTGGCGTTTTCTTTTGACTTCAATCAGAAATCTTCTATTGCCGTACAGACTGATAATACCACACTTTATTGCCTAACGTTTCGGCTTTTCGCCGTCTTCAGAGGCCTGAAAGCAGTCAATTTAATTTGACCCACGTTTTTTGTGACCAAACGCCTCGTCTAACTCTCGCGTGTTGAATTCGTCTACAGTAGACGTCAGCGAGTCCCTGATCCTGTCGAAAACGCACCGAGTCTCTCACCGAACAAGTGAAGTGCTTGCTACCACGTTTACGTCTGCTAGGATTGGAGTAGAACTAAGTAGTGCAAGGATCTTTGGACTAGCTCAAATAGGGCAGGCAATCTTATAATTCACATGATGGGAGGAACGGCATAAGATCGCTAGTTATAGACAGCTGTTCGTTTCTACCATTCATTTTAGGTTCCCGGCTTAGTATCTAGGAAGCTTCCAGTACCTTTCGAGCAGAAATGTTGCTTTCAAACGCTAGAACAATGCAGCTTACGTCAAAGTCGGTCCCGTTATAATGTTCTTTCTGTGCTTTCCTAGTGGACTAATTAGACTCTAGTTTAACACTAAGAGGCGACGTAGTACAGCTGTCAATAACTAGCGATCTTATGCCGTTCCTCCCATCATGTGAATTATAAGACTGCCTGCCCTATTTGAGCTAGTCCAAAGATCCTTGCACTACTTAGTTCTACTCCAATCCTAGCAGACGTAAACGTGGTAGCAAGCACTTCACTTGTTCGGTGAGAGACTCGGTGCGTTTTCGACAGGATCAGGGGCTCGCTGACGTCTACTGTAGACGAATTGAACACGCGAGAGTTAGACGAGGCGTTTGGTCACAGAGAACGTGGGTCAAATTAAATTAACTGCTTTCAGACCTCTGAAGACGGCGAAAAGCCGAAACGTTAGGCAATAAAGTGTGATATTATCAACCTGTACGGCAATAGAAGATTTCTGATTGAATTCATGTACTAGTGTATTTTGAAGGCTACAATCTAGTGCGTGCAATTGCAGCTACCACCGATTAATGTAGCACTCAAACTATGTGGATTTGCGAGTGGCCTTACATTGTTGAAACGCAGTGCATTTCGTCTCTGTAGTATATGTATTTGTTATTGTGCCCGACTGAATGTCCATTGCTATGCTGAATGATTGCTAATCCGAAATGCTTGTACAAAAGCTAATTTCCGACACTTCGCCTAAAAGTAGGCATGCTGTTTTATGAAAGCTAAATGGAAAACTACATGAACTACTGCTGTATGTGTGGCGCATTCAGAGGAGTAGCGACGGCCTGAACTCACAATCGACACCCACTATGTAAAAGAGGCGGATCGGTGAGAGGAGTATCAAATGAAATACCGAGAAACATTTCCAGTGCAGCTGAATCAACTTCCAGGATGCTTTGTCGTAGGCTATCCTATCATTTATAACCAGTCAACTTTCATTTACAAATCAGTCCCAGCACTGCTACAAATGCAGTATAATGCCTGAAGAGAGGTGCGATGCTAGGAACTTATGCTGCAGGGCAGCTAAATAGCTTCTGAAAATAAGCATGAGAATTTATTAACAGTAGTGTCAATACATCAGCGTTCACTGTACAGACTCTCACAGATCTGTAAGTTCAGATAACTAATGAGCAAGAGAAAACCTATGCGTAGGCAGGTTATGCAAGGAGAAACAACTATGAGCTTCGCAGCATTTCACTCCAGAGGTAAGCATAATGAAGGCTAACGTAAAGAATGAATTACGCCTCCAGTTACAAACCCAAGTCCTTTAAAACTATCACTAAAATTAAGAAACAAACTTCGTTCATGGCAGAAAACGGTGAAAAGCGCGCTCCACTACAATGTTACTCCAAAAATTCCTGGCGCACTTCTTCTGCACCTTCCAAACGAAGATAGACACTACAAACATTTAGAGCTGCGTAAAATGCTCTGTGGATGCGACGGAAGGGTTTAAAGTTCATACGCGTTTGGTCCCTGTTTGATCATAGCTCAAAACCAGTTTGAAATTGCATTTGAAGTCCATCTTTATGAACATGAGCACAGATCTGGGCCCGTATTCATAAAAACTGACTCCATACGTAACTCCAAACGATAGTAGACTTCTCTCAGCTTTTTTCGCTATTGCGGATGTATGACTGCTTCCCAGTTGTGAGGTCTGGTGCGAATGAATGAAACCTACACGATGAGTATATGGTTGACATCTAGGCTGAAATTTGATTGTACTATAAGCCCTCTTAGGCAAAGAAAACGGCGAGAAGTACAGATTTTGGCGAACAAGGAGAGAATTCCATCAGTTTGCAGTAGCAGTGAAGGTCACACGGGATGTCTTAAATCTCACGCGAAGGCTCTGGTTTTATAAGAGCAGAACTTAAAATTTTTGCCTTCGTTTCTGCTACTCAAAATTTCCTGTTGTTTACGAGGAAAAACTAAGACACTCACTGCTTGTATCGATTCTGGGTTCCTGTGATGTACTCCCGACAGCAGTCTTAACTTCCTGAAAATGGTCCATTCGTATGAAGGCCGTTGTACCCATCATTAAATGTCAAAATGAAGAACTTACTGCCGCTCGTTGAACCGCTGCGAGGGAAATAACTGGCGCGCCATATCCACTCTGAGGAACGATGAAAATAGGAATTCCTTCGTATGCGCTGTTGGTTTGTTGTTGCAGTTGCATCTGCAACGTTCGCCATGCAAGCGTTGCACTCACCGCTCATCTTAGCTACAGCTGTAGCAGCGAAACGACCACATTAGCTTATCTAATTAAAGTGAGCCAGAGCTATTTTTGCCAAAGAACATCAAAACATTGTGTTTCATTTATTCATTATTTCGTTTCATTTCGTTTCATTCTGTCAAAAATGCAATCTTCATAGCGAAACAATGGGTGGTAAAAGTCATGCTGTGGTCTTAATTTGACGTGGAGCATTTCCGCTTTCTGACCTTAAAATCAACGCATTGGACCGAATCTTTGCAGTTTTCCTCAAAACCAAAAAGATGAAGTGAATATAAAGCGAAACTGCAAACAAAAATTCAGTAATGCCTAATAGGGGAAGATTTTGACCTTAAAATCGAACTTCGCAACGGGATCTATACTTTTTTTAGCAAGTTCGATGGCGATTCAGAATCCGTACTTTGTTTTTGCTGAGGACATACCTGAAGACAGCCGCGACCTCCCAAAAATCGGCCGTAGAGTAAAGAAAGAAGGCACTGGTAGCGTAAAAGACTCGGAGTGGACAACGTAGTGTTGCCATCAGCTATTGCATTACTACTGTAGGCAACCACAGACATTCTGAGCCACCCCCTTTTCGTACGGAGCGTTGCAAATATCGACGTATATTTCGCAGTAGGGGTACCACCAAGGTAAGGACCGAAAAAAATCGAACATTTTATTTTTTTTAGAACCTCGTGTAGAGGGGTTATTTGAGGTGCTGAGTCTAAAAGTCACGCTTATTTGGCACGGTAACATCTGAAACGGCGAATAGGCCCACTGCTTTGGGTTCGAGGCTATTCCGAGATTTTGAAATGTCGGGTAAGTCTCACCCTTGCCCTAGATTAAATGGGTTGCCATGTCGAGTAAGAGTGATTTTTGAATTCAGCACTTCAGATAACCCCTCTACACGAAGTTTTAGCGAAATGTAAAACTTTCGATTTTTCCGGTCCATATCGTGGTGGTACCCCTGCTATGAAATATACGTCGATATTCGCTGCGCTCTTTACGAAGAGGGGGGTGGTTCAGTATGTATGTGGTAGCCTACAGTAATAATGCAGTAGCTAGTAGTAACACTGCGTTGTCCACTTCGAGTCTTTTACGCCACCAGTGCCTCGTTTCTTTACTCTACGGCCGATTTTCGGGAGGTCGCTGCCGGCTTCAGGTATGTCCTCAGCAAAAACAAAGTACGGATTCTGAGTCGCCATAGAATTTGCTACAAAACCATATAGGTCCCGTTTTGAAGTTCGATTTTAAGGTCAAAACCTTCCCTCGTAAGTCTCACGAGCACTTGTGCGAACAGGCGAACCATACACGGAACCCGCAATGGCTCCACCTGTATTCAGGCTAAGATGAGCAGATTGCAGACTTGTGGACGAGGACGGGGAAAAAGCTATAACACAGTTAAATCGCTGCAAACACGAAAGTGTGCTTACATGGGATTTTTACTATTGTAGCAAGGATACAGCGCTCCTAAAAAGTGATTTTTTGAAACGCCGTAGCTTTGTATTGAGTTGAGTCGATCGCTCTAAAATTTTCACATTACATGTCAGCAAGCCTCAGACTATGCTGCTGCACTGACGATCAATCTCGTCAGCTCGGCTGCGGAACGGTCTAGGTGGCAAAAGTAGTTAATTTCGTACCTTGAAATTTCACCAGGAATGACCACAAGCGATCGAAATTTCTTGTGGTAGATTGGCGCTGTGCAGTAGGCGACAAAACAAAACCAGAAAAACCCGGGTAGATTATAGGGGTGCCCAGAAACTACATACAGCTTCCACTCACTCTTCCACTATAATTACGAGCTTCTACCATACTTAATATGCAGCCGTATACAGTGAAGGGTGCGCTACTGAAACGTGTATGAAACGCTTCATTTTACTAAGCCTTAGCAGAAATAAAACCGCCGCATTGGATGACTAATATTTCGCCAGCCAGTCGGCAAAAATTCCAGAAACTCCGTGAAGAGACGTCCTGGATCTCTAGACTTCACGCTCTTCAAATTAACTCCAGGGAAGTTTTTGGAGCTTTCTGGATTCATTTGAGAAGACGTCACGGCGTCCTAAAGG
>KN549278.1:155491-167536 GCA_000797555.1 Oesophagostomum dentatum | reverse complement strand
GTCGCGAGCGTGTTAATACTAGCAAGCCCAGGCCTTGTTTAAAGAATTTGGAATAAGCCGCGCAAAACAACTTTTTAAGAACAACCAACTACGTAAACAATCCTCTAATCATCTGTGACTGCACGAAGCGTGCGCGTGCGGCAATGCACGTTGACTTGTGACGTCACATCCATGCTGGGGTTCGCGCGCACGCGTGTTGGCCGGTCACAATTGTTTAGAGGGGACGATACATAGGTAATTCCTACACTAAATAAATAGCTTCAAATTCATGCGCGCACTCATTTCCTCTGCTACTACTCTCTGCCGCATGGTAATTCTAGAGAATGCAATTTGGGTTGCCAATGCTAAATAAGACTTAACGCACTTCCACAAGAATCCTGTGCTGTGTGAGTAGATCCTGCAGACGGCTGGCGAATTTTTTCACTTCTTCAAAGTCGGTATGCACTTTGTTCACCTAAAAAAAACTCGTGACAATATGATTGCTTAACATGACCATTTATGAGTCGTTTGGACGTGACGTCAGCAGCCTGATTGATATCTATGGACAAACAGAGAAGTGTGAACAGCCTGTCACATGGTCGTTCAATTACTACCGAGATAAGATTTTTATTGCAACAAAATTTTGAATGGAACTTGCCGGTTTGCCGCAAAGCTGTTTACAAAGCCGTATTAGTCCAATCAAAATGGGTGGCCTACCTTAAGCTCGGCTATCTCGAACCGGGCAGACCACTTGAAGGATCCGTCGTCCTCGGACTGATCGATAGAGATGTCGGCAATTCGCAGTTTCATGAACGTCTCGAGGCGAAGATACGGTAAGCGGTGATGGGCGGCGCGGTTTTGGAACGAGAGTACGGTATCGAGCGTAAGGTGCAGGAACGCGGAGTCCCGGTCGCTGAGTTCAACGAACGGCGTCGTGGTGATGCGACTGTTCAGCTGACCTGGAAGCAAGATTTTCGAGAAAAGTAGCTGTAACTATTCACGACTTTTATTGGATTGTAGCAGGCATAGATCTTAAGGCTATACATAGACAAAATGACTAAGTAGGTATCACTTATATGCTGAAACGGTACGAATTAAAACAAAAAGTTCGCAGCATTGAGCCAAGACCTTTAAGAGCAGCTCGCGTTTATTATTAACACCCTGAGCCGAGTTTAGTGAACCTAACGAATCTGTCTGGTAAAGGTAATCACGTAGTAGTCAGCTGCTTTGAAGTCTTTTTTGTAGATGAGGGAATCATATTCTTATCTGAGGTTTATTTCCATATAGACATGCTCACCCGATCCGTGCTTAACCCTTTCTAGATTTACGACAGAGCCGATGCAGTCCTGGTCTTCATCGCAGTATGTTTCGAGTATCTTTTCTACTTCCGGTATCCTATGAAGATGGAAGTAAACATTGTCGTTCTCCATTAAGTCCGCTAGCACTTCGTTGATGTAGTCCTCAGTCAGAGAAACAGATGCCTTTTCGTTTTGGTTGACCTGTGGTAAGTTCCATATTTTCGCTATGACCAGTTATTAAGTCGTGCTATTCCGTTCCCTACCAAGGGAACTCATATGTCTAGCACTTTTTGAGTGGAAATCTTACCTCTGCTTCTTTTACACTGTTATCTGCTGCTGATCGTTTCTGACGCGGATTCGCTCGTTTGAATGAGAGCTTCATTCCCTTAGTGTCGTAGCGCCAAGCCGCGTTCTCATGGTCAACGGTGCAAGGGGAACTGACGTCCACCTGAATCAGAAAACTGGAGAATTTAGAACTTAAAAATTTAGAAGCTAAGAACCCCCATACCTCCCGAGGGGTAATATCTTCTATGGAGGCGATGGAAGGCGTTATATTAACAAGCTTCTTGGTGAAGTGAATGAGCGCTGGGCAGATCTTTTCTTGAAAGCGTATCTCGATTCGTCCTCTGAAAATGTGTTCATTCTGATAACACTAGGTGAAAGTGCCTTTGCGTGATGATCGAGAGGTCTGCCACGTGCCATAGAACAAAACTTGGAGCCTTAAATCTGCTTTCCAAACTTATTAAAGCGATTAAATTAGGAACTACGGCTAATGTTCTTGGCAATGTCTAATTGTCCGTAGCATAGTAGCCATGAGCAAAAGATCTTAAACACAAACGAATGCAAAAAACGGCAGATTAGGAGAATAATACGTTTTCATATCCATGTCTGTCCATCAGAAAGATTAGGCGATGTTAGGCGCGGGGTGTACTTCGCGCGATGCGACCAAATCGCGCGCGATAGGCATACAAATTGAGGTTTGCGAGTACAAAAATGGTACGCGACTGCCCAGAATGCGCATGCGTTTGAACAGATAGCACGCTTTGAGCAGTGGCGTGTTATTATTGTACGGGTGCACCATAAGTTGTATCCCTCGTGCGACGCGATTTGGTGGCGTCGCGCGAAGTATACCTCGGGTCTTAGCTAAGGATGTGTTTTCGCATTTTGCTTCCCGTTTCTGGAACGTAGATGCTCCATATGCTACCAGAGTGCAGTCATGTAGCATAAAACCTCGACGCTAAGCGTATTACCTCCTGTTATATTCGTTTGCTCGCTTTACTTACCGTAGGAGATCGAGAATTTGTGACGGCATTGTAGGAGTCATCTGAACCAGCACTTCTTCGAACTTTGCGCTGCACTTTTTAGTGGCGACCTTAATTACCTCTGTTATCTTTCGACGAAATGGTAATTCAACAAATCGCTTTTTTAAAGTGTGAGATTCAAAAAACACAGAGCTAACGACCAACCGCCACGTGGTCGCCTAATTTCTCGAAGGTAACATCCAAATGCACTCGTATGTCGTCTAGCCGTGCCTCGAATTGTCCTTCTCTGGTGGTTTTGTAAACAGCCGAGTAGAGCCCAAGATATCGCATGCCTCCTCCGTGAGTTACGAAACGGAAGTTCGAGCCACCCAAGTGCTGAAATCGGAAATCTGACTACGGTTGTAGGCTACTAGAGAACTTGCTCACCTCAGCCGTAAGCTTTGGTGCCACAAAATCGAGGACTTGGATGGAATCCACAAAGATATCAATGCCATGATATGAAGTGCGCATCGTGTGTGGTCGATGTCTGATGGCGTCGTGACGAATGGCTAACATTGTCTGCTAAAAAAGGAGGTTTTGTAATTCCTGATACGCAGTTACTACTGAGCCACATTATCCATTGTTTACTATGTATCTAACGAACTCTACAAGAGCTCGGTATTCCTAGACTGACAGTTACCATAAATCTAGTTTTGCAGTGAGAATCGCGATTACTGTAAGCGTTCCTGAATCCATACGCTTCTTATTCCTTTATAAATTGTAGAGCGAACTAACCTCAAACAAGTACTTCATTCCTTCTGGATAAATGCGCACCGTGATATCACCGCTGGGATGTTCTGCCCGCTTCCCTGGCGTTGGCTCATCGGATATCGAATCTTCCTCCCTGTAGAATTCCTTGAACTCATTCTCGAGCTGAGTGGTGAGTCTTTCCAGCAAATCGAAAGAGGCTTCGTTTTTATCTCCATTTAGGCTTCGTTCCCTCCTTACATTGTAAGCAGTGATAACCAGTAACAAATGCGCGAGTTCAATTAGGACCACTCGCATTTTCCTGCAATTGAAGAAATAGGGGATTCTGTTCAAGACAGTGACAAAAGGCAAAGCGGCGGCAGGGCGACAGTTCATGCTTGATCAGTTCATACAGCGTTTGACCAAATAAAGGAGACGCTCGGGGTGTAAATTACGAACGTAAATTAAAGCGTTGACGATCTCCGCAGTGACGCAACGAACAATAAAACAGATGCTGCGGCGCGAATGCCCAGCTACGTCGCCGTTATCACTTCGCCTCCCCACGCTATCACTAGCGAAGAGGCTTATGGTTGTTGTGAGATGATAACTCCTAAGCTGGGTGCACCTAGGAGCAGTCTGAACACTCTGGTTCCCTGCGGCACGGAAGTCGGAAAGCGCAACTGAAAGAGCGACCGTGCAGGTGCGGAAGAGTAATGTGTTTGGCAAGCAACGTGACTTTGGAATTTGCTGCCGCGATGTGATTCCAGTGTACTCGTGATTACGCACAGGAGATAGCGTCAAAGATATGTGGACATTCATGTACGTCATAAAATTTAACACCAAAGGTTATCAGACGAGGTGTTCACACGTTGCTGAGTGTAGATATCTTGGCGGGGAGAAGAAAAAAGAATGGAGTTCCTGGTGATGTTGGAGGTTGCTCGGAATCGGAAAAATAACCTTGGAAGCCCGGCATCGCTGCGAAATCCCAAGTCTGGGCATATTGAAAGAGCTTAACAGCTGAAGAGAAAAACAAGCTTCAGCAGAGGTAAACTGGGGCGTTTCTCATTTAGATGGTAGAAGGACTGCGTCAGCGTGAAATAAAGGGACTGAAACCATACTGTAGTCGAAGAAGGCTACGTTCGACAGCTCCCAGAATGAGTCTGAACTAGCCTAAACTACGAGATGGACTGTAAAAAAAACCATCAAAACTATATTTGTTAAACGCTACTATCCTGTTCTCGAACCTGTGCTGAAAGCATTGTCTCTTGAGTCAAATCATCGATGATCTTGTGGTATCACAGAGGAATGAAGAACAGTGCGCATTTCTAGAAGCCTTATACTCAGTCCAGTAACTGAGCAGGCCGTGTTGGTGGTTTATCCAGGCTTTTCATATCGCTCTATGTAGTCTTTCCGCTTTTGGTATCACTAGACTTCCACATTGTGCAGTTCTAAAAGAAAAAAGGGAAAAAGCTCGTTCTGCAACAAGTAAACAGTTCTTTCGCATTAAAACAATGTACTGCAATGCATTATGCCGAACACGCGAGTTTTCGTTTGCCGTATAAATGTGGAAAAGTTCAGAAGAAGTATTCTCGACTGCTCCCTTATCCTTCAGTCTTTTTGAGACTGCAGGTATTTTACACGATGGAGATATCTGGCTTGGACACCAGGAAGAAGGGCTTCATTCTGTAGTTTTGGAAGTTCCTGAGAAGGCTATCTTTTAGAATGCTCACAGAACTAATCGCAACGCAAACAAAGCTTGGACGTTTTCAGCGGAAACTATACTTCCGAATGAAAGAAACATGCTTTCGAATGGAGTAATAAGAGAGTAGGCCTTTATGCAAGGAAATACAAGTAATATGTAACTATGGGAAGGGTGGCACCCAAAGAATACGTCCGGATTAGGTCTGTGCGCGAATGGATGAACAAAACCCGCCTAGCGCATCCACATTACATTCCATACCGTATCCTCCGGAAAGAGGTGAATCAGTGCCACGTAATAGCTGTGCAGGAAACACATCTGTCATTTCTCTTGTTTTCTTAATGGTATAAGAAGCGTTGCATGGAGAGAGTTTGCAGGATTGATGCAGTGATGAATTACGTTCCAGTCTGGAACCCAGTTGCTGAACGCAGGCCTGAGTTCGCTTAACATTCGCAGTAGATCGTGAGAGGAATTCAGACTTGTGTGAGTGAGTGGAAGATATGCCACGACAAACGAAAACAACGAGAAACTGAGGGGAGGGGGGGGGTAGCTATTGTAAAGTACTTATCAATTGAATTGTTTTAAAGTCACTTCCTCTCCGAAACGAGAAGCACATTCCACGAACGAAAACAATGTAGTTTTTGGTCGAGTTTTTGCCATGGTTCCGCGTTAATGCGAACATTCCTTGCCTTGCTAGAAATTCACGTGCAGAACGACGCAGAAGTCCTGTGCTGGGCTCGTGCTGATAGTTCGTTTCTAATAAAACTTCGCGAAATCGCTGCGCAGCGTCGACGAGCGACCGGAAGCGGAAACTCTCATCTTACTAGAACGACGGGCCAGGCGACGGGAACAACAGTCGCTATGCGAGTGTTGATGAACATCTGAGAGAGAAAACGGAAGAAGCGCCGACGGAAAGGCAAGCTGAACCGGTTTTTCGGCTATTTTTATGAACAGACAATCAACGAGTAGTAAATCTTGTAGTTACCAATGTTAGCTGCTGGATAGCGGATGAAAGGGAGGAACGAGAAGGAAGCACGAGTAAGTCACGGTAAACCTGAAATGCTTTCCACAAGGATGCTTAGCAAAACCTGAAGTTTTCGGAAGAGGAAACTAGTTGTCAAGAGGACTTATAAATAGTAGTAGCTGTGAAAAAGGGTTTTAGTAATACAAAGAAGGATTTTCATGGCTTGAAACATGTGCTGCCTTACTCTAAAACTGCAGTCGAAGTAAGAGATCTATAAGCAAATTAAAGGATGGCATACCATAAAATTTATGGAAGTGCATAGGGATAAAAGCGACAGCTTTTGCCGTCACGGCGGCAGAATATGGTGACTGAGAACGAGTTTGTTCGATGGCCATAAGCATAACCAATGCTGGCAGGCATTTCAGCGAAGATCAGAACTTCTCTTCGCATATTTCCAGACGCAGTAGCTGCCACTGAAACCAGCTGTGGTGCAAGTATTCACAACCGACGCGAATCCGGGCACTTATAAAGGTTACCTCAAGAGCACAGAGACTAGGTTATGCAGAAAAGATTCGGGTGACATCGAGAATGTGTGACTAATCGAAGCAGCGTTCGTTCACGTGCTGGAGCTGTTTGAAATCACGTCAGTTTTTGCTTGGGCTGATCTCATTTCGTCTTAATACGTCAGTTGTCATCGTTGAGGCCTTCGCCTACAGAAGCCAGTGATCAATGCAAACTAAGTTCGCGATCTGCAGGGAAACAGCTAGTTTACTGTGCGTGAAAGCTCTGCTCTGTGCAACAGCTGCTGTACATATATGAAATGACTCTACTATGTCCAGCAACATAATAACGCACAGGTACTAGCTCTAGCTCCGTAGCACAATCTTTGGTAACCAAGAAGTTTCAAACAGTGCAGATGCTCGCAAAACCGGATATACACAAACTGGAACAGCGGCGAATGAAGCCTACACAGGCTTGAGAGTGTCGCTAGTGTGTCGTTGGTTGTGGAGTAGCCAGCCACCGCTCCCACCACACGAGCCAGATTTTTTGCAGTTATTCCCCTTTTGCCTAAGCAAGAACTTTGAGAAAGAACTCTGTGCGTTGGCGAAAAATTGGTGTGGACAAGTTCTTGCTTAAGCAAAAAAGAGATATAAATCTCATAAATCTGCTGCACCTCGCTACTCTCCAGTAAGGGCGCCCCTAGCTTTTCCAAAAGTGATGGCGATGTCCCAACTAGAAAAATTCCTAAAGAGTGAAGAAGCGGTTATTTACTGGAGTGTACAAATGCTGCAAGGCTTTTATTTTCTCAACTAACTTGAAAGAAAAGCGATGTCTGTCACCTCTATCGTGGAACGAACTATTTTCGAGAGTTTTCGGCTTTATTTTACTACTTCTTTCGAGGAATAATCTCCTTTTTGTGGAAATTTAGACCAATCTATAGACTCACGCATCTGATCGTAAAAGATTCGATTCGATATTTCACGCGTTATCTTAAATATGAAGTATCCATGCTCGATGCAACTATTCGCCGTCTCCTTGTCTAGTCTACACACTTCCTTGAGAGGGAGAGAGTTGACGTAGGTCACACAAAACGCTGATCATGCTGTAAGCATTTTACGCGCTATTTTTGTGATTTAAGAATAACGTAGAGGCTAGCAGAAACGAAACCTCACTGAAAAGAATATTTATAGATTACATCATCACGATCACAGCGCTTCCTACATTCATAAGCTCGCTAGAGTAGGACAACTCTTAGCAGATCAGCCGCCTTTCGCATACCGAAAATTTCTAGAGGCTTTTTGTGAGCGTTTGAAAACACCGTTAATGCAAAAGAGATAGCTTCCTGAATGACTATTATAGATTTACTCAACAGCTTCGTGTCAAAGCTCCTCTTTCCTCCATCATGGCTTAGTTTGAGCCTATATTCCATATATTATGATTCTACGATAAATTTTGGCTTCACTCATAAGTTCCCTACTGGGATTTAGCTTCTGCATCTAACCCGTTTAGCGAAAAAGGATATATGAAGAAATTTTCGATACCCTCGCTGATATCCCGATGAAAACCTCCATCTAAACACCTTTCACCAAAATTAAGGCAAAGTGTTTATAGACTAATGAAGTAAAGCCCATTTCCATCCTGATAAAGCCGGATGTAGAACTTATGAGTAGCGTAGCTCTCTAACGTCGTTGTCTTTTCTCTGGTTTTTAGCTCTAATTTATAAAGATGACCCTTCTATAGTCACCATTAACTTCGCATGCAGTTCTTGCAAAAGCTTGACTTGGAGACGAGAATTTTTGTTAGTCCGCCTCCAGTTTCCTCTTCCGCAAAGATGTCAGGGGTCACAACCGCTTTCGATTTCTGCGCTTTTTCAGCAACTTAAAACCAAAAAGAAAGCCATAACGAAGCCTGAAGAAGCGCAAAAAACATGCACGTATCTCAAACTTCTCAAACTAGAAGAATTCGGACTTTTGACAGAGTTAAAGCTTTGGTCTGGATGAGTTGTCAGCCATATACATACGAAGTTGCACCGAGGAACTCAGAATCTGGAATTGTGCAGGTCTGAGCAAAACTGCTTGGTCGACTTTCCCAAACATTAAGCAAAATTCTACTGTTGTTTTGTTGAACCGACGCTGTGGAAGCGGAGCAAAGGAGATGACTACTAGAAGGTAGCAGCAAATAGGTAGGAGAAGTGGTACAGAGCCAAAGCCGACGCGTGGAAGAAGTGAGAAGAAGGAAGAGCACTGTTAGCAGCGAAATCTACTGAGCAACATTTCTGTTGCCAGTAAGGAGAATTGGATAACATTTAGAAACTTTGCGGATGCATCACTGTTTACCCTTGCTAACAGGCAGGTAGCATCTCTCTAAGCGCGATACTTTGACAGTCGCTATCGCCATGTGGGAGCTTACAGTGTTTTAGTTATTACTGCTGCAAGCTTCTAAAGACAGCACACACGCTCAGAACGCTTCCTGAGTTCTCGATGGATTCTGAAGGACGAACTCTAAAAATGGGTTGAGTTACAGATTGCTGACCGAGAAAATTGCTCCAGAAGTCTCGTCCTGATTTCATGGGCGAGTTGTCGATTTAGTTTTGCAAACTTGTTAAAGCACTGTAACCAATGGGTATGAGCGGAAATGTAGCCATGTTCTCATGTTTGATGCGCGCGCTACCGAATGAACAACTCTCGCAAAGCCATGGGCGAGTTTTCTGGACAGAACTTCTAGGTCAGAAAAGAACTCTGAGCCGAGTTAACTCACTTTTGAGTTAGTTCTTCAAAATATTCGAAAACTCAAGAAACATATTGAAGTGGGTGCTGCCTAAAAGCGTGCTAAGGAAGTAAGAAGATGAAGAAAATGCAAGGAAAATTCCACGTTATTGCAGGGGTTTTTCACAAGCTGTCTTGTCTTTTTATTCCAGAAATCTGCTTCAGTGATATCATCATCAGAGGAGTCTTCTTCAGAAAACGACATAAGTGCTATAAATTAAATTAAATTCGAATGAATTTGCGTGAAAAAAAATTCTGAGAAAAAGACTATAGCGTTTTCAAAGTGCGTAGCGCCCTTCGAATTCGTTGATCGAAGCTGCACCAGCTAATATTTGACGGATGGCCTAAAACACCCTAACTTCACGTTGTTTCAAGCAAAGAATATTTATGGGAACAGCTCATGTCAGGAAACTTTTTCGGATTTCACGTGGATTGTGAAGTTCAAATTTAAGTAGAAGGAAATTAAATGCTCAGTGAAAATTTCACGTTCGATGAAATAGATCTCTCCAGAGGTCTTATTACGTGTTTTGAAAAAAGTTAGCCAGCTCCGCATGCACTTTCACCGGAGCTCTAAACTCTCTCGGAAGTTGAGGAAATGGAGATATTTCAGTGTTTTACTTATAGCTGCTAGATATCACCTTGAAATCTATACTGCTGTCGAAAATTTGCCCGTGCTACTAGGAGATTTTGTGGAATTTCTCCAAGTCTAGGATAATTGTGAGGTCCTCAAGGTCCAGCCGAAGCTTGCAACGCATTTTGCGCTCACCTTTAATAAGAGCAATACTTGCTAAGAAAATGCCACTTTGGTTCTGTGCTAATTTTTGTCCCACTGAGTTAGGAGAAGGATTCTTGATAACTTCCCTTTTTTTCAGAAATATAGCCTTGATCGGCATTTTTTCGTGCTAATCTCTTTCTTCTTTTAGGAGTACTTTCACTGTGTTCTTTGTTTCACGTGCAAAAATGTGCATTTATTCGCTGAATTCGTATGCGCGGAGGATACTGTAGTTAAAGGCAGCACCCACCCTCAGAAGGCATTTTGAGTTCTCGATGGATTCCGAAAGATAAACTCAAGAATGGGTTAAGGTTCAAATTTCTCGGCTCAGAATTTATTCCTGACCGAGAAATTCGCTCCAGAAGACTCGTCCGCGATTTCATGGACGAGTTTTCCATTTCGTCGCGCCCTTTCTTTTGGAGTCGCCTACCGCCTCAGTTGCGAGGACATAGAAAGCTTGTACAACTCTACTCATCCCAAATGGTTGTAGCGCTCTAGCTAGGCAAGTGACAGGACAACTCGTCCTCGCATCCTTCGTAACTAGTCCACCGAGTACCCGGCGTTTCGACCGTTTTCTCCCCAACGAGCAGCTTACCGGTGCTCTCACTTTGGCTTTTGGCTATTTAGCCACCGAGATTTCATAAACTACCCGAATCTCGAAATCCGTTTTTAGAGTGGGTGTTGCCTTTAAGGGGGCGAGTTGATTAGGCTATGAATCAGTCATGTCAGATCGATGGGACCGATCACGAGAAGGGGAATTTCCGGCAAATGTTTTGTCTGCATTTCCATTAGTAATGTTCCAAATAATGAGGTAAAAAATTCGCTGTATCTGCTGTATCTGGAACTGAAACGGCCTAGAACTTTGCCTTATAATGGCATGACAGCAAGCTTTATCTAGACTAAATTTTGTGTGAATCTCCATGGCCTTACTGGATCGTTCTGCGATTGCCGTATGAAGTGACAGACCAGGTTTGCTTGCACCATAAAGCGCTGATAGAAGCACTGCGTAATGCGTCGCGTGGGAACCGATCGGAAGACCACACTGATCGATGTGTGTAAATGAACTCTCGGACCCGACCAACGGGAGTTGGCAGCTCTGACAGATTGCCTGCTAAATATATCTCTCCGTTTATGGGAGCGCTCGTCCTCGTCGCGATCCGCTGTCATTGACTTCTCATAGGCCACGCTTACCGCTCCTTCTCTTTGGGACTGTTATCGATGGAATAACGTTGGGAAGACAAACAATGGCATTAATATTCAAAAAATAAAATTACAACATTTTTGAGGAGCAGATCACAGAATTAAGACACTATATAAAAAGGACCAGTAGCCATAGGTTTCTTTGAGGGAGATGAGTTTAGAACACCTCACCGCTGTTTACTTCAATGAGTGGGTTCGTCTGGATAGCGAGTTCTTCAGACGAACACACATGCAAAAGGCCTCGATCCAGACGACTCCGTTCGACATTACCTGCTACGTTTATCTGCACTTTCTGGAGTTTTTACAACAAAAAAATAGATCCATGTTTCTGTTGAAAAGCTAAGGGTTATTGGCAGTTCTGTTGATAATATGTCGATTCAGTTCGATTCTTTAGAAAGATGTAAGATGTTCGTTTTTGTGAAGGGACAAAGAGAGGATAGCTGCAAATTTCTTCCGAAAGCCTAACACGGTGCGCGTCAAAACTGTAGACCATCCCTAAAAACCGCAAAAACTGTAGAAATCCGAGAGTTTCCTAGGATGCCATTTATACCACCGTAATCAGCATTTCAGATAACATCTATATTTAAGGCCTCACCATTTTTGCTACTGTATTTACAACTTTTCCAATTTTTGAGTTAAATTATAACGCATCAAAACTATAGACCATATTCCTTTAAAATTTCAAAACCTAGACTAGGCTGAAACATAACCACAGTGCCGAGTTTAGTGAATGTCGCTGGCGAAAGGCGCCTTGAAAACTTTAAAATCTACAGGTCGCGGAGTGCTTCTTTGAGAATTTTATGGAAATTTCATCGTGAAACCCAATATTTTGTTATTTAAAAAATTTCGTAATTCTATTGTGCTGCTCAAATATCAGGC
>KN549278.1:133016-145953 GCA_000797555.1 Oesophagostomum dentatum | reverse complement strand
CTAGTCGCTTGAGATTCGTGTATTTGGCATCAAAGAAAGCGCAAAGAGACGGAATTGGCTCCGCAGATGAGCTTGGACCTGTGCCAAATAATCCCAATGCCTCCACGTTGAGGCGGTTTTGTGCGCAGACTTTTGCGGTGTTGAGTAGCCACAGGTTGGGGTGTTAAGGTAGGAGAAGCTTATGTCCTTTACATGTAACCCCGCTCGACAAAATTAGCACCATATAAGGGCCACCGAAATGGGAGATATATTCAAGGTCTCTATGCAGCAGCGCAAGTATGCGCCAAATTATATGGCGCTGAGTATTTGCGGCATTTAAACGTTCAATCGTCGGCGACTATAGCGATTTCAGGCGATGGCGACGCAGGCTAGATGTGTTGTGCGAAAAAGCCCGTTAGCGCTGTCAGAGGGCTTTATATCGATGAGCAGGATTCAAAAATGGTTCCTATATCAGGTGCAGAAAGTCGTGATGGATGCACGGGGGTGGAGACCGATGTGCAGGAAGTCGGAACCGATGTACAGAAGCTCGGGACCGAAGTTCAGGAACTCGGGACCGTAGTTCAAAAAGTCGGCACCGATTTGCAGTAAGTCGAAACCGATGTGCAGGAAGTCGGGACCGAACTTCAGGAGCCCCGATGCTCGAGAGTTGGGGACCGATGTGTAGGAGGCCAACAGTAATACACAGGAAGCCGTTAGCAGTGCTGGAGAAAGAACAACGTAAGCAACTGTAGTGCGTCACTCGATAGCGAATCGAAGTCGTTTTCAGGGTGACCTATCGCCCCATACTACCTCAACCGCTACGGCCACCAGCGTTCGAGATGTGATGGGGCGCATGGTATAAGTGCTAGTAGAAAGCCGGATGGTGCGAGCAAATCGAGCACTCCAGCAAGTCTGGAAGTCCGGCGAAGCCGGACGGACAGACTTGTAAATAAGTAAAGCAGAAGCTTCGCTATGAGAATCTCAGTATAAAAGCGCAAACAAATGTACAAAAAAAGTCGGAGGTCCGGCGGCCTAAAAGGTGTTTTTCAAACCGATGCGCCTTAAGCGCTAAGTTGATCTTTTTGAAGCTATGTGGTCCTTTTTATCCAAATGAGAGGAATTAACTTTCAAATATTGAAACGACTGCCTCTTCACATTTTCTTCTTTGGAACTCTGTACATGGGATATCCCTCCTTCACTCCTAACCTTTATTGAAACAACTTGCTTTTTTCAGATTATTAGGCACAAATATTTGAAAGCAGTTCGTACCTTCATCGCGAAAAGTACAACGCGGTAACAAAAGTGCTAGCGAAGCGCACACCTCAAAACATCTGAGGTCAAGGATGAGCCGGAATATAAGACTTGTTTTAGCCTATAATTGCAATGCAAAGTTAGCATCAGCAACGCGTATTTTAAAAAACTGCCCTCCGGCGACAAGTCGCATGGTCCAGCTGCGATTTCGCTGATTTCACAATGACTTCCTCTACTTTTCAGATTGCTTTTTACCATTTGCAGTGCCTAAAGCTTTTGCATTGTTTTTCCTGGGCATGATTTAAGGCTGGAAAACTAAAAGAAGCGAGGTCCACCTTCACGCAAGAGAGCGGGTCGCCTCGACAGATCTCGCGGTGCAGCTGTAAACCTTATCGTGTGTCTGTAGGAACATCATGAAAGTGGACGCAGCTGATAGCTTATTCAGGCACTGCACAAGGAGAAAATATTTATTCTGACGCCAAAAACGTGCAAATTTATGCTCATACATAGGGCCGTATGCATGATTCACACTGGACTGGGGGAAACAGATTGGGAGAACTCACATCTGCGAATTTCTCCCGTGAGATGAGGATTCCCCTAATGCATCATTCATCTTTGGAAGTGTGAGTTCAACTTTGTTATTACGCGCAAATACTGCTGGTGGACGGATTTCCCCCACCGTTTTCGGTGGAGTACGAATTCGTCCACCCACCTGCAAGATTTCCCCCATTCTCCCGTGAATCATTCCCTGATGCATCATGGGAAGCTTCGGCGGAAGGAGAAATGAAGCGTTGGAGAAATCTCATCCTACTTTTGTATATGATGCATAAGGCCCATAATGTGCGACTAGAAACATCATTGGTAAAATGACTTCGTTCACTCTTGTGTGTGAGACGGATTTCGTTCACTTGTACATCTCCTGTCGTTCTCGCGTGAATGGTGGATGCAATGCGAAAAATCGCTGCAGAAGGGGTAATCCGGTGCTATAAAAAATTCCAACTCCTTTTTGTGAATGATGCATACGCCACCAAGGGTCCCATTTTCCGACCTTGCGTACTTGAAAATTTTTTAAACTTTTTCCGCGATATAGTTTCAGAGTCTCTTGTACTGGATCATCAACTGGAAGCTTGTAGAGCCTACTGGCACTCTCATTCTCTTACTTGCCTCTTAAGTACCCTGCAGACCACAACACGAATCGGTCCCAAAATGCTCAACTGCGCCAGTTGTAAGGTAGCTAGAAAGAGCAAAAGTCTAGGCTGGCTTCATCTATGGAAGGAGCCCTGTTCGCTCAGTTTTGGCATCCCAACGGTGAAAATTGTATGGGTTGACAGGGACGGCAGCAGATTTCATATAGGAAAAAGACTATTATTTTACTAGTCTACCCGTGAGCCGGTTCCCGGTTCCTAATCGAGTGCATAATTAGCTTTATTTGCTGAATCAGCGTTCGATTATCTTGCAGTCCGTACACATATAAGCCCACCCCAGACCAGCTGGCAAGTCATACATTTGTCGATTGATTGCTGGCCGTCCATCCGGCCATTTCTTGGATCAGTTTTCACTGATCTATCCATCGGTATACTATCTTCATTCCTACTTTGTCCGTTTTAGAGTGCTAAGCACATTGACTACCCGAACAGCACCTACTTTTTATCGTTATACTTTGCGATTGATTACTGGTCTTTTAGTTAACATCCGATTCACTTCCTGCATCGGTTTTCGGTAATCTACCGGTCTGTGCATATATAGTCGCATCGTTAAGAGATCGGTGAAGTATCCACTTATTTATCGATTATCGATCGGCGGATCAATAGTCGACTGATTTTCTGAATCAACTTCCGACTTTCTACCAATCGATATACATGTCACCCCATTCATGCGCACTCGGTAAATTATCGATTTATTAGTAGATTATGGATCGACAAATCAACAGCCGACTGGTTCCTGGATCGACTTCCGATTATTTGCTGATCAATACACATATTGCTCCATCATTGTGAAATCAATAAATTATTACTGATCGGCCGCCGATCTTGGCAAACTAATGTTATTGCTTGAGTTTATTAGATGGATTCTAGGAAATATTTGTCCTTCTCTGACAACAAAAGTAGCACTACTAATAAACTAGGTCCCACTAGAAGAACTTGATTTAAAAAAGGAAATAAACAGAAACAATGCTCCTCAATTAGGCTGTTTACCTACTCTGATCCGTGAACTTGCCAGCCTCTATACAGGATAAACTCTTACAAAGGAAGGTTTTGACCCTAAAATCGAGCTTCGAAACGAGACCTATATGGTTTTACAGCAAATTTGATGGCGATTCAGAATCCGCTCTTCGTTTTGCTGCCGACCTACCTGAAGCTGGCCGCGGATTCCCGAAAATCGGCCGGAGAATAAAGACAGAAGGCGCTGGTGGCGTAAAAGAGTCAGAGTAGATAATACAATGTTACCACTAGCTACTGTATTACTATGTAGTGTAGGCTACCACAGACATCCCGAGCCACTCCCTCTTCGTACAGAGCGTTGCAAACATCGACGTGTATTTCACAATAGGGGTACCACCACAGTAGGGACCGAAAAAATCTAAAATTTTACTTTCGCTAAAACTTCGTGTAGAGGGGTTATTTCAGGTGCTGAATCCAAAAATCACACTTATTTGGCACGGTAACATCAGAAGCGGTGAATCGATCCACTGCTTTGGGTTCGAGGCTATTCCGAGGTTTTGAACTGCCGGGTAAATCTAGCCCTTGCCCTAGGTTAAACGGGTTGTCATGTCGAGTAATAGTGATTTTCAGACTCAGCACCTTAGATAACCTCTCTACACGAAGTTTTAGCGAAAAATAAGAATTTCGATTTCTCCGGCTCCTGCCGTGGTGGTACCCCTACCGTGAAAATGCGTTGATATTTGCTGCGCTTTGTACAAACAGAGGGTAGCTCAAAATGTCTGTGGTAGCCTACACTAGTACTGCGGCAGCTAGTGATAACACTGTGTTGCCCACTCCGAGTCTTTTATGCCACTAGTGCCTTTTTTACTTACTCTACGGCCGATTTCCGGGAGATCGCGGCCGGTTCCATGTAGGTCGACAGCAAAAACAAAGTACGGATTTTGAATCGCCATCCAATTTGCTATAAAACCATATAGGTCTCGTTTCGATGTTCGATTTTAAGGTCAAAACCTTCCCTTGTTAGACGTTAGACCGACAGCGACTGTTACTACAGTAGAGATTTAGAGTAGGCGCTGACTGATCCTCCATAAAGTCTTGGTAAAGAAATGAGCCCAAACGCTTCCTTTAGTGGGAATTTCATAAACCTTTTCATATAATCAAATCTTCATTATAAATATTTCTTTTTAATACTTCTGCACATCCACCTGCTCATCTCTGCTGCACTTGTAACGTGAATGTGCAGAAGTATTAACAGTTCTAGCTATAAGTCAACACACCTAATGCTGACTTTATTCGATAAATTCCTTCATGGCAAATGGAACAAAACCTCGGTTCTCAACAGTTCTAACTATAAGCCGCAGTCCACAAAATTACTATTAGTTCATCTGAAGCATTATGGTTGATATATGGCACGAGATCTCTTCCAGCTCTAGCTATTTTATCGCAAATCAAAACCTAAACCCTATGTCAAACAGTATTCAGCCAGTGAATCCAGCAATGTTCTCTCTGCTCTTCATTTCTTCCATAATCTCGCGAGCCTTGTCGACGTACTTCTTGGCCTCGTCTAGATTCTGCTCAATACCGTCACCAAGTTTGTACATCCTGCAAATCAAGGAATTCTTCCAAACATTAGGGCGTTCACAAAGTATCTGCCAAAATACGGTAAAATTTCAAAACATCACAACTTTTTAACAACATTTGAGTATTCGACGAAATAATTTCCATCAACATCGACTAGCTTCTGCCAACGTACCACAATGCCACTTGGCGTAGAACTCTGGCGACTTAGAGACGAAAAAAAGCCGAGTTTTCGAGTTGGTCACGATCGCCAGAGCGCTTCTGTTCCAGGTGATGCTGAAGCAACTGGAAAAGATAGTAGCCGCTCGAGGTCAGGTCCGTGCTGTACGGGGGGTGCAACAGAGCTTCCCATCCGAGTTCCAGAATTTTCTCGGAAGTCTTCTTCGAGATGTAAGGGCGCGCGTTATCGTGCAGTAAGCAAACCTTGTCGAGCTTGGTGTGCTCCTTGGGGGTCTTTTCGGCCAGTCTTCGCAGTTGAGGCAGTAGACCTTTGCAGTAATCGTCGTGTTGTCCGGCAGCAAAATAGTAGATTCCAGAAACTCCCGACCAGACGCTCAGCATGACCTTCTTCTGACTTACTTCTCAAGGATTTACCTTTTACGAAAGGTTTCGGCGTTACATCGCCAGTGGATCAGGCACGTTTGCGGGTGTGGTTGATGCGGAGAACTTATTTTTCATCTCCAGTGACGATGGTGACCAGCCAGTGGAAGTTGCGGATTCGGAAGAGCACCTGAGTGCAGATGTCCAGGCGTCTTTCGAGGTTGCCGTCGGTCAGTTCATGTGGGACCCACTGACCGCTTTTCACCATTCCGAGAGATCGTAGTCCGTGTCCACGATGCCTCGGGAGCAGCTGAGACTGACAGCAAAATACCGCACACCTTCATATGGATGCTGTTCGACCTGTTCCTTCAGTTCGTCTAATGATATCGCAGTAGCCGACCCGAACGAGGCTTACTTTTGAGGTTTTTGTTTCTGGCTTTAGACTACAGCACCGGAGTGTCCGGATTCGAACTCATAAAGAAGTACGTGTCGAATATGGGTAGATAGTTTGGCCATTTTCGGGTGAGATAAGCAATGAAGAGGGAGCAGAATATGTTATGCGCATACAATTGCGTAGTGTCCTTATATAGCATTTCTATAGAAACCTCAGAACATTCCAGAAAAATCCTGGACTATTGCAAAATTTTCGGCAGATACTTTCTGGACGACGTAACAGATTTCATAGAAACTACTCACCGTGCCACGTTGGCGCAGCTTTGAGGAATGTCTAATTCACACGCTTTAATTCCATATTCTAATGCTTTATACATATCACGATCAAGCGATCCTAGTGATGTTCGGTCGAGTTCCTGCACAATCCGATACGCAGATAGCGCTCATAGCTCAAATAGAGAAGCTACTCACCTTAAGTTCACCCTTTCCTATAGTGCGAAATCTTTCTTTATTACCCATATACCATGTGCTCAGCAACCAGCAAGCTTCGCCGTCCTCTAGCTCGCAAGCTCTGGAAACAATTTTCATTGGAAATTTCTCTTTAAAAAAATGCTACAATATCCGTAAAACAAACTTTCTCATGTATTTCTCAGCTTTTATAGAGTCGGCAGGACGGTGTTTTTCTCCGTTCCAGTGAACCAGAGAAAGATACCTGAACATGATAGATGTTGAATGTCTTGATCAGTGACAGAAACTCACCCACCTGCAACCTTGTTTGAGGTTTGCGTCGCATGCTATTTGCATGGGTTCAATCATCTTGGTTAGATCTGGCGTGCATTCTAGAAAAAAAAACAGTTAAAGTTCGTTTTGCGCAGATTGATGATGGGAGAAAGTTCCATCCAGCATTGTTTACGACAACTATTTAAAGGTAGCACCGACGCTCAGAACGCTTCCTGAGTTCTCGATGGGTTCTGAAAGAGAAGTCCAGAAAATGATTGAGTTCCAAAATTCTCGGCTTAAAGGACATTAATGAACGAGAAAATCGCTCCAGAAGACTCGTTCACGAGTTTACGAACGAGTTTTAGACTACGTCGCATGCCTTCCGTTGGAGTCGCCCAACGCCTACAGCTCATGGACATGGAAGGCTCGTATAAAGGCACTCATAACCAATGATTATAGCGCTTTAACTAGTATGCAAAATGCACACACAAGACAACTCGTCCCCGCATCCCTCATAACAGGTTCAACGGGTACCCGACGTTTCGGCCGTTTTCTCCGCAATGAGTAGCTTATTCTATTAGAAAAACGCAGTAAAACGCATGCTCTCACTTTGGCTTTTGGCTATTACGCCATCGATGCTTCGTAAACTACCCGAATCTTGAAATCCGTTTTTAGAGTGGGCACTGCCTTTGAGGAAATTCACAAATTCAATTCCTCCACATTTCGGTTTGCCGTCTGATCGTGGCATGGTGATGGCAGTGGGAGTCGGACTGAGAAGTGCAGCGGAAGTTCATCTTCCGGCAACGCCACCCAAGCTGTGAAGGAGTGACACTTGACTAGCTAAAAAGAGAAGCGAATTTAGCGTAAACTCGAACGGCATAAGCGATGTATATAGTAATAATTCTCGTGTCATTTTTAGTAGAAACTCAAAAAAATCTCCACCTTTAACCTTGATGTGAACGATTACGTACCCTCAGAGTCGGCGCAACGCACTTCTAAACAAGCAATTTTCGAGCTACTAGTCGGATCAAAACAGTGACTCCATGCTTATCAAAGGTAATTACCATGGTAGAACGCTCTAAGACCAATCTGCTTAGCTTCGTTCCATATTTCTGAAAGATTTTCTGCTGTGTTGTGCCACAATAACGTTTGAATAGAATGTCAATAACTATTACCGCTGCGAAAACTTCAAAACGTAACTCGTTCATATCAAGGTTACGGAAGATTTTTTGGAATTCTACTAAGGAAGGTACGAGGATTTTACCATATACGCAATCTGTACCGTTCGAGTTCACACTAAATTCACTTTCCTGGTAAGCGCAGACTGGCTGTCAGGCCTACCGCGCTGGCAGTATGTCGCCAGTCGGTGCTACTCCTGATCGACAAGGGTTTGGCGTTCGCTTCCGGTTCAACTGTTGGCTAAGGTAGGGATTTTTTTCCAAACAGTTCTTCTGTTAATCAGCGAGGCCTCCTCTATTCAAGAATGTATCTAGTTTTGCAGATGCTGCTCTGGATGTGCTGAAAAACTGCGTCAAAGTTGGCCCATTTTTGGCCAAATTTTACGTATCGTATGATTCTTGGCTAATCATTCCATGAAGAAAGGGACTTTTTCTGTATCTGTAAGAGAGGAGGGTTTGCCCTGTCGAATGGTATAATTCAAATGTGAGTGATTTTTGAAGTTTAGCTGTAATTTTCAAGTTTCGCAGGAAAGCAATCTCATATGCAAGGTCCGCTCCGGACTTCCTCATCGTCAGCAATTGAACGATATATAACGTGACATGTTTTATTGAATGGGTACCCAGATCTTGCAGCAGCGTGTAATTATAACGGGCTTATGCCCAGCACGTTTAGAGGACGCATAAAAGCGAGCGTAAACCCGTTATGATTACTGTCTCCTCAAGTAGTCTGCGGACACAAAGTCAGACGGAGCCGGCAATCGATCGGTCACCAGGTAACTCTAACCATGGCCCTCCAACGCGTCCCAACGTGTCCGCCGGGATGTGTGTGTCCGCAGAATATTTGAGGAGACAGTACGCTCGGCTGTGAGACCTCAACACCCAGCCAATAAAATACGGGCATGTTACATACCGTGTTCGATTTCTCACGATGCGAAAAGTCCGGAAAGACCTTCGTTTGAGAATGCTTTCCAAAGAAGTCTGAAAATTAGGTTAAACTTCAAAAATCACTCATATTTGACGCAATTTTCCAGCATTACCATAAAAGCTTTTGCAAAACCAAACATACCATTCGATAGGGCAAACCTAGAGGAGGACCTTGCGTTTGGAAAAAGTCCCCTAATTCATAGAAAGATTAGCCAAGAATATGGGTGCGAGTCATAATGTCGCGAGCAGGCAACTGCGGGCGCCGCCGCCATTGATTAGCCACTCCCATCGTGGGCGGACCTAACCTATGACGGTGGTATCGGCCCGCACCCCAAAAAAAATCCACCAAAAAACGGGTCAAATTTGATGCAGTTTGCTAGCACTTGCAAAGCAATAACTGCAAAACTGAATAAAATTTTGGATAGAGGAAACCTCGCTGATTAACATAAGTTACTCAAATTTGGAAAAAGTCCTCTGTGTCGTGGATAAACAAGCCAAAGATTTGCGAGAGGGAGAGACGTCCAAAGTGAAAATCCCCCCTCGAGCCTTGAGAAAGTGAAGATCCTCGGCGTGAATTTGGAGGGTACTCCACCTATGATAACCTGTGGTGAAAACCAAGCACGTCTCGGCGGGGTTGCTTGGTGTGGGAGAAAAACCATCTTGCTCTGTCCAGCATAGATCTTGCTTCAATACCTTGCAGAGCGGCTGTCGTCTAAGACGTCGGGCGATATGATAACGGTAAAAAGCGATGAAATCTCCGGCTGTATAGGACGTCACCGGATTAGGATCAAAACGACACACGTTCACGACACGAATGCTGTTTCATGGTCTGCACCTACACCGGTGGAGCAGTTTCCAGCAACGCCAATCTCTACGCTCTTCTTGAAGCCACAGGGCGCATCAAGTACCATGTGATCGCTCTGCAAGGGACCAACAACAGGAAAGAAGACGTGAGACAGGACTGAAGGACGGGACTCTCATCATCCGTGCTCAGTAGCTCGAGGACTGAGCGTTGGCGGCGCTGGCTTTGTCGTACCTTAGTCTGTCGTTCATCTTGTCGACTCGCACGAAATCTTTTCACCTTACTTGGCTGTCTTCTGTCTCCTCCCTGCACGCCAGAAGACCATCAGCATCATAAACCGTCATTCACTAACTTCAACAGTTGATGAACTCGAACTGGAGCCGTTTCACGAGGAATTGGAGGGAGTGATCCACAATGAGAAGTTCTTCTACAAGTTCGTTATTATAGACTTCAACGCAAGGATACTGAAGTTGGAGATTTGGATAAGGACTCCGAGATGATTGTTACCATCGTCTCCTTGGACTCTGGCCCTCCGTGACTGCTTCATGGAAACACCACCTTCATAAAGAAGGAACACCGCAGGTGTACTTGGGAGTCGCCAACGGCACGACACTCTGGGAGATAGACCACATAGAGAGCAAACGTGCGACTCAACCACAAGCTTGAGAAAAACATCTTTCATAGCTCGAAAAAGAGGAAAGATGCCGTGCATAGGTGAGATCCCCGGACGTAAGGGGTACCAAAAGTGAAGGTGGTCTTGCAGACAGAGAGATGTCGACGGGGGGGGGATTAATCTGATAAAATTAAAGCATAAAATATTTAAACTATTTAGAAGTATTTTTAAAGATATTTCTGAAACGTTTTACTAGAATGCGGCTAAGATGTGTGCACTGAGCTGGAAAGCGCATTGAGATTGGCTCTCATCTCAATTTTCGGCATATTTCACCAAAACTCAGAGGACTTTTTCCAAATCCGAGGTCCTCCTGAAATAGATGAAGGATTGCGCTATCAAACGGTATACTCGATTTTGCTGGAGCTGTTCTAGAAGTGCTGGCAGACTGCGTCAAAGCTGACCCATTTTTTTAACCTAATTTTGCATATGTTTGGTTATTGGCAAATTTCTCTGTGAAAGAAAGGACTTTCTCCAATTTGTCCTATTGAAAAGTATATTTGGTTTTGCTAAAGCTTTCTGCAAGCGCTGGCAAATTGCGTCAAATTCGAACGATTTTTAAGTTTTAACTGGTAATATCAGGCTTCAGTGAAATGCAGTCTCAAACGCGAGGTCCTGTTCGGACTGCTCTCATCATGAGGAATCGAATGATATATAACATGACTATCTTTCATCGGCTGAGAGGCGAGATCTCGCAGCCGGGCGTAATCATAACGGGCTTGCGTCCGTTTCGTTTAAAACACGCATAAAAGCGGGCATAAGCCCGTGATGGTTACGCGCGGCTGCGAGATCTTGGCTATCAGCCGATGAAACATAGTCAAATTATATATCATTCGATTCCTCATGATGAGATGAGTCCGGAGAGGACCTCATTGTTTGAGACTGCATTTCATCGAAGCCTGATACTATCAATTAAAGCTTAAAAATCGCTCGACTTTGACGCAATTTGCCAGCACTTGCAGAATAGCTCCAACAAAATCGAATATTCCGTTCGATAGGGCAAGCCTTCGCCTACTTCATGAGGACCTCGCATTTGGAGAAAGTCCTCTCATTCATAGAAAAAATTGCCTATAACCAAAACATATGTAAAATTAGGTCAAAAATGGGTCAAATTTGACGCAATCTGCCAGCACTTCCAGAACAGCTCTAGCAAAATCAAATACAGCATTCGATAGGGCAATCCCCCTCTCGAGTCTTGGAAAACTGAAGGTCCCTGGCGTAAATCTGGAGGGTATTCAACCTGTGATGCCGTGTATGACGATGCCCTGTTTGACGAGTCCTTTTCTCGATATGACTGCCTTGTCACGGAAAACTTGCGGGATATACGGCTATCTTCTTAAAGGACTGGAAGTCTGCGCAGAACGAGCCCTGAAGCCCTGCTTAACATACTTGGAACGCATCTCGAATGCTGCAGAGAAGAATGAGAACTCTGCGACTAGATCCAAATGCAGCGCACATCGAGCGGCTGATGGCAAATACAAGCTGCAGAGGAACTTTGTGAGAGGATCTTCAAAGATAGAGGCAAGCAAGGATCTTAGAAGCAGCACTGCTGAAGGAGGACAAAACTCCTACATCTTCTCGTTGTGCGATGGAATCAATAACGCAGAGACTGTACGCTAATCTCTTCCGTTCGTCAAATCGCGTGCCAGACATCACCATCCCACTGGCGAAGTACCATCACGGATTTTCTCTGCTGAAGCGTATGCCGTACGTGCCCGGGGGCAGCAAGGAAGTTGCACTGCCGGTCTAGTTCAAGCCCCGAAACCGGTTTAGTGCTAATTTCTTTAGCTAAGTAGTACACGCTAATTCTAGTATGTGTCTAACGTTCACTCTTTGGATCTGTTCGGTTTTATAGGTGTGACACCCGAAGAAAAAGCTTCGACTCTTTTCACTTTAGTCTGTATCTGGGTCACACCCTTCACTTCGAAGAAAAAAAACAAGCTATCAAGACTGAGGAGCTGAAGCTGAAGGAAGACGGGAGAAGCAAAAGCTAAAGCTTAAAAAATGCAGGAAAGGAGGGAAAGTGCAAAAAAAANNNCGAATGGAAAGAAAGAAATAGAACTTTGACCAGATATAGGTGCATAGTGTGTAGGTGCGTCCCGATAGAAGGTCCCCACACAGAAAACCGCTGCCTTGCGCTGCAGCGGAGGGCTCGGCGACGTGACGAATCATCGCCATAACGTTGTGAAATCAGGAAAAACTACTAAAATCATTGATTTAGGTGGCCAAGCGATCTTTGCGAAGGTATCACGTAGATTCAGGCAAGAAGTGCTTTCGATACATATAAGATTTAAAACCTAACTTTTTTGTTGAACTGTGGAAGAGTATTACAGCCGACTCAGTTCAACGGCTGCATCGCTTGCACTGAAGATAGTCATGTTAACCATTGTGATGCAGCCGATGAACTGGGTCGGCTGCAATACCCTTCCCTGGCTCATTATCGAGTAAAAAGCCATATATTATACACTAATCGAAAGCTATTAAAATTGCGAGTTTCCCTGATAGTCTCGCAAGAATCCTTGTTGAACTCGGAAGCAGTTTTAATCGATTTTTCGGGAATTCCTTTCCCGTAAGTGTCTTGTTGTGCACAAGTACATGAAGATGTATGGATTTTCATAAGTATGTGTGTTGTTTGATACTATGTGTTGCAAGTAATAGCGATCACTTTCGGGTCTGTTTAATAAGATGGCTCGACTGACTCTGTTCCATGCAGTTCATCAGTGAATTAGTATATTCATTA
>KN549278.1:116012-129811 GCA_000797555.1 Oesophagostomum dentatum | reverse complement strand
GCCCCTCTTTGGTCTGAAGGGGCCCCTCTGAAAAAAATCTGCTGCGACCGCCATTGATGCACTCGTACAGTGTAAGAAAACCGTTTTTTAGAAGATAAAGCTAATATAGAAATTATAAAGGAGGCCACCCCTCCCCCCCACATCCCTACCATAATATCTCAACAACATTCTTGGGACAGAACGCTGCCTTTAATTACGTAGTAAGGATTATATGAGATCTGCTGGCTGCAATTAAATCTTAACAGTTCAAATGCATAATCTTGCACGATATGTGAAAATCAGAGCCTGGCGTAAGGTGTTCCCGGAACATTTCCGAAAACGAAGCCCCTTTTGAAAATGAGAAGATTTACGAAGCTGCCTTTGAAAAGAAAAAGCTAATCTTACCGCAGATTATCTGTTTTCCACTTCCTTTTTCTTATTTTCGATGGCCTCAGCGGAACTTTAGATCGTTGCTCAGCGAAAATGAGCGAAAATGCGAAGAAAGGTGTAAGAAAACAAAGGACGAAACGAAATAAGAGGACGATAGTATAGGTGAGGGTTAAAAAACAGAAGAAAGATATTTTTAGAGTAGAAATCATACGCGAGATTGAAGAACTTCGAGGAAACCGGGAAAGAAACCTTGCAACCGCATGCATCATTCACTGCTCTGTACAATATGTGCATGAGAGGTAAAGAACTTAAAGGTTTTGAAACAAAATTTAAAACGTCAACGCTTTAAAAAAAACAGCTGCCTTCAGCTGACCCTCGGCAACGGTCTGCGGCTTCACATTTTGCGTGGAGCGAGGTATTCTGAATGGGAAGCCTCCACTTTTTGACGGATTTCTCAAACAAGAGAAAGACCTGATAAGTGCGATTTTGGTGGTAAATAGCGAGCACGGCCATATACAATCGTAGGCGAAGAGACTCCAAGAAAAATTAGAGAAAGAAGCTAGATGTTTGCCCGTGAACACCTGTGAACAGCTCAGCCGTTTCCATAGCCCTTCGTGGGAACACCTAACTCAATAAAGGCCATAAAGTTTTTTTTATATGGTCATGTTTGAGAGCCATTTTTCGTACGGTTGTTCAATTCATAGGTTCCCGCCTATGGCCATATTTGGATCCGATAACTTTCAGTTTTCGCTTTAAAATATAAGGAAAATATGCGTGACCAGTGCACGTTCGATGCGTACATTCCTGTCAACTCAAGTTTCGTTGATTGTCGACTTTAGTTTCAACGTGTTGAATCTTGATATGAGGTTTTGAGGGTTCCTCTGTGGTTTTCCTATTCTCTTTATCGCAAACTAAGACAAGTGGAGGTGGGCGGGGTCAGGCTCCCGACTGGAACAGTATCGATTAAAATTGAACTGATTCTAGGTGTTTTAACCAATTTGAACACGTACGGCGTCCCCTTGGGTGCCCTGGCCCCACCCACCACTCCCCTTAGTCCGCGATAAGGAGAGTATGTTGTTAGTAAATTGGCCTGAAGTCAACTTCTGATGCTTCCATTTTACGTATTTCTTTTAAAAAATCATATCGTGTGTTTCTTATTACAATTTCCGTGTTTCAAAATATTATCACCGTTTGTTCCTAGTACGAACCCCGTTTTGAAATTTTACACCTTTACGAAGCCTAGCTTGCCCCGGGGAACACCTACGCCGAGCCCTGGTGAAAATCTATATTTGACACTCAATAATTTTGAAGTAAGACGTTCGTAAAATTCACAGGTTTCGTTCGCAGATTGTGCCTTATGCGCCTGCTATTTTTTAAGGTTTATACCAGCATCTGGGCCAGAAAATCTTAACGCAATACAACCATTCAGATTTTGGGCCCTCAACAGATTCTGAGGTGTGGTTGAACCAATGGATAATTTTAAAAGCTACAGTACTCGCATGAGAAGCAAAGGTTATTAGTATGTATGCTAATTACATCATCATCTGAATTATGTTCTTGATGAATTCGTGGAGACATGAAGAATCATCAAAAAGAAATCCTGCAAGATTTCCTTTCGAACTAACAGTATTGGGTTAATACATAATTTTTCCCCATTTCTTAGGAAGAGTTTAATTCGATTTTTACAAATAATGAAATCATCTAACTGAAAGCGTTTCTATCACTTTCTACGACCAGCGTTCTATGCACCAAACAGCTAACCATCATAATGTTCTACATTCTAAAAACCTCTGCGATTTTTGCTGTAATTTGTTGAATGGTATCAATGCCAAGAAACGACTGGTAACAACTCTTCGCCTCATAAAATGCATATCTGGGTTACACCAATCGCACACCATCCAGAACGATGCACGAAAATAAAAGCCACTCTCACACGTCCACGTACATCCGGCGCGAACTCTGATGTGAGGTGCTGGTTTGGGTCATGGAGCAAAATGTAAACTAGACACTGGCCCTGTTAAAATGCTCCACGCATCAGTTGTTTCGCCTCCTCCTTTTTACAGCTCCTCGAAAAAAGTGGTCCAAAATATATGTTACAACCTAATACAAAAACATTCTTCTTAATCTGATTTAAAAGCAGTGCCCGCGCTCACAGCGCTTCATGAGTTATCTATGGATTCTGAAAGACGAAATCAAAAAATGGTTCAAATTCAAATTTTCCGGCTCAGAAGTCATTCCTGAGGGAATTGCTCCAGAAGGCTCGTCCGTGATTTCGGAGGCAAGTTGTCCACTTAGCTTTGCATGCTAGTTAAAGCGCTATAACTACTGGGGATCAGTGCATTTGTACGACTTCCATATCCTCGCATTTAAAGCGATAGGCGATTCCAGCACAAAGCGCGCCACGAAGTGGAAAACTCGTCTGCGCAATCGCAGACGAATCTTCTAAAGCGACTTCCTAAGCCAAGAATTATTTTTGAGCCGAGATATTTGAGCCTCACCTTATTTTAAGTTCTTTCAGAATCCGTCTACAACTCAGAAAGCCTTCTGCGCGGGTACTGCCTTTAAACCATTGATGAAGCAGCACTTATAGCAGTGTGAACCTTCTCGTATCCATCCAGAACAGTTTGAATAAAATTTGAGCAAAACATGCACAACCTGCTACATCTGTTGCGATAGGAAAAGAAGACTATAGTCGCTTGCATAGTGCACGAGCTCGGCGAGCTCGCAATCGGGATACGGGGCTGCTAATCAGCGCGAGCTCGCGGCGAGCTCGCCGCGGCAAAACTCGCTAGAGGGCCTTTCAAAGTGGGCGAGCTAGCGAGCCGCAGCAAGGAATGGTCTGGAGCATTTTTGTCGCTGGCCGCAAGCGCCGCGCGGCAAATCACTGCCACGCCCCCTGCTGCCGCCGAGCGCGAGTTCGCCGAGCTCGCCCACTCTGAAATGGGCTTATGACATCATTTCCACTACACTCGGGAAAACGCACAACGTTCGTAACTGCAGTTAAAGGCAGCACCCACCCTCCGAACGCCTTCCGAGTTCTCGATGGGTTCCGAAAGACGAACTCAAACTGAGCTATCAAATTTCTCGGCTCACAACTCGTTCCTGACCGAGAAATTCGCTCCAGAAGTCTCGTCCGCGGTTTCGTGAACGAGCTTTCCATTTCGACGCGCTCTTTCTGTAGGAGTCGCTTTCCGCCTCAATTGCGAGGACATAGAAAGCGTGTACTACTCTACTCATATCAGATGGTTGTAGCGCTCTAACTAGCGTGGAAAAAAAAGTGACAGGACAACTCGTCCCCGCATCCTTCGTAACTAGTCCGCCGAGTACCCGACGTTTCGGCCGTTTTCTCCCCAATGAGCAACTTACCGGTGCTTTCACTTTGGCTTGTGGGTATTCAGCCACCGAGGTTTCATAAACTACATAAATCTCGAAATCCATTTTTAGAGTGGGTGCTGCCTTTAATTAATGTAATTGGCTTCAGACACCAAAGGAAGATAATATAGAGTAGTATAGCTGCGCGTGGAAAGGACTTGCCTTCTTCTAGTAGACGATTCTACAGGATGCGACATAAATACGGTAACAAGCCAAGGGCGAGATGTTTCTTATTTCCTGGAATTGTCTTTCATTCCTTTTGGCACTTCTCATTTTAATTTGTTAACCAATAATATTTCCTCACATTTTGCACAAAAATAGCTATGATTTCCGAGATGAGGTAGCTGTAGCTCTCATACATTTCGTTCACCTAATTTTACCATGAAAGTTTCCGCATGATCAAAATTTTTCAACATTTCCTGACGTCCAAACGTGTCAGAAAGAGGCTCGTTAAGCTTAGAAGCTATGGTGACGGTAGTGGACGAATTAGGCCTGTTTCTGAGAGCGACGCCAAAGAAAAACAGATTATAAAATTTAAAATACTTTTAAAATACTTTAAAATAAAAGTCGATAATTAAAACGAACAATAAAACCGAAAAGTGACAGAGTACTCTGAATGCGAGCTTAAGCCCTCGTTCTCATTTAAGGAAGTGACTCAAGAAACTTGATAAACTTGATTTTAGGAAGTTTGGAGAGCCAGCCTTTTGAAAAAGCCAGGAGCTTTTTTGAAATGGCATTTCTTGCAAATGTTACTGTGAAACTATGAACATTATGCAGTGGGGCAATGCGGGAACAAGTTCTTCACGATAATTTACTCCGGAAGAAAGAACAGTCAAGGAAAAAGTAGGAATATCAGCTGTAGAAATATAGCCTACATAGTAGGGTTCTTTCCAAAGAAAAACAACATAAAGTATTATTCCTGGTACATTCTGGCGCTCACAGCTCATATGAAGGTCAGTTTTCTCCATGTTAACACCAAACACGCGTCGCTTCCTTGTCTGTTTCTCTCATAGCAAAGCAGCGTTTGTCTTTCTGGCTTAGCTATTTCAAATATTATAGTTTCGCATTCGAGTCTTTCTTGAGTAAACAACATCGACCAAACTTATTGTTTTCAACAACAATGCGCTTTTCTGATGCAGGTTTCTATTGACTCTGAGTCGAAATTATTTTTCAGACCATCGCTGCATAGAGAAGCGTTGAAGATGATTCCTACATCTGGAGTGTTAGTACTGGATTATTCTAAAATAACTCCGCACAACACAGTAATTACAGTAAATAAGAAGCTACAACAAAATAATGACGATGCAAATTTTTAGGCTAACTCTCGTGGGTCGTTAACACAGCATGACTCTACCAGTATGGCCTGACCATTTCCTGCGCAACATCACTGCAGTGTTTAGTGGGAAGAATTCTCCAATCGAAACGATATTAATGTGAAAACAGTTCATGTTAATAACAACCGCCAATGACTTTCCCGCATCAGTCCTTAGCGAATGCGAGAGGCGCAAAGATATTGCAGTCTCTGCAACTACAGCTCGTTTCGTACACACACAAAACAAGCTGCTCTGTGGATGTTGTGTGCACCATCGGCGAGATAGACGATACTCACTTTCAAGCAACAAAGCATCAGTCAACATTATTGCTATTTTTGTGTTATACAGCATAACTGAACAGCAGGTTATGAACTTAATCCGTGCAATTACCTCGTAGCATCCGTAGCGATATTCAATTCCAATATTTTTCACATACTCTCTCCTCTCCTTCTGCTCTTTCTCGATTTCTTCAGCATCCATTTTAGCAAGCCATAAAATGCGTAATTCAACCGACACAGTAACAAAGCACTGAATTAGCATAGAAGGAACTAGGACAACGGATACTGCCACAACTTCAGAACAACCACTATGAGATGCAGCATAATTTATTAACATTTACAATAAACATTTCGGTACACTCCAAATAATGAGAGTAAAAGACCAGTATAATGACGCACACCAGAATGAAGCCACCATCAGCAACAGAATTACTTTCAACCATGCCAAGAAAGATTTAAAAGACTCTCTTTTCAACAGACAACATTCTACTGCACAAAAAAGTCAACTGAAGAAAAATGGCAATAATAATCCACAAGATTAACAGACAGCATCTTCACGACAAAATTCTTCAAACCCAAAAAAGGTACAATACTTAAATCACATGTCATCCTCCTGAAAAGCAAATGTTGAAAAAACGGTAAAAAAACTGTCCATAAATGAAATGAACTTACACTCATTCTGTTCAGAATGTAGTCTATAGCCATTTCTTCATTCTTGTCGCAAGCCAGATAAGCCTAAAGATATTCATGTAAACGAAGCGCCTTATTCGGAAAGAACTCCGCACAGTATTAGACTATGCTGTCACACAACAAAAATACCCAAACTTTCGTTACAGCTTGGAACCCCAAGACAAGAAAGTGTAGAAACAGAATCAAGCGTACACTATGACAGTGGCAGCGGGGAGTCGACTTGAGGGAAGAAGCTCACCCGAGAGAGTAGCTAGACCATTGGTGGGATAGGAGCCTTACTTGTTGAAAGTACGGTTCATAAAAACATGAACAACTTTTCCCTTTTTGAAAACATGAGCAATTGTTGGCAATTATGTTGATGTGAAGAGGAGGATTCCTTCTATCGCGCTCTATAAAATAGCTGCAGAAATCTGAACTGTTCGAGAAGATGCAATAATGGGCATTGGTAATTTTCAATTTTTGTGGAAAGTAATTTTCAAAAAAAAGGACTAGTTATGAGCTTTTCAAATCCGCACTTTCGCGGAAAATCTCAACGCTGGAACAATTTAGATGATCCTCCCTATCAGTGCTAAAACCTAGACATGTATGGCTTCTCTTGCTGAAAGTTAGAGCGCTACGACTCAACTGCAACTTTTACCCGGAGTCGCAGCTAAACGGCCCTGAGTCGCAGTATGACAATTTAAGAATAAGAAATAAATCCGAGCGATGTTGTAAGTCGCGTGACAAGGAATCAGCCGACCTTTCTTGCATATGAATATCCCGAAAAACTTCCAAAATGAACGAGCCGATTACACTTTTCTGAACCGTATTTTCATCGGAATATATCTACGTTTATATTCCTGCTAAAGCAAACTCGTCCATTCAAAACTTATCCTCCACCTTTAAAGCTTTAAATAGAGGAAACCTCCAAGCCTTTGATAGAGGAAATCTCCCTCTTTCCAAATATACGCAAGTATTTCCACTTTAGGATGAAACGCTTAATCAAGTTTTTTGAAGCCGTATTCACCCAATTTTTAAATAAACGTTCCCATGAAAAACGCCGGGTCAAACTGGGATTTTATAACAAAATCTTCGCAATTTTTCGCAACTACTGCTTTGCTACTTCTGCTATCGAATCTGCTATCTTCTTCTTATTTGTCACTTGTCCGATCGGTCATGAGAATCAGGTTTGCCGATCGTCTGCCTGCAGTAGGTTAATAAGAGGAATGATTATCAGCCAATTTTTGATACAGCAGCGGTGGTTTTTCTCCAGTATTGTGTTTCATTCTCTGTCATGCTTTTCAATGATTTTTGGCGGTGCAGTGTGCCGCCTGTGCATTTTTTGCAAATAAAAATCGATGCACTAAAACTGGTAACGAAACTAAAGTTTCTTCACCCTTTTCAAATCCAGATCTTCTTGTAAACAAGCAAAAATCTGACAACCCATCCTGGTGGAGGAAGGAGAGCGGGGAGAGAGAGGGGGGAGGAGAAGGAGGAGGGACAGAGGACTGAGGAGGACGAGAAGAAGGACGGCTCCAACCGCCACTGCGGAGGAGTTTCTAGACAGGAACTTTACAGACTGAAAGTGCGCGAAATGAACTAAACGTGATACTGAAAATCAAAATCTGAGCAGTAAATACCAGTCACCTCAATGATTAGTCCATCTGAAACTCGAAGCCCGAGAGATTTGATGCGTTGAATGGCAGCTGCTTCTTGCTCGGTGAGGTCTATTACATGTCGCCCGGAGTAAGGATTTTGGTTTCCGCCCGAGCCGCCCGATTCTCCACCACCCGGCGGCTATAAAAACAGCAATTCAGCTCGTGCGCCTAAAGTCACTAGACGGCTACCTAATCTCCGCTTTTTTTAGTTTTTGGCTCGCTTTATCCGCGTTTAATCGAACAAATGCAAGGCAAACCGTGAATTACGAACTTATTTAATCGCAAAAAAAGCATTAAAAAGAAGTTCAGTTTTCTCATACGGCGAGAGTACAGTACCTGAGTATTACCAGATCCTGGAGCAGCATTCAGGATACGCAGAAACTCCTCCTGATTGTTCTGAATGACTTCCATTAACTCCGGGTTCACAGCCGCAATTTGCTGAAGCGATTCTATTAATGGAAACAGTTGTTTAAAAAAAACAATAACGGAAATCAGTGAGAACGTCCTTCGAATAATGCCCCCAAAATAAATCATAAAACTACCTGAATCAACGAAGGGAGTATTTCTGGATTTGAGCGAACAAGATTTCGAAGTTCGTCCATTTGCGGCAACTGCCGAAGAGCTTCTAACTGGGATGCTGCTGCCTCACCTTTGAATAAAAAATATTCAGTGGAAACCTTATAAAAATAAATCTTGTAAATGCATGCGCTCTATTCTTATTACGCGCTAATGCGTGCTATCAAAATGGACAGACAGTTAAATTAGACAATAAAAACCTTCAACGTATGTAGTATGCACGTATATTCATAATGAAAATGTACACTGATCGGTTGGTCAATTCTTACAGTAATGTATTTACAGACCCACATTCAATTGCAAGTTGCTCCAGAAAATCAACCAGTCAATCAGCAACCGTTCGATAACCGGTCAGTAAACTGATTGTGTAGCAACTCTGTTTAGCTGAGACAACAAATATGCATGAGAAGATAACCAAATGCTGATCCAGAAAATGGATCGAGGTTCACCAATAAATCGACAGATTGCCGACTGCAGAAAGGTGCGATGTTGCGCTTTTGTACCGATAGGTAATCGAAGGACGAATTAAAGCCTGCCGATGGCAGATCGACGGTCATCAGTGGGGTAGTGTTCTTCATAAAATGCGATTGCAGAGCTAGTTTAGTCACAAAAACGGAGACTGGTAACAAAAAAACCTATCTATAGGTGTCAAAAGGCCGCGAAGTGGCTCATCGGTTTGACTTGTCTTACATAAAGCGAAGTATGCATAAAAACATTCAAACAAACAACCTTGTTCACTTCCTTCCTCTTCACCTCCTACTTCAATAGGGATCTGCTCCTCATCAGGAATTCCGTTAAGCAAATATTCTACAGCGCGATCTGGATTCCAGAATGCTGCTCGAAGTGCAGCAACAACCTAAGTAATGCGATATTTATATGATCTAGGAATAACGCTCTAAAAAATATTCAACATAAAAGGATTTCATGAATACTAGTAGTGAAGACGATAAAGAGGCTAAAAAAAGAACTACAGAAGTAGCTTCGCAAATTTCGAAGCAGAAAACGGGTAAAAACAAAGCCACATATACCATTACTTACTATGGATAGGAATTCATACTAACGATACGAAAAAAAAACCAAGAAGTACGGGAATTAAGTGAGTAGCAACACTTACCTGATCGCGAGGATAACCCATTGCTTGGATGGCATCAATCGCAGACTCTTGATCAGGAGTAAATGCTAAAGAAAAAATGGAGCAAATCAGAAAAACTGCTCTGTCTCGGACTTGCTTTTCAGATATAGCAGTAGTTTTCAAGGAGGATAGCGTAATGCTGCGCAAGGTTGTCGCGTCTCTAGACGCAGATAAGCGAACTCATACGCGTTGTAACATATGAAGATAGGCTTACGCGGACAAGCCCGTTTATGCACGGCAAGAGGCATGACAACTTTTGGCAACATTACGCCACGATCTTTTATTCCGGATTTTGACATTGTAAATGTCAGAGAGTGGCTTTCCTATGGAACTTGTTCTTTTGAAGATGCTTTAAGCGGTTTGCCAACCTATGCCAAAGAAAGAAAGCTGTAACCAAGACATCGAGAACAATCAGAGGAACCCAACTCACATGGTTGGCTTTTAGCGGCTTGAGATGTTGGCGTTTGATCTTTCGTCTCACCGGTTGGGGTGGATGCCTGAGCAGGAGCGGATGTAGTTGATTCAGCTGCATTTTCCGATTTTTTCTCAGATGCAGAAGCAGGAGATTCCGAAGGTGCAGCTGCGGGGGAAGTGGGAGCTGGTGCTGGAGCGGCAGCAGAAACAGAAGCAGGTGCAGGGACCGCTGCAGCAGATGCTGATTCAGGTGCTTTCTTCTGAAAATGAAGAAGTAATAAAAGTACAACTTCTAAAATCTAGCAACAAATTCTAGGCAAAAGATTAGTTTGAAGTGCTCTTCCTTCAAAACTGCAACGAACACCGAACACCCAACTTTTTGTTCGTAATTCTTGCTGCAACTAGCACAGGAAACTAAGCCATTATTTTGATTTCACTAGGTTCGCAACAGGAAAATTTTTGATCTGCATCCTCCCAAATGGTTACAGAACACCACAGTAAGGCTAAAACCCTTGTAAAGCTCTAAAATATGAAACTGTAAATTTTCTGCGAGATAGTTGATGGTATAAAAAGTACAGTAGAGCTTTTAAAGAGCGTCCACAACATGAAAATTACCTAGCTGCTGCTGCAAAAAAAAATGAGATGCATTTTCAATCTACGTTAGCTACACATACATTACTGCACCATAAAACTGGCGTGACAAGGGTTCAAGAATACGAAATTTCACCCAGAATTTTAACTAGCAGTAACAGGAGCGACAGCAGTTACAGAATATGCAACTACATATAAAGTCGCCTGCACAACTCTAATTGGCAGGCTCGTCCACGTTATAAAACAGCTGCGGGTAGCGCCTGAATCGGACGAGCTCGCCAGGTTCATTGTGGCGTTGTCAAGCATAGATGAAATAGTCAGACGTAAGAGGTCACAAAAGTGAAGGTCCAGTTTTGACGGGTATAGGTGAAAGTGAACGCGGTTTGGCAGAAAGATGGGTGTCGACGCGGGGGGGAGGGTTCGTTTCCAGTCCTACTGTCGGTTAATATAGGAAATTTTTACTCATTTTTGCAGCTGTTGCTCTGCAAATGCTGTCAAACTACGTCAAACTTGAGCTTTTTTTTGCTATATTTTACGTATTGTATGATTCTTGGCTAACTTTTCTGCGGAGACTTTCTCCAAAAGCGATGTACTTCTGTAAGAGTGGAGGGTTTGCCCTACCGAATGGTACATTTGGTTTGCAAGAGCGGTTTCAGGAGTGATGAGAAATTGCGTCAAATTTGATGATTTTTGAAGTTTAACGGTAATTTCCAGGCCTCACAGGAAAGCAATCTCAAACGCAAGGTCCGCTCCGGACTTTCTCATCGTGAGGAATTGAATGATATATAACGTGCCATGTTTTATTGAATGAGTGCCCAGATCTCGCAGCCGCGTGTAATTATAACGGGCTTACGCCCAGCACGTTAGAGGACGCATAAAATCAGGCGTAAACCGTTATGATTACGCCTGGCTGCGAGATCTCAGCTCCCAGCCAATAAAATATGGGCATGTTACATATTATTCGATTCCTCACGATGAGATGAGTAAGGAGAGGACTTCAAATTTGAGATAAACCTCAAAAACCACTCATATTGGACGCGATTCGATAACATTCCCAGTATACTTCGGAATTCGAATATTCGAAAAATCATAAAAATCGAATTTCTAGAAACAGAAGTTTAGCTTGCTTGAGTTTCAAGTAGGCTTCCGAATCCTGGACAGATGCCTACTCTAAACATATAAAAAATTTGAGCAGTCGTTAGTTTTTACTCTAGATATGTGGAATTATTCGAATACTCGAATAATTCGAATAAATCGCCGAGTTTTTTCTAATAAATGTGTAATTTCTTCGTAGTTCTATGAGGAAATCACCACAGCTGTTGAACATGGCATTGTTCGAACTGAGTACAGCCAAAATGACTTCACTTTTCTTTATTCGCCGTCCATTCTTTTCCAGTGAAATAGTTTATTCGAAATTATTCGAATATTCGAAATTCCGAAGTATAATTCCCAGAATAGCTATTGCAAAATCAAACGCACCGTTTGATACGGCAAACATTCCTCGTTTATAGGAGGACCTCGAATATGGAAAAAGTCCCCTTCTCTAGAAAAATTGGCCAAGAATCATACCATACGTAAAATTTGGCCAAAAATAGGTCAACTTTGACGCAATTTGCCAGCACCTGCAGAGCACCTCCTGCGGTAGTAAATATACTCCCTGAATAGCGGAAGCCTCGTAAATTAAAAAGTGTACCTCGCATTTCGAAAAAGTCTTCTAAGTAGTGAAGAAATAAGCCGAAAACTAAGCGAATTTGAGGGGTGTTCAAAATGAAGGTCCTCCTCTCGAGCCCCGAAAAAGTGGGTCCTCGACGTAAATTTGAAAAGTATTCCACCTATATTCTCAAGTCTCAACTTCAGCTTTTTTGCTTAAAGGCAGCATTTACGATTTCAACTTTTTTTGTATTTATTGCGACAATGTTCCTCCATCCAGTACAGGAAGACTGTAGAAGAATTCACGTTAAAACTTCGTTTTCTTGAAAATTCAACCCCAGATTAACCAAAGTGGTGTAAATGCCCGCCCCTTTTTAAGACGAAACCTCCAGGGTGGTCAAAAAGGATAGTTAGAGAAATCCGGATAAAACTAGAACATCAGTGACGATGAGTAGTCGTAGAATGTGCTTGCGACCACCATCCAACCTCTAGCAAAACAGTTCATTAACTGTTCGATCTCAAGTGATCCTGCTCCTTTGCTAGAGGTCGGATTGTGATCATACATACCTGTTCAAACTAATATACGAAGGAGTTATGATGAGGCATAGGGATCAAACCTGGTCAATCATTTCTGTTCAAACTGTTGAATCATATCACCCCTGGTCAAAAAAACAAGCGGCGATGTACACAACAAAAGAGGAAAAAGGTGCTGATTCAGGTGCTTTCTTCAGAAAAAAGTAAAGTTGTGAGAAAAATGCCCACCCTCGATAGCATCACGACTACGAATTTGTTGGGATCAATGTCGACTTGTTCAATAGTCATGGCATCGTCAAGAATCTGCAGCAGAGCAATTATAAAAGCAAACATTGAAATATTAAAGCCTTACCTTCCCATTATAAATCAGCTTTTGAAGTTCCACAGCATAGTCGTCCCCTCGCTCATCAGCAATTTTCTTTTTAACGTCAGCAACCTGAACTGCGATCTTTACCATTTCACCAAGGGAATACAAAGATGAAAAGTTAGTTTTTGAAATTCTTGACCTCCTCATCTCATTAACACGAATTCCTGAGATTAAATATGCAGAAAAATATCTGCCGGTAAACCGGACATCAGGATCAAGCTTGTGATGGAGCCGGCACATCAACGGGAATTGACTTCGGGGAGAGGGACGCGTAGGATGGTGTCGATTTAGGCGGGGGAGGTCAAATAGGAAGTTGCCTGGCACTTTGCATGCTTTACCCTGCCCGACATATGGCTGGGCATTAGTTAAAACAAAAGCTGCGAACTAACAACAGATCAGATGAGAAAGGGTGTTACCTGCTAGCGGCACCTTTATTTTGACTGGATACTTCTCTAGAAGCGCGCTACCTTTTCAAGCATCCGAAAAAGCATTAGATTCAGGAAATCATGCGCTATCAGCTGATATCATGCATGTCTGAGAACATGATTATCAGTTACTCAACTTTTCTGCTAGCATACTTCCCTGCTTTGTTCAAGAAATTCAGCGCTTAAAAATTCCCAATTTTCTCTTTTTCTTACTTTTTTTGCTTTTATGACGTTTAATAAGTATTATTTCGTACTGCTTCCTAACTTTATGAAGTTTTCCATCACTTTCATTTTCTGCAAAAATTTGGCTCCATTGGGGATTGATCCCTCGACCTCATAGCTCCGAATTTCACTGATTTTCTTTGATGATTTCAGCCCTCCTTAGCTCAGCTGCTCCTCCACTATATTTGTAATTGAGACATTTGAAGATTTGAGACATTTTCATTTTTTG
>KN549277.1:119313-136056 GCA_000797555.1 Oesophagostomum dentatum | reverse complement strand
AAAATTTAGTCTTTTTAATGAAAAATTTTATTCAGCTTGCAAAATTCATGCTAACAAAGAACACATTAATCCCAATGAAGAATGACGTAACATATGGAAAAATAAACTTCTGCTCCGCCTATCCAACTATCTCTCTGTCATGGTTGCAATATTGGCATACTTAATATGGGCAAGGAATAGTTTTAAAAACTACCGTGGTTACAGCTTTCTCTGTTGAAAAAAGCTGTACTCTTAGATTAGCGCAGCTCTGACCATTTCTGTTTTTATCGTGTCACTATCCAGTTACTGAATGGTCAGCGGTTAGCAGTTCTGAGGTCGCATCTTCTACTAGCATCAACACATAAAGCATAATCAATTGTACTTTCGTGTTAAGAATGCAAGGGTTTCAGTTTCATGACTATCACTTATTTTCCGAATTAATTTAGTACTTTCTAAAGGATAAAAAAGAATGGATACAACGTGATGGCAAGCTTCTCACAACCTTTGCGATCTTTGTTGTCACTATACTCCTAAGGTCGTCAGCTGTAGGCGGAAGATAGAAGAAGAAATAATATTCAGATTCACTGCTGACCTCCGCACGGACATAAAATTGTAGTGGCTACTCAATAGTTTTCGGATTTTTTGCGTATCAAAACATACTTTAACAGATGGAAGCGCGGGAATTTCATATCAGCGATTTTTTAAATTATAACATATGTTACAACGATAGGACGATTCCGACGCATCACTACATTTATCTCGCAGATTTTAAATGGGGTGTCGACTACAGTGTAACTAGTTTTTATATATTTATATTATATATTTATATATATATTTATATTTATATGACGTTAAGACTTGCCTGAAGAGAAAGCTTCGCTGATTACTATCCATGCTGCTAACAACGCTATCCGAAGGTTGTTCATCTAAATATTTATACGTGAATAGTAATTCATAAGAAGCATGGGTGTTGGCGGGAGAAAATACCGATGAACTGTAAAGAAGGTTTATCTGTGTTGCTTTATATACAACAATCTGTCAACCGAGATTAAAGAGGTGTGTCGCTCTAGTTTTTTGTTCTGTTTTGCACTTTTATAATCTTTCTAGCATGACAGCTGTTGAAATAGATGTAGAAAAAATAATGTGAGGCAGCTTACCACATTTACCACAGTTTTTTTTCATTCTTCTCTTTTGATTTTCCTCAACAATATAGTTGTGCTTGTTATGTTGTTCCAGTTAACGGTTGATCATTACTTGACACCATTGGGATATTTCTTATTCCTGCTTCGATATCGTCACGCAGTAAGATCGCACGAATGCGGTGAACCTAATGTGGGTCCATCTTGCTAGTCATGTGCGAGTTTTGTGCGTACGGAACTCTGAATGAATCGAGCACTGGCCATAGAGAAATAAGGTGGGTAGGGCAAACATACAGCTTATACAGTTGACGCTGAAGACAGCAGGAGGTCGAAACGGCGTGCCGAAATAGAAGGTTCAATGTTAACAATTTCGAAAGAATAGCAAGATTCCCAATAGTAAAGAAATCTACATGGTTTTGTTTTAAAAAAAAACTGTCATTATGTCGTTTTCTCCCAGAATATTATCTGAACTCATGGTCAGTATGAATACAAAAATAAATTTTGAGTTGTCCCTTTATCCCAACACTCGAATGTAGTAGATTAGTTTTTAGATTAGTTTTTTGAAGAAGTTGTATATTGAAACGGTTTCTGACGGCCCAATCCAACAACGCATGTTTCTTCTTCTGTAATAATTATGATCTATCGTATAAGGATGGCACGAAGGTCATGCAGGATTTTGCTGCAAACCGTTTCCACTTTCCAGACTTTCAGTGGAATCTGATGAAACGTAATCGGCGGATGTATCTTGCACTCTCAGTATATATTTTTGGCACTTCCCCATATGTGAAGACTAAGTAATATGGAGTGAAATTCAAAATGGTGTTTTGAGAATTTTTTGATGAAAGTATATGTATTAATTTTGACTTCAACTGAATTACACCATCAAAGAATTGGAAAAGCGTCAAAAAAATCCTACAGGAGTTTCGTACCAATCTAATATACTTCCACACATTAAGCCCCTTGCCTTCTGAAAATTGACAGCGTTGCATCCTATCAATTGCTTTTAAATCTTCTTAGCCTTCACTTCTCGTCACCTGTTTAATTCTGCATTAATGTGCTAAAGGGTTTTATTAAAGTCAAACAAAAAGTCTTGCTTTCTACATTCAAACTTTCATAATGCCAGCAGTGATAAGCGACTCGATCTTGCACTCGTTTACGCCACGAAGAATTCGGAAGAACCCTGAATAAAGTGAAGTAATCGCATAAAATCGTCATAGAAACTATTCTACTGAGATAATTCTGACCCTGTTCTCCCCATCGAGTATTCCATGAATTGGCCACGATCCAGTATTTGGTGCCGTTCTCCACTCCCCATCCGATTATCTTAGCAAAGTGCGCGCCCACTATTTTTCCAGCGGAATGCTAAACATGATTAGAAGAAAACTGCAGGAAAGACAGTGCTAAAAATTTTTTGCAGGACAGTATGTTACGCCTGACTAAGGACACTTTTGCCTTCTCAAAAAAGAAATGAGAAACTGAGGAGTCAGATTATGTGAGATTTCAGGGGACCAAGCGACTACCTCCTTGAGTAGGAGTAGAGTGAAATCTCTGCTTCCACTTTTTCGCAAACGTTGTAAGCTCCATAGGTATTACAGCTGTGTCAATCGAGTGAACAAACCGGCAAAAATTGATCTTACCTCAACAAAAACAAAGGAAAATCAGCATCAGAAGAAGCGTTTATTTGCTGATACAAGTTCCAAGCATTACCCTCTAATGAATCTCCACTTGAACCCCTTCCATAGAAGATATCAGAATATTCTTGTGCATGTTTCCATAATCTACTTACCGCGTAAATCCCACCACCGTAATGGTAGAAGTCTTCGTAAACTTCAAACATTGCTTGAACAGGTCCATTTGTCATTATTTCCTTCTGAATTGCTTCTTCTTCTGGCTTCACATAATAAGCGTTTTCAGCTAGAAAGAAATATTAGCTGTTTTGGCTACCCATGACTAATGTCGCGCTACAGTTACCGTATGTTTTATCCTCCTCGTAGGTTTTCCCATATCTTAGTTGACAGGACTTCCTACATCTCGGTTGCTTCTCAAGCGCCTGACATTCACCGTAGTAAGGTTCGGACGGTGGGCACGGATAGTAGAAATACGGTTTGCAAGTGTTCTTCAAATACGATTATCTCAGTTCCAGAGAGGTAATAATCAACAGCAGTCACTCACTCTCGCGAAGTAAAATCCACCCGTGCAAACGCCAAACCTCACAGCGTATTGCCATGCCATGTAGCCGCTTCCTCCGTCACATCTGTCAGAAGTTGTTGTAGGCAACTTTTAAGTAAATGAATTTTTTTCCGTGGAAAAAACACGCTGAAGAATGTATTTGCGTTTTCTATTGTCGCCATCGGCTTAAGCAGCTTTATTGAGGCGAAATTAGCATGTATATACAAAGTGAAGCTAGGATATTCTTTATTAGTTAACCCGGAATCGCTATATTGTTCTTCAATATGCCATTATGTGCAACTCTAATTGTATTAAACAAATAATAAAAGAATAGTAGCAAAAGTGGGCCTTTTTATTACCAAGTTTCCCTATAAAAATCGGAGTGCCATCCAAAGCTCACAATGGACGAAGATGTTCTTTCGAAAGAATTAGGGGACTGAGCATACAGTTCAGGGGGCGGGGGTCAGACACTGCTTGGGCTGAATTCCTTTCGTCTGACCATGAGCGCGAACCAGCAACATGTTTAGATGAGAGCTAATGTAGTATTCGAAGCGGTTCAATCAATGAGTACAAAAACGAAGCTGTCAAACCAAAATAACTTTAAGAATTACTCAGCGGCAAGAGCTTGTTAGCTGTTATAGTTCCTATCGTTTCCTTGAGAATCATGTCCAGGTCACCAAGAGGCCAGCTATGGTTAACTAGGTTTTTACTACATACTGGACCTACGCAGATAAACCGAATTATTGCGACCTGAAAACAACATTGCAATATTTCATTAACATAAACCATCTATGTACGAGAAAAAAACGAATTTTAGAAAATGCGGCTTCGGAAGAAAAAATTTTGAAAGCGATGAAAGAAAGCAAGGCAGTGATGCACATCTGGCCATCATTCTACGCCAGGCCATAATTTTAAAATCTTTGCTCCGACAGTACATTAATATAAAATGTTCATTTGTAGAGGATATACAGGACAGTTTGTCCAATGGTTAACCAGAAATAGGGGAAAATGTCGATGTAGGGTTTTACATACAATTAAACTGCCACCCACCGATTGCCGCATATCTTGTCGTCAATTTTCGTGCAACATGCAAGGATATCAGCGTCGGATATGAATGTCTGCAAGAGTAAGAACTTTCATCTATTAGGATTTGTAATCTTCGAGAAAATAGAACAGCTACGAATTTCTATAACAGTAATTGGCGAAGAGTTCACAACAAAAGTGCTATAAAATATTGCGTGAGAACTCGGAAAGCGAACTTTGCTATCATTTTAGGCACGCTTGAATTTAACAAAAAAATAGAGCCATTATGAGTAGGTACGAATGGGATTAGATAAAACAAGTCTGACTGATTTCCCATACCTGTAATCTGCTTTTTGATCTAATGCACACTCTATCAGACATTGCGGAAGCTGCGACCATAGCCCATGCGGAAGCTGTAATAACTTTATTGCATTTCTTGCTTTTCACACTGTGTCAGATATCTCATTACCGCAGACAGACATATCGCGAATAATTTTTAAAGATTTACACTCCGGCCATTGCTCCCGAGCATCGAAGCTAAATCAAGTGCACGCGCTAGAGCGTTCAGCATTCGTAACACTAAATGACTGAATAGAATCTCGCCAAACCTCTCTGGAATTTCTCCGTCAAAGTCAGATTCTTTCACATTGACTACATCAACGTCCATGTATTTGAGGTCCATTATGCTTGCTTTAAACGTTTCATATGACATTCTTGAAAGATTTGCCTGTAAAAATGAGGAGTGCTGCTCCCGTTCAAAAAAGTTATACCTCTAATTCATAACTAAAAAGTAGGTCTACCTTACCTTAAAAAATGGTTGAACCTTGTTTATATAGTCAACGAGTTCTTTTCCTGTGAGATGCAGAGCGAATTCGGGAATCGGGCGTGCTTTGAACTGTGCTGAAACTATATTTCGGCTTCACGTTATATTTCACTATTGTAAGAAAATTAGTATAATAATTCATTCGGTTTGGTACTCAGCTTTTGGAGACGTCCCCACTTTACATAAAACACCTTGGAAATTTCTTATAAGCACTTTCGTTTAACTTCGTCTACGGGGTGTTGTTGTTTCATATACAGTTTATGCGAACTAGGGTCAATTTGCAACTGACTGCACGGTAGATCATCTAACTCTCAAAGATACCTTGTATGTACGATAAGATTATTCGATTTGATGGAAGTGAATGTGGTATCGATTTTGTAAGGATTAACATCATTGAAATGCAACCGTATTAGACGGAGGGAAAACAATCTTAGACTTAAATTTTTCGAAGCTTTTATTTTCCCACGTCGTATGGCGGCGAAGGAAGTGACTGGTTAGTTTTTCGACTATCGCCTGCACTTCAAAACATTCCGCGTAAAGTGCTTGTTTTTTAGTGCGTTTAGAATCTCTAAATCCTTGTTTGCTATTAGGTTCTAGCATTAGTCCGCAGAGTTTCTTATCAAACAATTTTTATGATCACGGAAGCTGTAGATCTGATTTTCATAAAGTACGGATTACGAGCAGATCTTTTACAAAAATGAAGCCGAGTGATGTCCGTCGATATTAACTGGGACTGGTAGATGTCAGTAAACTTCCACTGCCTAGAAGAGACGGATACTGCTATTTCTAAAATAGAAGAAGTCATTTTTAAGCAGTATGTTCCCTTTGGCGCTCTTCTGGGCATAATCCAGATGTTCTGATGTTCTGAGCTGCTTTGGTGCCCTTGCGACGTCAATGGAAGGCAAAAATATGGTTGTCGAAAATGCTGAATTTCGCATAAAGACATCGTTGTAGGTTATCTAAAACAGCAGGGAAACTAATTTATGATAAACAGAATGCGACAACAGCGCGCTTGTAGAGTAGGGGGGCAGTTAAATGTGTTTACATTTTCTCAAATAAACGGAAAAATTGTTCCAGGGCAAGGGCGGATTGAAAAATTTGCGAACTTCAGCTACTACCTAATACATGCGATCTAAAGATAGCGCTTAATTTCTAGCCCTTTAGTAAATTTGTTGTAGTATGGAAAAATAGCTGAGTTGAGACTAGTAGATGTCAAAAGATTTTCCCCGCTGAAATAATGTACGTGTTGTAATTTCTAAAGCAGGGGAATTCATTGCTAAGCAGTATGTTCCCTTTGACGCTCTCATAGACATAACACATAAATGTTCGCACCTGCTTTAATGCCCTTCTAGCTCCTATGAAAGATAAAAGTGTAGATGTCGAAAATGCTGACTTTCTCGTAAGGAAATAAGAGACATCATATTTTCTCAGATAAATGGAAAAATTGTCCCGAGAGAAAAACGGGAGGAAAACTATACGAACTTCTGTCTCTATCTAATACTGCAACTTACAGCTATCCCTTAATTTATAGCATTTAATAAGTGTGCTGCAATATAGAAAAATTTATTTGTCTGAGCAAAGTTTCATCTATTTATTACCTACAAAATTCATGTTAACAAACAAGATACACTCACCAAACAATGATACAGGATTCAGAAAATGAATTTCTGCTCCGTCTATCCAAATACACGTCTATCATGCTCGTTTTCAAAGATTGGTGTAGCCACAACTTCCTCTGTTTAAGAAAAGTTCTACTCTTGCACTGAACTAGCTCTGGCGATTTCTATTTTTATCGCGGCACTATGTTATAGCGTTAAATATCTCATAGCTACTCAATAGTTTTGCGATTTTTTGGGTCCCAAGAAATATTTCAACAACAAATGGAAGCGCGCCAAATTCAAATCAGCGATTTTTCCGGTTATAAACTATGTCACCACGATCGAAAGCTTCCGACTCTTCACTGCATTCATCTCGCAGACTTTAAAGAGGGTGCCACCTAATTAGTTTTTGAGTTATATGACGCTAAAACTTACCTAAAGAGAAAACTTCGCTGGTTACTATCCATACTGTTAACAACGCTATCCGAAGGTTGTTCATCTAAATATTTATTCGTAATTAGTAATTCATAAGAAGCATGGGTGTTGGCGGGAGAAAATAGAAACGAAGTGTAAAGAAGCTCTATCATACTTGTCTTATATACAATCATAATGTGTCAAGCGAGATTAAAGGGGTGTGTCGTACTAGTTTTTTGTTCTGTTTTGCGCGTTTTATAATCGTACTAATACGACCGCTGATACACTTACAAGCAAATAATCTGAGTCATTTTTTCATCCTTCTCTTTGTATCTTTTCAAGAATATAGTTGTACTTTTCAAGTATTTGCACCTCGATATGTCAGTTCCGTGAGGTTGCGACCGACATACTGACGTCCCGAAGTTCTAATGTGCTTTTAGGGTTTTGACGAAAGCACTTGGCTGATTAGTATGTTATATCCAAGGGTTAAAGCGGCCACCACCAAAAGTGTACTACAGCGTGCAGATATGAGTATATCTTTTTGTCCCTTTTGTTCATTGGCAACTGAATGTTTATGTATTCGAATATGATTACAACCGCAAAGCCATCTGCGAAATGCTAGCTGTAAGGCAAGCAGGCAAGGAAATCTTTTGCATGCTAAAGTGTACAATATCAACCAAATAGTTTACTGTCTGTGTCTATAACATTATTGTATTAATTATTGAATGGTTAGTTTTTCTTCACGATTAGCCTGCCCTCTTCTGGTTGTGTAACTGAACTTCATCACTATAATGATGACTAAACGAGTGAAGGAGGAAATAAATATGCAACACGTCAGTGTTCTGACTGAAACGACGATGTATTGTTTTCTGGCATGAAATATGACATTTGATGGCCTTGAAGGAGTCTACATACATTAGTATGGTAACTAAGTTCTTGAGCTTTTCTGAAAATTTTTAAAAATATTTTCGAAAGTTGGTCACTTAAGGAGTAATCTTTTATTTAACATGGACGCGCCACTTCATGCGATGAACACAGCAGAATTTTTTTCTGGACCAGGTTTCTAGAATTCTGTGGAAAAAAATGACTTTTTAGACATCCGCTGCATGGGCTCCACATGTATTCTTTATCCTATTAAAAACCGTACGGTCAAGAAGACAAGGTGGTATTTGCCATAGTTATTCTAGGGTAAGATTAGGACTACTTCATGTTAGAAATTCATTGCCATTTGGAATGGACTGGTCATGCTGGACTTGCGTTTTCTTGGATTCGAGTCGCTCCCTTTTTGAAAACAGAACTTTACCAAAAAGATGGGTCCAAGAAGGAACGAAATTCCGAAATGGCGAAGGTGTTCTGCAGTTTTGAACAGCACTGGTCACTGCTTCCGATCATTTTTCGACTTACTTGGAAAAAAACTGATATTTGCGCATAATGCTTAAGACCTTGGTTGCCAACCCTATATTAATTTATGTCATTTGCGGTAGTTTTGACTTCTTGAGAGTGACAAGAATAGCAATGGAATGAGGAACATAAAGTTGTACTCAAAAAATCAAAAAGCACGGAACTTCTCACCTTTATTTCCTACGTTTAGAATGTTTAGAAGAAGCTTCTTATCTAACAAGTTCGAAAATGGTTTACCTCAGAACCTTAAACTTTACTGCTGTTAACTAGGTGCACAGACTTTATTGTACTATACCGCTTCACCTCTGAATTGTATAAAAAAAACCAAAAACTTCGTTCACCCGGGTAAAGTATTTCAAGCTGCTGCTACAGCTGACTAGGAATTACAAATATGTTTGGAAAAATATTAAGCCATAGCTGTTACACCTCCTTTCTTTTTTCCGAGCTATTTGGGATGAGGGTTTCACCATGTCTCACCGGAACGGTGAGGAGAGTTCATTGTGTACACATGTTGTATATTATATTTATTAGTCACATATACTATGCGAAAAGCGTGACGGGGATGGTGAAAGGCAGTACGGAAGAGAAGGGTCGACCTAGTCAGCTGTCGTCATGGTCTTATGTACGGGAATCGAGCTGGTGGTGTCACGCAAGTTAGGGTAGCCTTCAGCTGGCTAGATCAAGCTAGGATGTAACTCCGGCTACATCCTGTCACGCTACAACTGTTACATATCTCATACAAAAGAGTAAATTGCTTTGGATCAGAATGGCATTTGTCAGTTCTCTAATCTTTTTTTGTATTTTAATACTGATTTGCTCCAAACTTTTATTCGAGGAAAGGTCAACATCTTTCCACAGTTTTTCTTTAGACATTCATAATACCAGCAGTAACGTGACCCTCAATCTTGCACTCATTTGTTCCGCGACGGATCCGGAAGTGACCTTAATCACAAGGACTTTTTTTCAAAAATTTCTAGCCTTCTGTTTTTGATCAAATTGTACTGAAGGACAATTCTATTGAAAAGCTTAAGCGATGCTCAGTAGTTTGAAGTGGCAATTTCAGACGATCTCAGCTGCAAATTCTCTTGCAAAGGAAATAGTGACACCGAAATGCTAAGGCGAAGATAAGGCATTTGATTGTATAGAGTCGTTCACGGATAAATCGCGCATCTTACAGATGTTTGCATACACGGATGTTTTAAGCGGGAATTTTTATGCGATTTTATGTAAAAACGCACAGATCCATTTTTGGATTTCTAGGAATGCTTGGGGTTCTAAGGACAATGTCTGTTTTGTTCTTGTATTTAGAAATACAACCGGCTTGTGCAGGCGCTGGAATTAAAGAAAATGTCCGGAAAAGTTGAATTAAAGCGTTTGTTAGAGTACGCGAAAAATGTGCTGAAAAGCAAAAATGTCAGCGTCTTAATTCCCCGAATTGGCTTGTCATCATCTAACGACACCTGTACATCCTACTGCAGTTTCCCAAAACCTGTAACTTATCAATTTATTATACATTTGCCAAAAGATAGCACACCGCTCGATAGACTTCTAGATGTTTTTTTCGGTTACGTATCGATCGAAACATGAATACTATTTGCGCACTAATAGACCGATCAATAGATGTTTATATTACGAACTTAATGACACAAGCACATTACGCTATAGCCTTTTATTAATAGCGATTTAGTAGCCGCCGCGAATATTTGACCAGCCAATGTCACAAAAGCCGTTAAGCTTTTCCAGGTTCTTTCTTTCCTAAACCTTGACATAGTGAATTTCGAAACAGTTTATTTACATACAAGGCCCATTATATATAACTTGGATATAGTAAACGTCGTAGGCAAAACAAACTGTTACTATTTCCAAACATAACCTTTCTCTCCCCAATCCGTGTTCCACGAGTTTGCGACGATCCAGTATTTTGTGCCATTCTCAACACCCCATCCGACAATCTTCACTGACTGCGATCCCTCCAATTTCCCAGTAACGTGCTGAAAGCGAAACACTACCACTTATGCTTGCTGTAAAAAATACATGTCTCTGCAATGCTCTCTTGAGAAAAATGCACTATTTAAGCAAGTATAGAGGATGGATCCTAATATGGTCGACGAGGAAAATACATGTTCACGAGCCGACCGCATTGCACACGTGGCGTCTCTCCAAGTTCAGTGATCTCTCTAGCTCTGCCTTCTCTGCGTTTCCAGCATAGAAATTCTGCCTTCCCATTACGCTCGCATGCGTCGCGGTCGGCTCGTGAACATATATTTTCCTCGTCGACAATATGTATATCCTCGTTGCTATGTTTTATAGCTGCGCTTCAGCAATCTTATATTGATATATCGTCCAGTCATTCAATTTTTTCACGAAGACGAAGCAAAGTTTGTCGGGGCAAGTCCAAATTTTATTGTTTACAGGCACTAATAAAGGTAGTTTGAGCGAAGCTCCAGTGCGTATTGCTGTGTTAAAGAAGGCAGTTCGATGGATCTCTCTGACATTACCCGCTAGAGCGCTTTCTAATTGCGCTGCATCATGCGCAAACTACAAATCAACACTAACCTTACGTGATTAATTGATCAAAAGTCAGAACTCCATGAGGCACAGCTGCCATAGAAAGGATAGGGAGTCTGCTACAGTATGAGATTTACTGATGAAACAATTAAGGAAGGCTGTTCGAAGGACCTTCTAAAATTATTCGGACAACATATGTTTGCCGCTACTCACCTCGTAAATCCCACTCTTGTACATTAGAAAGTCCGTGTAGGTCTCCATGCTAGCCTGGACGGGACCATTTGTCATTATTTCTTTTTGAATGGATATTTCGTCTCTTCCCACATAATAAACCATGCCAGCTTAAAATGAGTCTTAATAGTCACTTTTGTACAAACAATCTCCTCCGTCATATTGGCCGCTGTCTAATGACGTAGAATTTGAAACGTCGACGTTGCAGCTACAATGGTGCTAGCTGTACTAATCGACCTCCTCAAGCGGTATGCAAGAGAATCAACGCTTTTCGACAAGTTCGACCAAGCCGAGTTTTGCAGTTTCACTGTTTTGTTAACATGACGTAAGAAATAGTTATGGTTGCGGTTTAGATAATACAAGCTTGATGCCAACAGAACCGCCATATGTGAACACTTTTGCAAAAGCGTTTTCTTGGTGATAGCACAAAGACAGGGATTCAGAAAAGCACTGACTCATGCCAAAATCATGCTAGACATTCCTGCTACGTTAATGCTTCCGTATCCGTGTAATTAGACAACAGTCAACGCAATTGCTACAAGCTTTACTCTCGGTCGTTAAGCTTACAACAATCTTACCGTGAATTCTTTTCTCGTAGCTCTGGCCACTACTAATCTGACACATCTTTCTACAATTTGGCGTTTTTGGTTTTTCCTCACATTCGTCGTAGTACGTTTGGTTCTGATGGCGGCCGCACGGATAAAACGGATATGGTTTACACACGTTCTCAAATGGAGGACTTTTACGAATTATTGTTGTCGTGATTATATTGCATACCTTTGCCCCGTATGGGCCACCTGAGCAAGCGCCCTCCCTAAGCACATATTGCCATGCCTTAATATCATAGCCTCCACTGCATCTAAATATACCTGTCACAGGTAGTTAGTAGTTCCAAGAAGAAAATTTATAAGAAAAGAAAGGAGCTCGACAAAACAGCGAAAGCCCAGCTATAAAGGCCATAAAATTACAACTCGTTGCCCATCATAGACTGAATAGCAGTGCGAGCAACGTAGATCAGACAAGCTGTCTGCACGACATGAGTTTGGTCGTGTGCTTACAGCAGGTAAGATAATAAATTTTGTTAAAACATGGCAGCAGGAAAAAAATGCGACGAATTTCGAAAGAAAAAAACAACATAAAAAGCCGGTATCTACCCCGCCAAATGCAAGCAAATGCAAGCGGATAGTGGGTAGTTCCAATCCGCGGGACCGCGCCACTGTTCAGGCTGAAGCATGCAAGCTGTATGTTTATCGGATGACCAAAATGCATCTAATCCAAATATGCACGTATTGTAAATTGGCAGAGACCATCAAGTAACCCAATAACGACATACTCTTATGGGGTGCAAATCTGCTGCTTTCGGCACAGTTTTAGCTTTGCAGATCTAGTTCTATTTTCACCTTAGAGATCTTAAACTAGTGCAAAAAACAAGGCAAGGCAAGTTTTAAAAAAGTAACTATCTTTTTCCATTTTTCACGTTCACACAAATATGAAATAATCGGCAAGACTCAAAAGTGTACCTTTTCAGCTCTAAACGAAGAACCTAACCTAAACCTGATACCTGTAGCTTCTCTTTTTTAACAAAAGACGTGACAAAATCATGTTTGGTATAGGCGCAACAAAATCATGTTCAGTATATTCTGCAGTTTAAAAATCATTTTACATTTCCACTTACGTGTGCGAATATATAGGTATGATAGTTTGTTGTGAAGGTTTCTTCCATATATAAATCGATATTAACTTTTTAGCAAATAATACGCAACTTAACCTACCCCGTTCCACATTCTGACATGCCTATCTTCCGGCAACATGTTAAAATATCAGCATCGGATACTAGTCTCTGCAAAATACATTTTCCTATATTCTGTATGCTCCCATACGCTGTCAGTAACAGTTCTTTCTTACATGTATTATGAGAAGAATATCGCAACAACAGTTTACAAAATAAAAATTCCGTTTTAAAATAATATCGATCCAACGTATACCTGATCCTTGCCTTTTGAGCGAATGCACAATCTGTCAGACATGGCAGAGGCTGCAGAAACAGCCCAGCTAGCACCTGGCAATGAGTGGCCGCTTTTATTTTGTTTCTCTTCATATTTATCCCCAAAAAGCGAACGCTTCTTTACCGCAGTTTGCCTGATCACGAATAAGGCGTATAGAGACGCAGTCGGGCCACTGTTCTCGAGCGTCAAATCTGAAATAAAATGCATAGGGTGTTTTAAGGACGGCATGGAAAACAGAATGGTCGGGATTTGGCGTCCAATGAACTTAACATATCCTCATCGAAGATCTTTTGCTCCAGAATACATCGCTATTAAGAAAAGTCGTTTCATTGCTCTTGTCTGCTTCCCAAGATTTCAACAATATGCATCTAGGCCATAGATTCTTAGAAGGGGATCACATCAACACTTTGGCATGACTGATCTATTTAATGGTGGAGAAACAATGCGAAAGAAAGTGCGAAAAATGCAACGGTACACATACTCACTAATCGTTTATCTCACCTTTCTGGAACCTCTCCTTCGAATTTTATCTCCTTTGTAGGTACTGCACCTATCTTCTTCATATATTTTATGTTCATCAGACGAGTCTTGATAGTTTCGCATGGCACTGGGGATTCTCCCGCCTGTTAAAGCAAGAAATGCTTTCTATTCAGTCAGAAGCAAAAATTTTTCAAGTAGGACCTTACTTAAACACATTGCACTTTGTGAAAAGAAGAAATATACTGGTACAATATGAGTGAAGAATGACCTGAAACTTTGACTGGATCTCGTTGACGTAATTGAAGAGTTCTTTTCCCTTGAGACGTGCGGCGAAATCCGAAGTGATGTGCTCCTTATAGTCTGTAGAAAATTTTTAAACTAATCAGATGGGGAATGAAAAAATGACATGCCCCCTTAAATATCGGGAGATACCGTTTAAAGACGGTATTCCATCACAGCTTGATTGGTGCGTTTTCTAGTAGAAATATCAGCAAAGGCCTGACAATGATTTCATATGTATCATCAGCCAAATTCTACGTTTAGACTATCATATTTCTAACTGGCTAAAAGTATTCTTATATGGCCATTTGTAGTCTCAATATTTTAATGTCTACTCATTCGATGCTCTTCATTATATGGCTAATGCTAATAAGAGTTACAATACATCAAAATACGCAGTCAAGAAGTCGCCTAATTGTCAATATTAGATTAATCTTTTTGCATGAATATGTCTTTAAGGATGCGCACGAAATGGATAAAATAACTAGCGTACTGTCGTCGTTTAAATCCTTACCTCAACTTTTGTTCTCTTCTACATGGAAGTTCGATAACTGGCTTTTGACAACGTTCTTTCTCCAAAATGAGCAGGCTTTTGAGGCTGCCACTATCATATGGTTATAGAATAGCCTTTCCGTGATAGTTTTACTAGAAAAACTCACTAACAATGTTTTGATGGTAAGCTGCCGAAGGCATTACTTTTGATTTGATGTGGTGACGACTTCGTTAGACATAGGTAACAAATGGTTAGGTAACAAGGTAGGTAACAATCTACTACCCGATACTTTTTAAACATGCTACCTAAGTCTTCTGTACCAGTCTCGTTCTATATTTGTTTGCAGTATAAGAGAGCAAACATTTTGATCTTGTCAAATCATACGTCGGTGTCTATACTGGCCATCGTTACAAATCTATGCCGTTGTAGTGTTTAGCGCACTACCAAATCGGCATAATTTCAGCTTTGGAGGCATTCTGTAAGTTAAATGCGTTATCTACGCTCCGATCTTAACGTATATTAGTAATATAGACATGCAAAAATTTTAAAAAAGCATAGAAACTTATGGAACAAACCAATACGCGTTGCACTTTCTGCTATTTTTGTGTGAGCTATCATAAGAACTGAAGCCCACCTGCCAGCACTGGTCCAACGAGTACTATCCATGTTACCAACAGTTGTTCACAGCTCTGAAGAGCATGGGTATACGACACAAAGACGCATAATTTATTGGAAATGTTTTAATAACGGGTGTCTAGTCAAAGCTAAAGATCGGCTAAAAATCGCTTGACATGATCTATGCAATTACACTGTAGAATTACTACAGTAGAGAGCATTGAAAAACGCACCTTCACTGCGCGAAGCATGATAAAATGTCGACAACATGGTTTGAAAACTAAAGCGGCGACCGCAGCGTCGGCTTTTTTGCATCGCCTCCTTATCAGTTGTTCCATTTGGAGAAGCACTGTCTAAGTTATCCAATAAAAACTACACTGCGTTTCATTATCATAAGACCACATTTGTTACTTTTAAGCATCTCTGATTAATCAGTTATTGAGGCAGCCGTTGACTCCGTCGCATTTCTCATGTCACACTATTTCAGAAGCTGACCTTTCAGCTATAAAAATCACTTACCAAATTCAAAAAATAACCTTTAAACGCAATGAAACGCACAACGCAATTTTCAATAGTTCCAAAATCATAAGATTCCCTTGAGGAATTATGATTTCCACATAAAGTATAGCAAAAGAGCAGATCATGGTACTCAGTGCGTCACTGCGAAGGCACAATACTTACCTGTTCCCTCTCCTCTCTAATGTTCGTTCCTCCGCGTCACTTCCTCTTCAAAACAACCGTGTTGCGATTGGCTCCTGTGAGACTCACACTGTGCGGCTATTAGCTAGGCAGCTTCGATCCTTCTGCCTGATTAATCGATACCATGCGCAATATATTGCACCACGACGTTGTGCAGGAGATCAACCGAGAGGGTAGAGAGGGGAAGAGGGACTGGTTATCCAGTAGCGCAACGTTGCTATTTCATCGCTGGACGACGACAGACTGCTCTGGGTGCGTACTGATCATCGGCGACAATCGATCGATATGCACAGAACATACCACGTCTTTTTCGTCCAACGACGTAGCGAAAAAGTTACTCAGCTGTACAGCTGTGGTTGGTCGCAGAGCTCAGTTCGAGCACAGCTCATGAGAACGTCTAATACTTGAAAAATAATCTCTTGAAGGTTGGACCTTTATGATCTATACCATACCTGAGTTTTAACTATTTGTAAAAGAAGAGCTTTTTACGTTTATCGGGTTGAATTCATCTCTAAAAAGTGGATGAAATGCATGAAATAGCAGAGTTTTAAATTAATGGAGCTTTTGCAGCTGAGATTGCGTAGAAACAAATAAGTAACTTACTGCGTCGAGAAAGGGTGTGCGTGGATGAGGAGGCATATGTTCGAAACAGCGGCGGTCGCAGGAATTTTTCTTGGGGGGGGGAGGAGAGAGGGAAGTGTTTGTGGTTGGGGACGGAACCAGGGAAAAATTGGTCACAATTTCTTAAAAATATTTGAAAAATATTCGAAAAATTGAAAAATAAAGTAAAAATCAATATTCTAAATCAATAATAAAAATTTTCAATTTGACCCTTTTCAGTTTTTTACTGGCCTCTAGATCACTTTCAGAAATCTTCGGACGCATT
>KN549276.1:115816-137764 GCA_000797555.1 Oesophagostomum dentatum | reverse complement strand
CAAGCCTTTGCTGGGGCCGGTGTAGTTGGAAAAGCAAGGAAATCTCCTTTCTTTTGACCGACCTTTCCCAGCTCTACCGACTCTCCTTAGCTGCAGCAGCAATAACAGATCACCTTTCGATAGCTGATACATGCGTGACTATACAACCGCGAGGTGGTCTGCACATTTCCAATAGACGGATGTTACAGTTCCAGGCGATATGCGGAGCCGATGCACAGCATGTCTTCTGATTCTTAAGCCATTTTCCGCTAAGGTGCTACACACATTGCAGCTAAAACGATATGTATAGTTTCGAACTGCTATACGTATGGCGCATATGGCGAATGCGACTGCTTTTCACAATTGATTTTACTCAGAGCAGTCAAAAGATGATCAGCGCAGTAATTTGACTGCAACTGCGCGAGCACCTCGGACACCGACGAGGCGTCGGATTTCGATGTGTTTATCAGTCATATCATACTGGGAATATCCGATAGCCGTCGGAGCTGTGGAACGCAGAATAGCCCCTGCGGAAAATTTTTGCGCGGCTTCGAAATCTTCCTCGTATTAATAGAGAGGAAAATGAGAAACACATACCATATACAATGACAACGAAATAATTCGGACGAAAGCGATGAAAAACACAGAAATCTGCTTCCTAATCGGAAACCACCGCTAGTGGCTACTGCTACCAAATTCTGCACTTCTCATAAGGGTTCATCGGGCTGCCCGAGGGACACTGGAAAGCTTCGGAGAAAGCAGGAAAATTCTGTAGAGGCACGTTCACTCTGAAACACTTTTTATTTGTAAAGATGAACACGGGTTAACATGTGCGAGACAGTTTGCGACAAATGCCTGAGAAGGTGTGCATTACGGAAAGCAACTGTAGTAGAATGACTATTGATTCACTTCCAGTTTTTACTAGTATCATTAGAGCAACGATGAAAACACTGGTCAAATCCAAAGTAGAATGTAGCGTTGCTTTTGCGTTGCTAGCGTTCTACGTTGCTGCTAAGTTTTACAGCAGAAAATGTCTGCTCTTTGAGCCACGCGGTCCAATGAAGATGCCGCTCGAATCACTCGTAATTACCCTAAACCTACCCTACCCTGAAGCTGCACGTACAGCGGAGCCGAAAAGCCGGTGCAAAGTTATGAAGTGTGTAATTACAGAAATAATTAACAGCTCACAGGTGAAATTCGCACACGTGAGTTCACCCAACCTATTCTCGCCCAACTCCAGTGTGAATCATACACACGGCCCATTGTCGAAACCAACGAAAACAGCTGGGAGGAAACCCAGAAAAAGTTGAAGGCAAGTGTACAAGAACAGTTATGCTAAGTGTGCACCTGAACATCCCCAGAGCATGAACATCCGTATCCATGAGGTAATTGATTGAGGAGGTCTTCACCGCTTCACACCAGGTCTGAATGGAACTAGCCATTTAGAAAGAAGCACCCTACATACCTACGAATCTTACATTGGCGTAAGCTACGAAAAAAAGCTGTTCGGGAGAGAAAGCTGATAGTCCGGGTAAGGCTGGCGAATCCGTTTCGCGCAAGCTCCTCATCCGATAAGCCTGAATCAGAGTTGAAGAGCACGGCTTTCAAAACGTGTGAAAAAGCACTTCCCGACCTCGTATGCAACTCGCAGTCCGCCGTTGTCTGCGATGTTCTCCCCGATGGTAAGCCGACCGTCAACCTAAAAAAACCTTGTTTTTAATTTCTTCAGAGGCAACTTTCTAAAATCTGTTGCGGTAGAAAAATGCTCAGATCATTCAAAATTTGCAAACTCATAAGAAGGCATCATCGCTTTTGAAATTTTTAGTGCTTTACTGAAAAGAACTTGACATTTTCTGCATCAAGTTCAAGAAAATACCAGAGGTCGTTCACAGAACAGCCACAGTATCTTATTGTCGCACTTTGTTTACGGAGCGGTACTATTTTTCCGAAGCATTTTTGCAAATCTTCGCTTACAGTTTAGTATTATTTGGCCGCTCGATTTTCCTTATTTAGCAGACCTTCAGGATTGGACAGCTCATTAACTCTGGTGATACTGTATGGTAAGATTCTTCGTTTGTGTTTGGAACGGTGCGATGTATCTTACGGGGATAATATGTTGCTAAATAAACCTTTCACAGTTTTCCTACGATTTTCTCCCTGCGGCTTCAAGCCAGGATTGCCTGCGGAGTAGAGGGTGTTTGCTTTGAGAAAATTCTTACAGCTCTCTACCATTCACTCTGTAGAAAGCTTTTTTTCAAGGATGAGAACTGCATGGTCGTTCAGGCCAGCGAGGAAGTTTTCACGTAGACGACCAACTTCGCAGTAGAGGAGTTATAGGCAAGGGATACTATAGACTCTGGTATCCGATCCATGTTAAAAGCCTATACACGAGAGGATTTAAGAGTTCGCAGCTGCTTCCTCGCCAACCTAGACTGCATACTGCACTTCTAAATTAGGGGGTATGAAGAACTTCCTAACAAAGCGGTTTAATCTTCTGAGCCCTGCTACGGCACAGGTATGCACCACACAAGTTTTTCACTTTTTGGAAAAAAGCTTGAGTGGCTTGTTACTAAGCAGCGCCGATAGAGTTTCAAGAGTTCTATTTGACGTTATTCTCAGTTTTTGAAGCACTACAGAACAATGAAAATAGAACGCGCAAAAATAGCCAAATTTTGCTTTTCATTGATTTATTATACGTTGCACTGGTATCTACATGCGCTAATAACCTTAACTATGAATTCTCATTCTAGGGTTAGGCGTTGGAAAAAAGCTGCGGTTCCAGCTTTAGATAATCTGTCGTTTTCACGATTTGCATCTCGTTTTCAGTTCCAACACATCCTACCTGCCAAATCAAAAGAACTTCAGAAAATATTGAAGCCTCTTTTAGAAAAAGCTGCGAAGGCAGTTATAATTTCTATCATCTAAGCTAATAATACATACTAACCCAAATCTGCTCTTCCATGTTTTCTTGGGATTCACAGTGCGGATGGCTGATCGGGAAACGGTTTCGGAGGATTTTGAACTCGCATCCGGCTCTTATTCAAGTGATGATCCCTTCCTAACATTCTATCTAACAGCGTAAGCGAATGCTTTCGTGCTTGGGCATATTTCTGCACTAACTGTCGCGTGAACGATCAGGTAGCTTCAACTCTACCAAGCGAGAAGGGACAGTATCTTGGTGAGAAAGAGGTGCATATACATACACTTCGCTGAGTGATCGGCTCGAAATGATTGCTGTACTGGTTGATGAAGCACTGTCTCTTCTTCAAGAAAGTCTCCATGGTATCGAAGTTCCACCACATCCTGAGGTTGCCGAGATCATCGTACTGAGCACCTGAAATGCGGGAATATCAGCGGTCATTAGATGTGGTCCTTCCAGAGTTCGGACCTAGATCATCGTATCCGTGTGTTATTTCGTGTCCGATGCCGAGGCCAATAGCACCATAGTTGACGTAGAATGGTGCTTCGGGAACGAACATTGGAAACTGCAGAATTGCTGCCGGGAATACTGAAAAAAAGAATATACCGTAGTGCCTTCATTTCTGCCCCAGAGGGCACGAAACGTGCCCTTTGGTGAAGGAGTCTGTTTTGAATACTATTTTATTGACGATGGGTCCTAAGAAATCTCGTTTTAAAAAACTCACTAATTTCGTTGCCAGTAAAGTAATGAAATGCGTCCACTGCTATGACAGGTGAGGCCCATTCCTCTTTTGGTGGAGGATTTTGCAGTCGAGACAGAACATATCTTAAGAAACCATGTCGATGATAGCCCCAAAATTGTGTTCGTGAAATTCTTCTTTGAGAATTTTATCCCTATTAGACATGAAAAGAAAAGTTATTGGAGCTGTAGTTCGTATATAAGCTTACAGCAATGACGTAATTCATATTTTTCTTATTGAAACTTTTTGCTTCACTGCGTCAGCCTCGAGATCGAAGAGCTGTTCCGAAAGCGAACTAGATTAGGAGAAGCGCGGTCTCCTTTCGTACGTCCCCGAATCATCGAGTTCAACTACTGTGCAGATGCTTGTGATACAATAGTTAGCCCTTAAGGTCACTCGGAAACTGTCGGGAGAAAAGAACTTTGAGCAGACTTAAAGCTGATTTTAGTAGTTACGTGGTCCGTAGTCTTGTGCCAAATAATGTGTTCATCGCCACTTTGGCCCGCCCACACTTTTGCTAAAGTAATTTATTAAATATTTCTCCGCTCAAGGATTGTACTCGATAGGGAGGTTCCTTCTACGGACCATACGATCACCCTGGAGCTATTTACGTCGGAACTGCCTACACTTTAAACAGGTAAGTTATGCTGATCTCACAACGAGCCAAAAAAATTTGGATCCGGAGATGAAGAAAGGGAAATGTAGCAAAACTACTGCCGTGCAGATATCGCTAGTATAGGGCACACGACTTTCAGGTGTTTGTTTGACGAAGTTATAGACGGAAAAACACTGTGTTCGTAGATGAAAAATAATCTCCGCATCCGATCAAGAAACCTAAACTGGAGAACAAAACCTGAGTACTGAGGTAAAAGCAGAGCTATGACATCCAACTGAAAATTTCTGACGATTCACGTCAGCTTTAAGAAAAATAAGCAGTAATTTAACCGCCGCTGTTACGGGACTTCATATCTCTGGCTTGCTCAAACCTGATATGGGAACTTGAAGCAGTGTCCTTACCGTAAAATTTTTAATGTTAATTTTAATACTATTTGCGCCCGTCGCTCAGAATTCAAAAGTGGTATTCTCTGGTCATAATCTTCTAATTGTAAGGTCGAGAACAAATCTCTTCTTTCCCTCAACCCTTGCCCTAGGGTACAGGTTTTCACCCAGGGACTAGTAGTGGCTCAGTGCCGCCATTCCTCAGCTAAGCTTGAGCATGAAGCTTTAAAAATCATGTCTTCCGCATAAATGGCTAACCGAACTGCTGCCTTTTTCAGCTGTACAGCGTTGTCAAAGTAGCGGTTGTTGGTCATGTGCACACCCTCGAACGGCGCGAGAACCGCCGAGTCGTTCAGCAGGGCGTCCGGGAACCTAAAAAGGCTTCGAATGTCCACTTGAGTGCACGCATTTCGCAGGCTGTTTACCCTATTTTGTGCCCCATCTTCTCAAGTTTTTTAAGCGCAGCCGATCTGGTAGTGTCGTCCATCCATTCAGCTTCGTGTAGAAGGCGTTCCATTGACCTCTTCAAGTCCACGATCATTTCTTCCGCCTGGGGAGGGCAAATACAGTTTTGGAGATGTGGGTTGTATGGAGTGGCTTTGTGAACTCACCTTCTCTCTGTCTTCCGTCGAAAAGTATGAACTCGCGTAGGCAGTGGACAGCGGCATAGCGAGATTTTCCGACACCTCCCGGACGCAGTTCTCCCACTGCGGTACCTTAAGTGGCAGAAGCCATTAGCAGATTGCCTTATCTTAGAATTTCCAGAAACAGTCGTACATCTGCAGTTGCTCCGTACATATTTGCGTGGAATTTCTGAGCAGGGACGCGGTACTGTTGTGGGAGGTAGACGTCGAAGGTGGACACCAGTCTCCACATCATGTAGTTGTTGATAGAACTGAGGCTGTTCAGATTAAAGCTCTCCAGAAACTGACTTTTCTTGATCGTTTGTCTTATCGAGACTGACCTGAGCGGCTTCGATTTCACGAGAGCTGAGAGACCATCGAAGTACCCGACATCCAGGACATTAACCATTGCGCCATCGTCTAGAGGGCCAAGGCTTTCCTTAAGTTCCTCGTTGAAGAATAGGTCCCACCGTATCTGAAGTGCTGTGATAGAAGTACATTCCTGGAGGAAGGGTATATCGAGCGCTTACGTCAGGATAGCTCTTGCGGAAGTCGCCGAATGTGATAAGGTTGTTTATGATGGAATGATTCCGTGGACTGTCTGTGCGAGTCAGCTAAATATTATAGAAGGCATATAAGTACTCTGTAATGATAATAAAGTAGTCCTTCTAAAGGTCCAGGATTTTTCAAGGACAACCCTGGAAGGAATCTTGACGTCATTTGACGCTGGTTTTAGCTGAACTAGAAACTAAGGACGTAGCCCAAGTACAGGCACTTGACTGAAAGCTATTTCACTAAGTTCTGCATGTATCAGAAACAACCTAAAGATTAATTAGACAAACATGAAATGTCCATGCAGAGACACTTGCCTTTGTTGACGCCTCAGTTTAGGTACAGCGCGATAAACAACTTGGTAAGCAAAAAATGCTAAAATTAGTTCAGCAATCAAGGGATTTTATGCGGTGAGGCGGAAGTCAAAAAGTGGCAAGTGGCTTAATGAAGGTTGTTGTAGTATGACGACAAAACTAGATTCGAATACTTGACAGCTTGTCAGTCAGGATCCTTGGAAAAGGCACAGGGCAACTCTTCAGCGTCACTGACAGCGAAGATATTTCGAAGAAATGCTTGAACCATTTCCTACGCTTCCCCGCTAGACCCAGGAGTGCCAGAACAAAAAAAGGAACCCACTTGTACTTTAGCTAAAACTGTTATTTATCTTGCAAAATCGCTCGCCTCCTATGCAGTAACATGGGCTTTTTAAAATTTTTATTCTCTTATGTGTTGATAAAATGATGTTAAAACATTACGGTAAGTCGTTAGAGCTGAGAGAGCGAGGCTCGCATTATAACATTTAAAAGGGTGCTTTTCCAGTATGTGTAGAACAAAAACCAGGGTATTCCGGTCGTCGATTATAAAAACTATGTCATACTCATAATCGTGCTTTGAACCGCTGCACCGGTTCCGTAGAGTTGCAGCAGGTTTGCAGCTAAAATCTATGAATCTACCTGCAGGATCTGTACTGGGTTTAATTGAGCCGCCAAGTAAAACATAGTATACGTCTTGTATGATAGCGCCTTACTGTAAATTTTTGGCAAGCAGATTCCAAACTTGTAGTAAATCTACAGCAGCGGATACTGCATTCATAGTCAGCGTCTCATATAAATGTAGTACTGTTTCTGTTTTGAGGTTGTTCTAAGATCACGACATTCTGTGGCAAACCCAACACAACTGCAACCCGACGCATATGATATTACACTAAACAAGAGACTAAAGTAGCCAACCAAATTAACTTCCCTACATGAAGTTCGGCAGGAAAACCTTTTCGGCATTTCGTAGGACAGCTGTCGTACCGGTAATCTATGCAATTTAGGCGTGACGTAGACCAAAAGCTTTAACCAGTGTAACTGTGTAAGGGCTCTGTTTAACAAAAGACCGATGTGACGTTTGAGGAGCGGTAGTTCTCGCTCGACAAGTTCGTTGTCAAGAACAGAGTGTCTGTCCAGCGTCAAATTTCCTGAAACACTCTCACGAACAAAGTCCAGAAAAGGCTTACGTTGGCTATCCGCCGCTCTACATCGATGATGTCGTTCACCTGAAAGTCAATCACACCTCCGTCGTCCTCCATGTCGACTCCTACAATTGTTTGCAGTCGAATACCTAAAGCCGATACTACCTAAGCGTTTACCTACCCAGCAACTGCAGCAGGTTCTGAATGTACTCCCGATAATAGCTCAGAAAAATATTTGACGATGGGGCTCCTCTATAGAACTTCTTCTTCTCCAGAAAAAGTTTTGGTGGACAGAACTGAAAGCGTTTTAGATGTAGAATTTCTCCAAGCAAACAATGCAAATGAACTCCCACCATGAGCATCTGCTTATCGCTGTCTTCAAAACTGTTGTGAACAAAGACTTTGATCAGACCATCAACACCAATCGTCGCCAGCTGTCCTGCAACAGGACGCTCTTATTTCCTCTCTGGGTAAGATTTAAATCTTATATGGAAAAATCAAAACAAAGAACGCAAAGCAACAGTCGAGTTGGCTAGCGAAAATTAAACTCTAGTAGGTAGCAAATAGAAAGTCAAGTCCTAAAGAGGAAGCTTGAAAAACAACATACAATGACGTAAGGATATTTGCAGATGCCCCGATGAAGCTAGCATATAAGCAGGAATGTTCAGCAGATGTTTTTTTTAACACAATAGACGATTACCATGTGGCACTCAAGAGATTGCTAGCTTGTTATTTTAGAGGTAAAGTTATGCATCAAGTCCTTGTTTTGACCTAAAGGTCCTTCCGAGAAGCTCTTTGCAATTCACCTCTTTTTTCACAACGAAACTCTGCAATTCAATATGAAACGATATCTTGCCAGAGGCAAGTTGTAGGCAAACGAAGCATTCTCGAAAAACTGGTCCGTCGGAGCGAACCAATTTCTTTCTTGACAGCGATGCCCCAAACACATTGGAAAAATTGTCGTAAAAAAGACTCAGAAATTAAAAAAAACGTCTGAGAAGAGCGACTCGAATCTGTACTTTTGTAAGTGCTCAGTTTCTGACTCTTATAGCTTCAGGGAAGGTTCCACATGGTTCGATTATAGACAAACAAGCAGATTAGGCTTACAGAGTTGATTTTCTGGCAGATGGATTCATCCAACAAAACAACAAATAGCAGAGCCAGTCAGACTCATTTTTGAACCTTATTAGAGAATCTGTCTTCTGTGAAGTTGTGGGCGCAATTAACTATTTCTTAAAAGTGATGGGGAAAGATTTCCTTAAAGTATTTGGGAGGACGGCACACAACAAAAATATCTCTGACAGTACCATTTCGTCTGAAGTTCCATAAATGGTGAATGGAAAGAGGAGATGAGAGGAAAGTTACGAATTCTTCCGCAGCCGAGTAGCAATAGCATGACATTTCTTCATGAGATTTGACCGAGCTTTGCACAAAAAAAGACTTAAAGAAAATGTCTTGCAAAGTGATATAAAGCGCAGCAAGACGGCGAAATTCGAGCACGAAAAATCTACCTGCTAACGCCTCCCAGTGGTAGTCTGCAGAGTCAAATCTAGCGTTGGTCAGCATCTCCCACCCACCCATCTGCGAAACCAACGAAAGCAAAGGCAGTGCGCCCTGAATTGGTCTACTTCGAAATCTTGGTACGTGCCTTCCAGGAAAATGAGGAACAAAATTACCATGTCATTCTGAGCGACTTCGTTCATGCAGGAATCGTAGTAGGTGAGTGCCAAGGCCATTGCCTTCGTCGCATTTTTCCGAGGAGAATTTTCGAGTATGCCTGAAAATTTTAAAGAAGGTACCGCTACAATGCGGCAGCACAAAATGACACACCTTTAAGGTGAAGATCTAGGTCTTTCTTCATGTCATTCAGTACCGTTACCTTCTTCGCGTGTTCTGGAACTACTCTGTTCTCCGCATACCTTCCGCAGGCGAACGAGTAGAAGTCGGAACAAGGATTTGCTCTGCGATTCATGTTGTTCAGATAGTTGGCCGCTGAACGCAACATGCTCCATGAGAACCCAGACGTAGAATAGTAAGTAGAAAATCAAGCTACCTAGCTGCACACATCTTTCCGAGAGGCAAAAAGAGTCGTTTCGGGCAAGCGCTGAACATCCGGAGCAGTTGTTTTCGATGGAAGAAGATGCGTCTTCTTCTAAAAAGAAAAGCTTCCTTCCAAGTTACTTTGGCGCAAAAATTTTCAGGCTTTTGTAAATTTCGGAAACAAAATTTATTTCTCATTACTGAAAGCAAGCGGTCAGTAGTTTAGATACCATAGTATTGGCTGGACATTTGTTAACCGATAATCTTGGAGTCCACTGATTTGGATCCGTTACCGATACAAGCCAAAAAAGTTTGCAGGGACACTAAAGCACCGACTTCGAAAATTTTCTAGAAAGCAAGGACTGTGTTAGAGCAGAAGGATCATTTTCGAAGTTTTTAGCCACCTTTTATAACTCAAGAAACCATTCCAAAAACACACGTTACCTCCTCTTTCTACTTTTCGAATCAGCTAAGGAATGGCGAGCATATGTAGCCATTAGAAAGCAGGTTATGCTTTTCAAATGAGTCTATTTCGTTTTCAACTTTTCTGTAGCTAAAATTGTGCAGGATGTGGTGGTGAAAAGCACGAGGCCAACTTCTAACTATGTCACTCTGTAATTGCTAGTCATACTAGTAGGCTTATTCATTGTTTTGAAATGTACGTCTGTACTAACTAAGTGTACTGGAGGCTAAATTAAATAATAATGCGACGATGAAAGAAGCAATCAAAATAACTGCAGGATTAGACGAGCATTATTGCGCTTACAAGAGGTTTGAATGTTTTTGTTTGTGCTTCACCCTATCCTTGACGATTTTTTAAACAGAGAAGCCAGGAATTCTAGAAACTTTTGCACCAACCTAGTAGTTTTAGCTAGGCTGGTGCACAAATTCGTACAACATGAACTGCTTGATTTTGCTTATACCCAAGAATTTTTACGATAATAAACTAAAGAGCGTCAAACTGACTAAAACGTATATCTCCACTTCTAAAAATTTACTCTTCTGAACATCCATAGATACAGCTTTTCACATGCACAGTGCAAGATGCTTTGGTTTTTTTATGGCTCATATAGCACCAGAATTCTACGGTATTGAATCTTACCCTTCTTTACAAATTTCGCTATTTTTAGAATTTCGAGTGGTTCCAGGAGCACATATCCCTATGTGTACGTACTTTGAGCAGTTGTGTTTAAAACTTCTTGGGTAGACTTGGTTTGTCCAGCAGAAGATGAGGTTCATCACCAACGAGTTAGCCAGAATCTATCGTATACGAATTTACTCGGATTTTTATGTATGAAGCTTTTCTCAAAAGATTTCGGAGTCATAATAGTCACTTTCGCCTCTAGTTTTACGATATCTCCAAAACTGCTTTTTAGTAGAGTTACGAAAATAATGTTGGGGAAGAGCAAGGTCAAGCTAGAACTCTCGCGGTGTCAGCCATGGTCGGCACTTGGGAGGAGAGAAGATCGCCGAGGAGGGTCGACTTATGAAAATATAGATAGGATTGTAGAGATTTATGCGAGTTGAATTTTTTGCGTGAACGGGTGCTCTTTCAGACCTGGAGGTTATATAATACGTCGTATACAGTAAACTTCGTCCTACCTATCTTAGTCCCTGGAGCGCGGATGCGAAAAGAACGGAAGTACGCTTCATATAAGCATCAGTAAGGCTTCAGTGGTGGAAAGAAAAAAAACTAGATACACATATTTATACTGTTATGAAGTAGGGACTCTATAGTTCTTCAAAGCTGTTAGAGAAATCTTAACGGTACGAGATGTCATATAACAGCAAATATTGGCAGCTTTCAATTTTTTATGGAAAAAAAGGGTTGAAGATGTTCCTTATTCGGAAATTATGTAGTGCGCAGAGACTTTAATGCGGCTTCTATTTAATGCTTGGCGTAAACGCTCCTGAGTCGCAACGTGACAATTTTAATAACAGCCCTTACAAGCGAAAAGGCATTGAATTCCTGGAAAGCATCCAAAATAATTTCATTCGCAAACTAGTCATGAGAACTTGTGCTTCAGATTACTCGTCTGTTCCAAACTGGATGTCTTGTAATGAGCAGCTTGGGCTAGCCTCCCTATATCGAAGACGAGTAAAAAATGACCTAATTGTGACATTTAAAATCTTAACTGGCAAAGTAAACCTCAAGCGCACAGAACTTTTTAAGTTAGTTTCTTCACGTACTCGATTTAGCAAAATACCTTTTAAGGATATATGTGCAAAGACTAAGGTAAGGTCTGAGTTCTTCTCAAAAAGGGTTATTTCACGTTTTCGAAAATATCTGAAAGACGACGTTCTGAGCATGAGTTTAACCACTTTCAAATCGTATCTTGGAAAGCGGATTCAGCAAATTTGATGTTGTGTTGGTCCTTGCATTATTCAGAGGCAGTTGTTTCTCTTGTACTTTTAGTCTTGGTTGTTTTGTTTTTATCACGAAGCTTTATGCTCTCTTTTATAAATAAAAAAATAAACAGGAAATGAATCCAAGACATTTCATAGATCCACTGATGGAGAATTGTCTGACCTTTCTTCGCGTATACAAATGCCCCAAAAATTTTCTAAAACCAACGAACTGACTGTAATTTTCCGAGCATCTTTTTTCTCCGTAAGCAATTTACACTTATATCCGGACTAATGCAAATTCGTCTACTCGAAACCTTATCGTGCAGTGGGTGATGCTAGGATGGTCACTATAAGTACCTGTGTTCTCACCTTATCTGCTGACCCTTCACAATTTCGTTCACAACTAGCGCTAAGCACGCAGTTCCGGAAATAATTTGAAACTCTCTCGAGCTAGTTGTTTGACCACCGCGCTCTTAATCTGCGGCAATCATCGAGAAAGAGTGACCACAAACCTGTTGTTGCTGCGAATCCGTTATTAAGCACAATGACAAGCACAAGTGAGCAAACGGCGACGACGAGGATGGCAAGGAAGACGGAGGTGAGAAGCAGCACCGTCCGAGGGTTCCTGAAGCACTCGCGTCAGTTCACGCTCTCTTCTAAAAAAGGCTCTTCCCAACACCTAGCGGACAGCACGCCCTGCGCACTCGGGGCGCTCGCGTTTACACTTAGCTCTTCTTGTGGAATGCTTCGAGCGATGTCGCTCGAGAGCGCTGACTTTGAAGGTTCCGTCGACTGCACTCGACGCACTCGAGCCAGCAACTGCGGACTTACTTGCTCGCAAGGGTGTTGTTGTTTGTTCACCAAGAGATTTCGAGTAAATCATAGAACTAATCAGAGGCAAAATTAATGCCTCCCAGTCGGAACCCCTCGTCTGAACGCGCTTTCGCTTGACACATGAGGTGGCGTCGGCAACACCACAGGTGTCGGCTGATGACTGATCGGAGCCTAATTGCCGGCGCAAACAGCTAACTACCTGGACACCATCCATCTTCTTTATGAGCGAGCAGCTCCGCTTCCTCGCAAAACGCAAAGGACAGCGAACTTACGGGAGTCAGATGTACTTGTAGAAGAACGATGGAATGCAGCAGGTTATGCGAGCAGATCTTTTTTAGGCTGTTAGGTTGGCAGTTAGGAGGCACCTTGAGCAGCTGACTGCAGCAAAAAAGCTGTTTTCGGATTGTCAAAAACTGCGTGGTTTCTGACTTGTAACTCGGACATTTCACATAATGGTTGAGAGTAGTGTGCCTCCTCAGTGACTGCTTAGTTGACCTGCTACCTAACATGCTAAATTCCTGCTGAACTCCTACGCAGTGTCATTAGTGCTTCAGGGGATTGCGGGCATTTTTACGGACCACAAAAATAATCTTATACGCGAAGTACAAAGAAAACACGCCTCTTGCGAAACTTTGCTGGGAATGATGGATAATTTCTTGCTTGTAAAGTCAGTGAGGCTTTGCAAGAACTATTTTATAAGAAAAATACGTGGCATTCCTTCATCACACTAAGGAAACAAGACATGTCGCTGCAGCATCGTGGCAGCTTGTGTGATAGTGCGGAAACTCTTAACAAGGGAAGTAATGCCCCGCACATGCTGGAAAATTTAACTTCTTCTGGTCGAAAGGAGGAAGGCAAGTGACTTAACGTCCTGTAAGCAGATGAAGAGATTGCTAAGAGAACTCTGGGAACTTTATGCGTTATACGCAACGGCTTTGTGCACGCAGCTGACCAGAAGCGAAGATACTCATTCCTGACTGCGGACTGGAAGTTGTATCACATGTACAGTCTTTTCATTTCGCTCGACAAAAGCAATCCCTTCTCCCAAAACCGCAGCCGTGTCGCAGGGTCCTCAAGAGGCCCGTGCGAGCGGCTACTGATCGGAGGTCGGCCAACAACAGCAAACCACCGCTGGCAATTAGCCAGAACGGTCGCTCAGCTGATTACCGCCAGAAGCCTGTTCTGGCTAACTGCCAGCGACACCCTACTACTACTGGTGGACCATTGGTCAGTAGCCGCTTGCCACGCGCCGTATGACAGCCTTGCGGTGCGGCTACGATTTTGATAGAAGTGAAGGCTCTGTCGAGCGAAGTGAAAATGAGTACTGCACAGGTTGCAAATTATAGTTAGGGCCAAGCATACCAGAGTTAAAGCATTGCGTAATCGCCTGTCCTAATGTTAGAAGCTATGCACAAGTACTACGAAAGCAATGCAAATATCATATCAGAATCACCATCGTTTAAATAATGACGAAAATGTTCACTGGGAAAAATTCAACGACGAGGGTGTGGAACGCTTCGAAAAACAAAAAAGTCATAAGAAGCGATTGAACTCGCTTAAGTGGTACGAAAGTTAAGCACAGCATGTCTTAAGATTTATAGCGTTTCTGTTCTTCTGAGGCATTTATTCGTAATTTCAGCGGTTCGACGAGCGATTTGACTTGACGACGTGGTGAGACGACATGACATTATGAACAGAATTTTGATTTCTGCTTGCGAGTGCTGCTCATAAAAGGCTGCTTGCTATTTGTCTTCAGCAAATTAGCGATATTCTTGGTTGACGGTGACTAATTTTAAGTTCTCGCAAGGTGCTATATAAGAAGAAGAGACCAGCAGACAGATAAAGACTTATGTGAGAAAGAGGGCTTGTTCAATTTTCACCCATAAAACGACGATGAGAGCGTGATTTCGGGGCAGAGCTGGCATACGGGTAAACTACGGATTTTCAGCGTATCTTTGAGTCTGTAAGTAGCGAAGTGTAGAACAGCACAGTACTTTGGAATCATGGACTGTGGATGCAAAAAACACTATGTGAATGCGCCGTTCCTTCCCCTCTATGTTCTGGTGAATAAGGAGGTTCGAGCCATAACAAATATTAACCTACCTTAGCAATATGCAGCAAAAAAGTGAAGAAATGTTGATGGATTAAAATATCAAGGAACTAGCCAGACTCCTTTAAGAATTGCATTAAAATAAGCAGCAAATGGAAATATGAGCTGGAAAAACTTATAAACACAGAAAGTTGTCCAAACGTCGTCATTTAGAACTGAATAATTAATTAAGCTTTCACTCATCACCGATGTTTAGCAAAGCTAGTTGGTGCACTGATGTTTATTAAGTTAAATTAAGTGATCAAGAAGGTGCTTATTGTAAGCTAGAAATGAATAAGAGGCTCAAAGATCCTGCTCGTTGGCACTATGCAATGATGAGGTCCTAGAAATGGAATTCACCAAATAGCTAAATATGAAGATCTTTTGCGACTCACATGATGTGGCGATCGCGGATTTGGCAAGAACTTGATCAGCCAACTAAGCAAAGTTACCCGAATGTTCAAAGCTACTTGGTGTATTACTTTTTAAAAAATTCTAGCATAAATTCATAAAACAGCTCTAAACGGTAAGGTTATGGGAGCAGGATCGAACGGCGGAAACATGGTATCCTCTTGTGGTCACAGCACCTCAAAGTGTCGCGGCGGCGTTGGTTGTGAAGCTTTACGCTCTGCTATTGCACATGAAACTGTAAAAGATTCAAAAATATAAGCAGAAATTGTGCAAAAATTTCCCAGAACTTTTAAGTTTATTAAATACCGTTAATAAACACTGAATCACTGCTTTAACCAAACCGACAGCTCGGAAACTGCTCGTTTAGTAAGGCCTTGTGCAAGTTCACGTTAAGGACTGCGGTGAAGATTTTTTCGCGTTTTTACTAAAAAGCCCAAGAGGATTTCTCTTGTTACCGCACTCCTACCATTCGATGCCACGTTAAAGTCAAAGCATGCATCTTCCTGTGAATTGTATTCTAACGGTTTTCAGGGTCGAACTGCAAAATTTCTGAAAGGAACCTCGAAAGCAGAGATGCATTCACTCTGGGCAGGCAAGCGAGAGACTGATTCAAGAGGCACTATATTGTAACGGCTGTGAAACGCACTTTACGAAACTCTTTTGCAGAGCTTCAGCTGGGCGCTTCTCGTTTCCTTCAAGCGATCCCGGCAAAACAGAGTGAAGTAGCGAGGGCATATCTAGAACTGGCCAGCAGTCGCAGCTCGGCAACCGGTCATGAGCGACTCCGACTTCACTGTAAACGCGATATTTTAGAAAATGATGGTTGTGTCAGCTGAGATGCTCATTCTCAAATAAAGCTGCTAGAGGCGAGTCTGTAGAAAGGAGGGGAAACAATGCTCTGCTGCGACAGATCGATTGCAGACGATCTACCGGACAACTGTTTAGACAGGACCACAAAAAGTTCCAGGCGAATTGAACGGCTTAGCAGTGGAAAGGGCAGTGTTCTGACCCTGCTAAGATACGGGCAGAGAGGATCATCGTATCACATACACCAGATGAAAGGGGTTTCCTTGCTCCTCTCAGCAAAAACGGTGAACTTCTGCGCAGTTAATCGGTTCAGGAACACGAGGGATCACATGTACGAGGTTTTGCCACTGGAGCGCTTTAAGAGATTAAGAGGATGGTCCTATCGGAGCAAGGACAAAGTCTCATGAGCTTTGTACACGGATGTGAGAGCAGCACTGCTGTGAAACCCAATACCTGACACCTTATCCTGTCAGGCGCAATCACCTATGCAGGTGTTCCAAGTTGCAAAGAATGAGTTCTTGAACCTTCTTCAAAGTTTACGAATTTAGTAAGTGTTGCCTAATTAGCAGGTCAAACATAGCACTAACAAAGGCGGATGTTAAATGCGGCTATGTGAGAGCCGCAGTAGCTGACGCGTGAATTTCATTCCGTTAGGGGTCAATGAGTTCACGCAGGCCTTCTCGAAAATCGCTCCAAGAGAACTCATAAAAGGCAAAAAAGCCCTTACTTCGAGCGCGCGCAAAAGCAAAACGCCCTTTGTGGAGGTCGACGGATCTCTCTACCGTACTGTTATCTGCTCGTTAGCACGAACTCGCGACCTCAAACTATTTGTTCAGAGTGGCCATGAGAAGAGCTGCAGATAATAGGTGCAGTAGAAAGCCTTATCACCATGAATTACCGTACCTAAAAATTGTGTACTTACCCTCGGCGGATACTGATTTCAGTATGTAGTAAGACGACTAAGATGAGCTGTAGAAACTTATCGAAAATTTCGTCATCGTGAAATTTGTGACTGATTTGAAGAAATTCACTTTTGAACGAATTTGGTCAGGTCTGCCAAAAATTGCTTTTTTATTTCTAGCTTCTCTTGAATCAGATTTGATTGACGAATCTACCATATGATCAGAGAGGACACTCTGACTCTATAAATTGATAAAATTCCAGGAAAAACGTCTAGAGAAACGCTATCCCAAGATTACCAAATTTTGAAGGGAATAGAAAAGAGCATCTAGGCTTCTAACTGAATGCTGGTCTCAGTGGGGCCCCTACCTTTGCCAATGTCACATACTACAGCGAAGGTTTAAGAAATTAGGCACACCACATATAGTTACATGTTGTTTGACATTAGTCGTAGCAGTTGTCCATTCTGCTGCAAATAAAGCCAGGTATGCCCTTAGCGCTATCATTATGCATTCACAGCAAAAAACGAAACATGTGGGTAAAATTTACTTCGAATAAGTTTAGAAAATTTTTGCCACCGAAGGTATAATGAATTATTGGGCAGGAAACTAGCATGTGTTACTTGATTAGTATTTTGTAAATATGATTCAGCTCACTCCATAAATTCAAAAAATACAGCACCAAGGACACTTGAAGTCAGTGGTGTCTGGACTCAACCTATTACACGTTGATGTCAGCACTGCATTTTACCGTCGCCTAGCTTCGCAGTAGCAGCGGTGTGACATGCCGGCTTTATCAGAGTTGAGCAGGTAACGCACAAAGTAAACATCACTGTAGCTTGCTGGAGTAAGTATGAGTAGGCCCTAAATTGCTCAGAACTTAGGCAGCGAATGCAAAAACTGAGTAAACCGTTCCAGTATCAATATTTGTTCGTTGTTATCAGCAGTAGATGTTAGTTAAAACGGCAACTCTGAACAGCACAACAAAGGCCGCGACCATCTACTAGTGGTAGGGAGGACTGGTAGATTTAGTTGATCTCTACGCCAATCAATACTTAACACTTCATGGGCTTTTAGTGGTCATGCTATGACTACTTAATTTCCACGTGGTGAAATGTTCGCAGCTTGACCTTAGTGAACACTGCAAGCTCAGCATGTTTCTTGGAAACTACAAGTACAGCAGTGATCAAGGCTTTGATTAGTGGAAAAGGATCATCGATCAGTAGAATAACCGTTGCTCCACCGCATCGACGTAACATCGTTATTATATTCAGAGCTACTCTTCTGCTAGAGTTCTCATTACTCTGAATTTAAAAAGAAACTCTACGATGGTTTTACGAATATTTTCTGGAGTTCTTCAGCTTTTTGCAAATTATGGAGATTTGCACATCTTTATTGCCCAGTAAGCTAAACTTTTGGGCCAGTACATAGGTAGAAGACAATGTCACTGTGATACCTGGCAGGCAGAAAAAGGCTTCCAAGATACATATCGAGCCATTTTTTACTAAATTTAGAATGGTTGTGCAGTTTTAATTACAGTGGCAATGTGTCACTCGTTGAAAATGATACAACTAATCTGCAACAGTAAAAATAGCCATGTCTGCCTTCACTACACATGAAAAAAACCCTTTCTTCTTCAGCATTTTGTGCATTCTATATCTAGAGAAACTGCTTTTAACTACAATGGACACTTAAGATTAGATGCGTTTACTTTTGCTTGCAGAACAGATTTGTAAATCGAAACCGCCATGTCTGCAGCGTTTTCAACCGAAAATTAATCTGGCTGGCGACTCATTAAAGCTGTCGCGCTTTTTTCGCAAAACCTGAATAACTTGGCAGCTAGGTGAATGTGGTGGCAAATTTTGACAGTATACATTTCTAGAGAACGGAATTAAACTCGCATCGTCTAAGCGGCAAAGGACAAAAAACAGAGAGAATTTGACAGAGATTTTTTTCAGAAAAAGACTGGGAAGGAATTCTCGAAATAGAGTGCATTGAATTTTGTCCTACACCTTGTAATGTGCAAAGTCATAATGAAGCAAGGAACGAGTGTTAGCCTGAAGGACCTATACGTATAGTAAACTAAGAAATGAGTGAATTTGTATTTTGGACAAGGCATCAAGAAAAGTGTGGGCTTGTTCTCCGTAAGAGTATCTATGAAAAACGCAGGAAGAAGAGAGAAGTCTTCCTAGTCATAATGCACAGTGAACACTGAAAAGGATCCCTCCGATACACATCTTTTTTTCACCGTGAAAATTTTCTTTAATTACAGAGCAATTTAGCGTGTTCCTTTAAGAACTACGTTAGAGCCACCTTAAAGCAGAGTTGGCTCAGTCAACTCACCCAAGTGATGGCTGCTTATTCGGGCGGAATCCATCACCTTCCATTTCGGGGATGAGCAACTGAGTAGAGATAGCCTAATGCAAATGAAATAGTAATAATTTCTATACGGACGAAACTGAGGACTTACTTGAGGAGACAAACGAATAATATTTTCGCAAAATTACAGAATGCTCCGAGCCTGCCTTGATTGAGCATATTACGTGGAGCTGTCACAGAAAAACATCTCGAAAACTTTCGAAGGACCTTAAAAAATGATGAAACTGCAATGAAGTTGAGTAATTGGGCTGTCACGCGTGCACAACAACAGAAGGAGACATCAGATTAATTCGCCACACGCCGGAGAGAGCAGGGCGAACGCAAAGCCTAAGAATCTCAAAGAAGTTCGTAGTGCACATCAGCTGTCGGGCAGTTGGACACACTGGAAAAAGTGAGCACTCGACGACGAGCCGCCGGGCAGCGAAGCGGTCGCTCGTGCACACCGGACACTCACCGCAAACATTATCACATCAGAGGCCATCGGGACCCCGGGCTGGAGACCTCGGCGCTGCAGGTGGCGAGGTACGCCGACCGAGTCTATTTCCTCTCAAGCAGTAAAGAAGAGGTACTCTCTCCTATCTAGAAACGAGTGACGGGGTGAGTGTGCCGATTTGGTGCAACAATAACGAACGGACCCGCGACATTCCACACTCCATAGGTGGTAAACCAGCTGGACAAACCGACTGTTTCGTATATTCGCGCTAATTTTCAAGTTTACTGCTTGTTTGAGAAGGTAATTAATTAAGATATAGAATGCACACCTAGCTGAGTCTCTTAGGGGAAGGAGACTCAGCTAGGTGTGCATTTTATATCCTAATCTCTCTCCTTTTCTGTTTTTGTGCTTAAAAGAAAACAACTTACCTATTTGCTGCAGAAAACTCGTCGACTTACTTGCAACAATGAAGTGATCTACGCACCAACTCGACGTACCATCTACATTTAAGGGGATTCCGAAACTAAGTGTCATGTCTGGATGCGGACGGCAATCAAGCACCAACATTTAACGGTCATTACTTGTAGCAGCATCGAATATTTTGAGTAAACGGTTAATCGAACATTCGAGGATTCGACGATAGTGTAAATATTTAGCTATTTGTTTTAGTTTAACCAAATATAGTGAAAGTGCAAATTTTTCTCCACCTAAGATTGCCTAATTTTGCTTTAAAAATGGCAAAACTAGAGCAATCTCTTTATTTAGGCTAGTCGTACAGCATACGTACAGCATAGTCGCGCACAGAAGCTCTCAAAACAAAATTCACTTCCTTTTAGCAAAAAAAAATTCTCCGTTTTTTGCTTGGGGTAGACCGTGACTTTGTTACGTCACAAGTTTGGCTAAAAAACTTTACGGTTTTGTACTCTAGAACTGTTCTAGTTAAACCACCGGTTATGTACTGACGGCGGCTCCGTTCGTTATCGCTCCATCAACTTACCACACTTACAGGGCGAGACAGATATATTCACTCAAAGGTAATTCTAAATGGTAGTACAGTGCCTGCTCGCTGATAAACGTGGCAGAAGCCGGGTCAGGTCTTTTTCGAGGTTCGTCATTTGGCAAATAAGGAAAGGGACAGCGATGAAGGTCCAGTTTGACTCGCGCAAGATTAGTCACCGCGAGGGAAAAGACACTTCTCACTCGTTCGCGCGATGTTTTGTAGCTTCTATAGAGAGCTACTGGATCGACGTTTCTGAAAAATCGATAGGATTCGGAGTCTCGACAATGCGAGGACTCTTCTGAAATCTTTCGCTTTACGAAAGAAGTCAGAGCCTGTAAAATATGTGAATTTCGAATACTGGTAACTCCGCTTTTGGAAAGTATTAAAATCTCCTGGCAAACAAACTGTGCAAGATTTCCACATCAAACAGTAGGGAATTTTTAATTCAAACGGATGAGAATATTTAGCAGATATATGCTTGAACGAAGACTTCGAATTAGATGGTCAGAGAACCTCATCATTACCAAGCAGCCATGCAGATTTCTAACAGGCTGCTAATTTGCCCAACGATGCTTCAGAGTACAGTTTCATTGTTTGGAGAGGAAATGACCACCGTTACCGTAGCGGAGCGATGCATCAGCCGAGCCATAATCTATCCGTATAAGGCGGACTATTCATTTTTCGGTGTATGGTCTTTTCTGCCGCTATCATGCTCCGCAGGCCACTAGTCGGCATTTTTTATTTTTCGATTTCTGAATCTTGAATTTACAGACAATTACTGAAAGTATCTTTGTCGGTTTTCGGAGCAGAATGTCGAAACTCTTGGAATTTTTTCGAATTTCAGATCGCGTATTTTTGAGTATTTTTTTGTTCATTTTACTGGAAGGACGTATGAGCGACAACCGTTTAAACAGGAAATTTGGCAGCTGTGTTGCGACTTCAGCTAAAGCGTAGTTTGTAGCCAGAGGTTATAAAAATCGCGGATTTTTAAAAAATTCACGTAATATCACGCAATTTTTTTTGGTTCACTTCGAAACAACTAGTTGCGATTTCTTCTGTTTTCAATCACTGCAAGAACATCAGCGGTAACGAGATGTCACTCCCTCGATCTAGTATTAATGAATGGAGGATCTTGCTGCTAGACGATTTTGCTATTGGAGGATTCGCAAAAAATGGGGTGGACCTATACTTTTGTTACGCACTGTATTCATAAAATCTTGGTCAACGCTCAGCCAAACAACAACTGTATGGTTTTAGAAATAACGGACGATTTCTGTGGAAAACTCGCACGAAAAGAGTCCGAGCAATACACCATTGTTTCCTTGGCTCAATATGGATATCGAAAATTTTTAGACTAATGATAATGCAACACCACAGCTTTTCTACCTCAAAAACTTTCTAGGAGTTCCATTCAGTTTCTAATTTTCTAAACAAAAAAA
>KN549276.1:92433-113398 GCA_000797555.1 Oesophagostomum dentatum | reverse complement strand
TAGCTTTATTGAGGCTTACGTTTCGGCGTCGTCGCCTTCGTCAGAGCCTGGAAAGCCAGAGCATTTGCGAAATATCCTCTCAAATTCCTCATTAAGACTTAGTACTTGTTCAAAAGGATTGAATAGATGGAGGAGGAAGTCATGTTAGTCGTTTTAGCTAAAACCATACATTTTGCGATCCATCTCTCTTAGTGGCTTACCCGTTCTTTTGACTATTCTATATTTTCCGAGTTTTCTCACACGTTTTCTATCTTTTCATCAAAACAGCAATCCTAATATGTGAGAAGAGCAACTTTAGGTGGTGATTTGGTCGCTCTCAAAAATAGTGTGACTGTTTTGACGAAGTGATTACATTAGATATCGTCAGATTAAGTTGCTCCCTCGGTTCTGAATAAGATTTCATACAAGATTGTCAAGCAGACGTTGGAGGACGTTGTTAATAAACTGTCCGAACCACTTAGATGGCGAAAGGGTGCGAAAAGGTGATGAGTGCTTACTCATCTGCTCAGCAGAAGCTCTGCTTTCCTGCCGGCAAAAAGGATGTACACAGTACTCACAATTAGCGCAGATGACAGACCGTGAAGCATTTAATCATTTAGAGCAACTGTTTCAAATTTCGCAAAGTTGCGGGGGGGGGGCTGGAACTATCAGGATCTTATTTGTGGATAGAAGGATCCTGGGCTGCATAGCCCATTTCAAGCTCGTTGGTGAGATAAAGTCGTGCTTAATGGTCTACGAAGAAGAGTGCTTATGGTCGGGTCGCATTTACTACGCCTCTTCTACTTCTACTGAAATGATTGATGTACTAACCCTAAGTAATCCAAAATTACCTACCTCCACTAAATCATTTCGTTACCACACGTTGTTATTCGTCCTACTTAGGTCATATCACACTGAGCAGTACCAAAGTATTAGTAGTTTCGATAGTATTTCAGTATCTTGCTGAACCCCGGATTTCCTAATAATCTTGTCTAGTTTTTGTTCTACAGCTCATTTCTAGTCATATAGCAGCAGCACCTACTAGGATTGTGGAAATAAATCTAATACTGCTAAAATTAGGGGATTACAGCCCTCTGTTTCCAAAAATATAAAATCTGCCGCTGATTTGAGACAGAAAATATCTTCTTTTTGTGCTTTTTCCTGCTTTGTGTTCGAATTTGCATAGTTCCATAGACTGTGATAGAAACGGATATGCTAAAATACCTAGTCTCCACTTACTATCTCGCCCATGACTAATCAGTTTTGGAAAAAAACAACAGTTCAGTATGTTGCGTCAAATTCGGGCTACACCACCACATTCTTGGTGCATTCACACTGCATCCCGTGCCGTCCCACAAATTCCTCGGTGATCTTAGGTAAACAGAAGGCCGAGATGATGTTCAGGCGGATCTCACAGATCTTGAGCGTAGACGTAAATCCAGATTCACAGCGGGATTGAGTGGATGTACATGTTTTTATGGGGGAAAACACTGGAAATCAACATAAAAAGCAGTGAGGGATTTTCTAAGGAAAACAGAGAGAAATCATGCACTGCAAAAAAGAGGGTGGAGGAATTCGAAAAAGTGCAGAAATAAACAGATGCTGGGTGAAGCTTAGAGCGTCGCAGCGGCGCGAGTTCTTTGAGGAGCAATCCGATGTCTCCGCTGAAAGGAGCTATGAGCTGGTGGTCTGCGCGGTCATCCAGGTATCCATAGCGGACCGCGCCGACCATTCACGGCTGCAGGTGTTGTTGTGCGGGTTTGTTTGAGCAAACAGCGAGCCGGTAATCCTCCGGCGCCGCCGGCGCTAACCAGTAGCGAGCAACTGTGTCTCCCGAGATCCTCGCTTCGCTGTTTCTCGAGACCAGCCTCGACTCCGGCACTCGAGGGATGCGAACTCCCTTAAATATCGAGAAAACCAAGTGTTTGAGCCTCGATACTGCTCACAGTCTGACCGCGACACGGATAAAGCCAAGGCAACATGTTAACCACACCGATAAGAAAGAATGCTTTTTTGGTTTTGTATTCGACGTATATATGACTCTTACTATGGTTTCACAAATACACAGGAACAACGGCTTTCAATCATAATCGCTAGAGTTTTTCTTTTGAATTATACCACTAATAAGTACGACGTTCTATTTTTGTTTAGACAGTTAGCCAGGTTTTCCTTTAGTTATTTGAGCCTTCTAAGAGGTAAGTTTTTAAAGCTAGTGGGCCGATAACGAGAATGAAAGCCGACACTTTGTAACTACTAGCACAACTCGAAAAATACTGAAGTACGAAGGCTTAAGTTTCTCTTAATCCGAACTATGACGTCACAGATGGCATTTAGTTCCCCATCAAAGTAGCAAAACTGGAGTATTCTTCATGCAAAAAGCAACTTCCGGCCCAAAATGTGTATTTGAGGAGCATGCCTTTGAAGAATACTCCACTTCTGATAAATTTGACGTACTATTGCCCGACGTTTGAGACGTCCTATCTCCAGGTAAGAGAAGATCTATATCTTTGCCCTTCAAGGCTTTCTAGTTACCCTAGCATCCATCGAATGGTGTTGGTCCCTTTCCTTATCGTTCCCATAACGTTGTACACTTTTCTACTATGATGGCCAAAACGTAGTGGCAACTTCGCACAGCTTCAGTCAAAAGCTGTCCTGATAACAATTATCAGCATCACAATTGGAGCAAAACTTAAAGGCAGCATGCGCGAAAAACAAGGTCGGTGGGATTACCCCACAGAATGACAGAAGATCTCCAACTAAACAGGGCTTTCAAAATCCGGACCTCTAACACCTTCTCTAAGCCGGGAAAAACACTTATCAATGTGCTAAGGGCTTTGAATTCACTTGACGATGCGTCAGTGTACAATTGCAGAAAAATGGCCGTCTCCAAAGGGAGTGAGTCCTGTAACTTCGCCTGGTTTATCTGGGACTGCTAGCCAAAGCATCTGTGGGCCAGCTGAGTTGAACGACGTTCGCCTTCAGCCCGAAAACTGATGATGTCCTCTGACGCATCGTCGTATGAAAGCCCTTGGGGTAATGATAAGTGTTTTTCTCGGCTTAGAGAAGGTGTTGGAAGTTCGGACTTTGAAAGCCCCGTTTAGCTGGGGATGTTCTATCGTTTAGTGCAGAAATCCCACTCATGTTGTTTTCCGCGTACAATGCCTTTAATAGCTTATATTTTTTGAGGTGGTGATTTTGAAGTAAAGATAAGACCGAACTCGACCGTCGTAAAATATCAGGAAATGCAGGCAGTTCCTCGAGGTATAACACTTCCCGAGTGAAGGTCTGCGATGATGCTCTATTGCAGGATGGAACGGTAAGAAATTTCAAGCACAACTATTCTAATCAGTTTCCTTTTCGGGCAGCACATCTACAACTGACAGTGCATGCGTGTACTGAAAAGTAGAGGAAGCTTCTGCCTTAGCAGAAATTGCGTGAACTTCATTTGTGCTGATTACCCTGAAAACAGCTGGTAAAACATCTCATTTTTTCTCGGGCAGTAAATGTTTCTTCCCAAGTATCAGCCATTATTTTTCCGTGTAGGGCTATGCGTTTCGCGGCAAACCATTCAACTCTCCCCAGCGCTCTGTGAAGTAGGGAGAGGCAGAGACTGGGTTGCATTTTAAAATACACATTTCCTGCATTTCCTTATCTTGTTTAGGAAATGTCTGGTAGAGTAAGGGAGTGCGTTACTATGCTAACGCTGTGATGTTTTTTCTGCATCACGCTTATCTAAATATCTACTATTTGCGGTACCTGTCTTTGCCGTTGAACTTTTTGAGAGCGACTAATCGACTTGATCTCCTCTAACGGAGGATTTTTCTGACATTAGGAAGCTTTAGAACATAGCAATGCCACCGAAAAATTCTCACAAATAGAATAAAGCAATCATTACGCGTCCACAGCACCCTGTTCGGCATTTCTTCGCTCGATGACTTCTTTACAACCAACAATACCTCAACTGTACTTCAAATACATAGGACAAATTTTGCTCCAGCTTGAGCGACTATAGCATCAAGCTCTGAGTAAGGTTAAAGCGCTGACTGCACCGACCGCAATAACAGTCAAACCGTGTCATTGCTAGAGTTTACGAATTCTAAAAAGACTTAGCTTTTCGTCGAACAAGGTACAATCTTGTTGCAGCCTGTTGATCTTAGGTAACCCTCCCTGGGTGGTCAAGTATGGCGAGCATCTACGCCATTACTAGCACAACGGAAATTACATCGAAGTATTTTTGGGGCACATCATCCAGGATGTGACCACTTCCAGTTTTCTAACTAGCAAGGGACCGCACTGGAATGAAAGCCTGCATGCTACCTCCCGAACTGGATGCCTTGCATGGCTTGCACAGCTTGCCAAAGACAGCTCCACAATGCTGCACTTCTGAACTCGGCTTCGCGCTTCACCCAGGCTCTACGCACAAGAAATATTAGGAACCTTGTGCTGTGAGAGCCAGGTGCCTTCATAACTTTTGCTTCAACAGCGATTGTCCCTGCGTACCCGGAATACAAAAAAGGTTCGCAAACGAAATCTGGTAAGAATTCCCTGCCAGGATAATATATTGATGCTTCCGAGGTTTCGTATTTGCGCTGAATCATTCCCACTGATTTGGTTCAGTTATACGCATCTCATATTACATAGTGGTGAAAAGTGAAAACGGTCTGCGTCAGAGACAGCGAAACTTTCTGGCTAGCAGTTGCTTTCTGAAAAACAAGACTTCTGGCCAGCTAAATACGCAACTTTTCCTACTCACTGTCATTCGAAAATTCATTGAATCCTACTATCGATATCATCACAAAACTAAATTAGAACTCTCAGGATTCCCTTTTCGAAAACGAGGTTTCTGTAAGAACCGATTTCCTTTGAAATTTAGAAATTGAGCAGTATACGCAGGTGCTAATAAGGCAAGCACTGTCTCCTCAAGTATTCTGCGAACACACACAAATCGGCGGCACTGCCGCAGCGCACGAGACAGCCATGTCTGAAGATGGCTGGCTGCGGATCGATTGCTGACGTCATCAATCGTCACGTATCTCTTCGCGGATTACTTGAGGAGACAGTAAATATGCGAGGGGTTGGCTTTAAAAAATTTTACGGGTGTGCCTCCTTCAGCCCCCAGAAAACCGGGGCTAGAGGAAAAGTCGAAGTCGATTTTTCAAAGGATGTTTGAAACTACTATTAAGATTTTATGCTTAAAGTTCATCTTGCTCAAAATTTGCAGATCTGAAGGAGTGCTTACCAAGTTTAAAAAAGGATCTACAATCGATAACATCGGTATTTTCAAGTGTGACCTTTGCACCTGGGACTTCTTTCATGAAATGAATTATTTTGACTGATGTGGCTCACAACTTTGATTAATTATCGTTGTTCAGTGAAAAGACGGGCGTTTTCGATGAAGTTGCTGTCAGATGTGAAACTTTATACGTCAGAGACACAGAAAAAATCCATAAGTTAACATCACTTCACTGTTTACAAACATTCTTCAGCAATGTTACAGCCACACAGTACCACTCAACCAGGCGAAGCAAACAGTCCTTTGTAGTCTGGCAAAAAGAAACAGTGATTGGCATTTACCTATAACTTTATTAATGGGCACATTCACTAAGGAGCAGTTGCTTTGCGGATGCAGAAAAACACAATTCGTAGTTCTTCGCTATGGAGACGATTCAAAACTCTGCATATTTGTGCCGGACGCTAAAGACCGCTTGTCAACTGCGGCTGCGTGGTTCGACGAGATCAGCGTAGGTCAAGAGACCGTAGTCCACTAGAAATCACCGTCGATGTTGGGGTTGTGCTGCAGGTACTCCTTAAAGCAGTGTCGGATCTTGTCGAACTGGCTGAGACACACTATGTATTTCAGGTAATCTGTGGGGACTCCGTGTGTCGTTTCGCAGTACGCCAAGCACTGGTCGATCACCTGAATCATTTGTTTTAGAAGCATTACGTATAAACGGTTCTTAGCAAGGAAGGGTGCCACGCTAATAAAGCGATAACGAACGATATCACCATTACTAGAAAATGCCAAATCGCGAAAATGTAAATTTTCGTTCAAGCACAGGGTTTCGTAAAAACTTCGTTGTTGAGCTTGCACCGAACTCTCGGCATACTCTATGATTCTGCTATAGTAGCAGTTGGTAAAGATGCTGGTTTTGGACGAAAAACCTTGTCAGCTATGATTCTCCAATGAAAACCACGACGCATCGCAAAACAGAGAAGGTTGAACCAATAGAATGGTGAAGTATACATGTCATCTACGCTTTTTGAGAAACAGGGAATATTCTAGAAAAATCAACTAAAGTTGAATTCTAGGCAGTATTTTGGTTCCGCTTTTGGCACACCGTAGACATATTAGCAGGGATTTCCTTTTGGTGAGATTAGTTCTCCAAAATGAGCAGGTTTCTGGAATAGCTACGTGCTTTGGAAAGGTTGCGGAACATGCAGTCGCTGAGTATCACTAAAACGGCTCATCCATTAATTCTGTTGGTACCGTCTTTCATCGAGCTTATAAAAATAGCTCAGCTTCACTTCAAAATTTCCAAAAATATGCGAGAGGTATGGCAATGCGATGTTGAGCTGAAGTCTGCATTTTCATTTAGAAAATATTCCACGAGGCCAGATTAAGTTAACTTTGTCGCAACCCTACGCAAAGAAAAAAATCACGCCTTCACCCGTTAGTTTTTTTCTGACTGTCCCAGTCTATGTGACGGTGATGACTCTGTTCGTTGCCGTCCACTAGCTTGGTGCATAACCCTTGTTGGTCACTTACCCCCTGCCGACGACAACATGGAGTGTGGTCCACACGCGACGACGCGCAGTCCCACATCTGACCGACGGTAGGGCCTCGAGGTGCGCACTGAGCCATGAAGCCGATCACCTGAACCAGAGTGTGGTCAACGTTCAGCCACTAAGAATGCTTCAGATAGAATTTATAAAGCGAACATTTTGAGGAGAAATTAAAAGAAAATGCTACCAAGATTCCTACCACTCTGCTTTTGTAAACACTCATTTCTGTCGACATTCAAATGCTGTAATTCTGGCACATTTTGTGATTCACCTCAGAGGAGATCGTCATGCTTTTTCATGCTTTTAATCTTTCTCTAGTCCCATTTTTACTCCATTCAAGGACAAGGAACGACTGTTTTGAGGGCATATATATTTTTTCATGCCCTGTTTAGGTAAACCTGTCTTCCTCTTCCTTCCTCCCAAACACTTTTTACAAGCTTTAGCGGTGTTTGCGATTTACTAGAAGTGTCTGCCGAAATTTCTTCGGTTAGTTCTGGAGCAACACTCTCAGTCTATTAGGACATCGCCCATTTCTTCTGAAAACCACCAGCACAAGGGGCCTCACTCAAAACTTTTGTATCTACTGAAGAAAATTGTTCTCACCAAATTTAGGTGGTGTTTACATTTAAAAAATGCTGACAAATAATTTGCCTTCTATCATGACCACTGCCTACTTCGCTACATTGCGAAAGCTCTTGACCTAGGAAGTCGTGAACCAGTAGGGTCATTCTATTCTCAGATGGGATCCAACAACAATTCTTGCTTAGAAGGTTCTTGCAGAAGAACGCATATTGACGCTCTAAGGAATAATGTAAAAAGAAGCCTAGAAGACCGGACATTTTGTCCACATTATGATAGGCACACCACGTTCTCAGCGAAAAAGTGGCGAATCATTTTGAAATTAACCCGGCCATACAAACAGGAACATTAGCATCAGTGCGAAAGAGAATGGTGCAAATGGTGTATGGTGTGCAGATTTTTGATCTATAGTGGAGCTGACAAGTCGATGCAAGTTTGTAAAGTGTGCAATAGCAGAAATTATTAGCCATGGCGCAGAATTCCACTCAAGACTGGTTCTTGACAGTAACAGCTGACGCTCAGTTTGCGCTACAGCTAATCTAGAGACACCTTTTTCTCTGATTTGTGTAAGTACATCCAGCACAACTTTGTACCGACAGGTCAACTCCACTATGCAAACTCTTCAAAAAAACCCGGAGAGTCAGTCACTTCCAATTATTTCGAGAGATCCCATCAGTTTCCAGCATTTCAGCTGAACGTTTACTGAACACTGAGTTCGTAGTGATGGAGGCTATTCATACTTCGTCGGATCCGTCTGACAGTCGGATGGTTTCAACATGCCAAACCTATAATTGCGAATGATTATCAACGAGTTTTCAGAACATTTTCTAATTCCTTTCAGCTCAGTGCTGCTTCTTCTTTCCATTCGTTGGTTGTGACTGTGCATCGCTTTTTTTGTAGGCATGCTTTCTCGGATGAATGCTTCGCACGACGTCGGATCGTACCTTGTTGCCGCGCGGCGCGTATCAGCCCCATTCTTCAACATAGGGTACATGGGATAGATGACAGGTCCGTCGAAGTATGAATAGCCCCATAAATGAGCATGGCCATATATATGATAGCAAATAGTACTGTTCTGTTACACACGAAGGAAGTACCTATATTCGAGGAGAGAAAAAATTTAAGTTTCGGAGCAGGTATCGATAAGAGGAAGTGATAATCTCATCATCAGTATCTAGTCGCATTCGTGCGAATTTCATAGCTTATAGCTCCGATCTGTTGTGAAAAATCGGTAACTTAAAAAAGTTGGTCGCTAAGTGTCAGAAAATTACAGAACTCGAAAAACAACATTTTCTAACCTCGAGAAATAAGGTCTCCACCCCATAGTTCTTGAAGAACGTCTAAAAATAAGTTTAAAAAACGCAAAAATAGCATGAATTGCCGTTTCAGCTCAAAAATTAGGGAGTGCTAATCTACAAAGAAGCTAGGAGTGTTGATCTTTCAAAAAATCCTTAAACCTAATCAAAACTTTTGTTTGAACATCTACAAAACTGATAGGATAAAATAATTTCTGCAAGCTGATTCGGGAGTAAACAATATCGCACCCATCCTGGGTGGAAGTACTTTGGAAGAGCTCTACCTTCGGATTTTAATGCTTTTAAGCTCCGATACTAGAGATTTCTCAGTCAAAAATCAACAGAAAGTAAAACAAAGAGTTTCTGGCTTTATCTAATGATTATTCTTTTAGGGAGAAGTTACAAATTCAGCACGGCAAGGGAACTCATTTAGGTAGGTGCTCCAGATCATAAACAGTATAGTAGAACTATGTCTATCTTAGGTTCTCCATTTTTGTGAACGTTGTTTTTTGTTGCTTATTTGTTGTTTTGTCTACAGAAATTCGCCACCCCAAGAAAAACAGGGAAGAAGAACCATTCTGCAGAAAAGAAGTAAAAAAGGTAGCCTCGAGACAGGAATGAAACATCGACTTAAGAGCTAAACTGTGGTGCTCGTCAGCCTTTCGTCTTCGTCAGGAAATGGCCTTTCCACAGAAAGGTCATTGCTGCTTGTAGATCATCGGTAACGCTAACTTATCCAAGAATTACCATTTCAGGGCGGAGAGCGTTGAAGTCACAGAATCGCCGGCGACATTCGAGGTCGGCATTCTTCAATTTCCTGCAGCATGTACGCAGCTTCTGGTTGGCGTTTCTTTGTCCGGGAATACCATATCTGAACTGAGAAAATCAAGTGAGATTTTTCGCAAAGGTCGATTTTTTTGAAGTTTTTGTCTCTTACTGAAACTTACCCATACCATGTGAAAAAAATTGGATGTTTATAGCACAGTTACTTGCAGTAGTGCGCATTTTCAGCCTTACTCCTTGCCAAAATATTCAAAAAAAATATGCGCATTACAAAGTATGATAGGAAATAGTTAGCAAAGCTCGGTAGTACTAATAGCCTGAAGTATTTTGAAAAAAGGCAGTAGCAGGAAATAAAAAGACTCGAGTGAAGCAGGCAGTCTCATTACAGCATCGCGTGCTAGTGTAGCTGTCGTTTTTCATCTAAGCTACTCCCTTATGGTGTAGAATCAAATAATCAAAATAAAAATCAACAATTTCTCAGCGGGTGACCAATTTTCGGGAAGACGCGGGACAGCTTCAGGTAGGTCCGCAACAAAACCAAGGCAGGATGCTGAATCGCTGAATCGCCAATCAGATTTGCTTTAAAACCACGTAAGTGCTTCGATTTTAGGGTTAAAACCTTCTCTTGTAGGCGTAGGCCGCGTTTCGTCGTGTTGCGGAACTGTTTTGCCGTGGAGCAGCACGTTTTCTTTTAGGAGAAATATTCTTGAGCTGTTACTTTATAGGCTGTTTTTGCAAATCACAATAAGCAATCAATCGCAATCACAAAACTGAATCAATGTTTTTTATGAACTGCGAAAGCTCAACGTACGGCCAGCAATTTTGATCACGCCTCATGCTTTTGGCCGGTTTGCCGCTGTAACGTTCATACTACAGGGTGCGGCATCGGCATAAATACGATAACAAGCGAAGGGAGAGATGTTTCTTATTTCCTGGGAGTGTCTTTAGTTTTTCTTGGCACTTCCCACTTTAATTTGTTAATTGATAATATTTTCCCACATTTTGCATGAAAATATCTATGATTTCCGAGAGCAGGTAGCCGTACGTCTGTCACATTTTGGTTGCCTAGTTTTCATGAAGGTTTCCGCGCGATCAAAATTTTTCAACATTTCCGACGTCCAAGCATGTCCACAAAGACCACTTCTGTTACTGTCAAGAGGCTTGTTGAACTTAGAAGCTACGATGACCATTCTGGAGGAATCAGGCCTGTTTCTTGAGCTTCAGCCCACAAATAACGCTGTGCAGGCGTCATTTTAGCAGAATTTACTGAAATTCAGCGATTTCAGCCACTATACCTCCAGATCTTAATTCGCTCAGATACTCCGCATGAAGCTTTGTGGGGGGTCGAAGAAGTGCCACAAACTGCATTGCAAACGGGAATCCTTTGAAAGAGGTGCTATAGAAGGCTTATGGTGAACCCGACAAATCCATTTGATCGCACCGGTCGATGTTTCCCCAGTGATTCCGCGCCTGTATCAGCACTCTTCAAGATCTTTTCGGATCTCGCTGTCTTCTTCTTGTTCAGCTTGTTTCGAAGAATAAAATCTGTATATTTGTTATAAGCTCAACGCTTTAATTACATGCCCGCGCAGCTTTTATCTTGTTACCGTATTTATGCCTGCACCCTGTAGTCTGAAGGGCTCTTTATAGTTGGAAATTAATGCAACACTACTTTGTACCTTCATCGGTAATTTCAGTCCAAGCTCAGGAAGCAGGAAGGAATTAGAGGGTTGCAACCGGAGTGAACTTTGGTGATGGCTTAGAGTAGTTCTCTTGTTTGAAGCAAAAATCTCGCATATTATTGCGTACAAAACTTAAGACAAGAAGATTTTCGCTTCTTGACAGTGCTGATCTAAATTTCCACTAGTTTATGCAGAGGTCTTCGTAAGCCTCGTCAAAGAGTTTATGGTGGTCAAAAAGAGATGAACGTTATGGCCAGTGAAATGCCAAAATCTCTGAATGGAAGTTATCTTCCTTGGAGGAACGAGAATGCACCTACCATAAAATCATCCACCGTCTCATGCAAGGCAGTAATGCAGCTTGGCGTAAGACTTAAAAAGGGACGAACAAGATAGTAATAACAACATAATATAGATAAGATATCCTCGAGAAAAATGTGCTCGCTTTTATTGGGACAGGTGTCCTATGTTGCAGTAAGCGTCACTACATTACAAATACCCCGAACAAAAGGCCAATTTGTACACTCGAGTTGACTTCCTCGAGTTCAACTTCGACAGCTTCAATTCGTGTAACCGCTGAAGACATTCTCAAACGAGGTTTTTGCCAATATTACTGAAGAAGGCAAGGGCTGCCCAGTATATGCAGGCGATGCTTTGTTAAATGATAGAAGAACTTCCTAACATCGCTCTCTTACAATGAAAAAAGTATAAAAAACCGGTAATATTTCAATTACGTGCTCAGATGCTTTCGAAAATATGTGTATGGATGTAATTTCGGCTGCCCATAACGAAGACTATATTACTCCACACTGGGGTGCCGTTTCTAGGGCTACAATAGACAATCGTTTTTTTAGTCAAAGATTGTCTCAGAAGAAGCTTCGGCAAGAAATTTTGCTGGAGATTTTCAAGATACATAAACTGGAATTGTGCCAAAACATTACATGGCCTGCGTTCTGGCTTGAGCCGACTGCTGCTGTGGTGCTGCGTGAGCGACTGGGCGACTGAGCTGCTGCTGAGCAGCCGGCTGCTGGAACGCTGCGAACGGATTCCAATTCCACTGTGGCTGAGCGATGGCTGGAGAAATAAGCAGCAGCAGAAGCAGCATCTGAAAGTTAGCCAGGATGAGTCACTGCAGAGAGGAAGGATAGGGTCGGATTCGCCTGATCAGTGCAGACCAGTCCGCTAAGGCGAGAAGCGGGCATCCGATACGGCCGACGAAAACAAATGCGACGAAGAACGGACGCAGCGATCGCGCGCAAATGAGTCAAGCCGCCTTTATGAAGTTGCAAAGTAGAAAGCAAAGCACGGAATCACACCTTCGCAGCACACTGCCCAGCGGGTGGTAACCAGTATGTAAGTGTGTCCGGACGCAGTGCGTGACACACAACTCGGAAATCGTGCCCTGATTGCTATGAACTGGGCTGTGGCTGCGCGAGGGTTAGACTGACCAGTTCCAGCTGCTGCACGAGGTAAACTGGGGAACAGAACGAGCGCTCGCCAGAGGCAGAACCGCCAGAGCGCCGTCTAAGTCGCAAATTCGTCAACACACACGAGTTTCCCCGTAACTACCTGGTTTGTATGACAGGGATCAGCCGAAAACAAGTCGTTGAAGAAGCTAGGCATGAGTCACGGGATGCGATTTTGCCTTTTATAGCTATGACGGGTTGAGTGTGTTGTAAAAATGAAACTAGCTTCTACAAGAACTCAGTGAGGGAATGCAGACCAAGCAAAGAACAGCGGATTACCTGCAATTTGTATTCGCTAGGAGTAATTTTGGCTGTTTTCCTTTAGAAGTAGATGCCCTTAATTTTCAAAAAAATCTAGTTGAATTTTTTGCAACATTTCGGATGCTGCTATCATTGTGCAGGAACGTTAACATCCATTATTATCGCTGTTTGGCTACTCTTGTCTATTAAACTCCAAGAATTTGACACAAAGTCGGGGAAGAAATCTAGTGAAAAGTGGGGTGAAGGCTTCTGGCGCAAGACTCATACGCAGGTTGTTTTTCTGAACGACACTGTTTGAGTTCCCCGCAAGTTCGCGCATCTTAACCTTTAGGTAAAAAAGCTTCCTTTCCTGAGAAATCCTGTTGAAGAGTCGTTTAAAGCACATATGTTCTACTTTTTTCCTTAATGGGGAAGATTGATGCTGTCTTCAGGATTATCGACTAGGAACATTGATACAACGCGATAATTCACCTTGCCAATGTTCATTAGCGCTGCCTTGCTATGTTTTTCCTTCGAATACAAAAAGCCTTGTGCACATTTAAGAATGTGCACAAAGTGCGCACGTAACAACTGTGTAGGCATAGAGGTAAAGAAAAAAGTAGTTCCTTCACAGTGGTAACGGTACAATTCGCAGCTGAAAGGCCCTATCCAACAAAAAATCTACACTGTCGATGGTCCGACATGTCAGAATACGGGCGCACTTTTGATGCAGAACTTGAATTTAAATGACTAGCCTTGCAAGAGTATACATGCTGGGAATAACTCAAAAATTCGGGGCTAAAACTCATTAATTCCGCAGTAGTTGCTTCTCTAACCTTGTCCAAAGTAATTGCTGCGGGGTTTCACAAAAAACATGTGATTTGTGGGAAAAAGTGTGAGAAAGCAAGGAAGACTTCCGACTACATGAAGGTGATGGAACACAGATTTGCTCGCGAGTATTCACTGATTGTAGATTTGTCTGCTGTTGCAAGAACTACGTTCAAGAAGAGGAAAGAGAACCAAATTCGGAAGAAAATAAAGGAAATAGTTTAGAACTAGAATATTTTGGCTTTTGAGGAACAGCACCGATGGGTTTGCCTCTGAACTCATATGCTGCTAAGAGCTGAAGATGGATGTGGAAAACGCAAGTTATGAGAAAGAAGCGTCGGCAAGGCTTATCCTTATCAGGCGTCGAAAACCAGCAGTGCAAAAGCCAGGAACGAGAGTCGCAAACCTGTCCTTGATCAGGCGCATCCACTGGAAAAGTCAAGTCTCTCGTCCACTGGAAAGCGTTTAGAGGACCCGACGCAATCGTAGAAAGCATGTTGAGAGCTTAGTGGTTGGCAAAAAACTCACCAAAATCCAGTGCATGGCAGTCGCAAGCGTTTCCCTTTTTCTGCGCATTTTTTAGCAGTGGGAATCAAAGAACTTTATAGAAATCTGCGGATAAATCTGTGTCCCACCATTTTTACTATGGCGCTTTTTGATTACTTCCATATTTCTGAATTCAACACTTCTCAACGGTGAGAGCGTTGGCCACTTTATCCACCAATCTTACTTTTAGATCAGGGGCATACATTACTTCACTTTTTGAAAAGAAACTATCTGAAGAACCTATTCTACTCTGCTAGTGCTATTAAAAGGTTGCATGCCCCCAGCAGAAAAGCTCAGACATAAATGTATATGAAGGATCGAAGCAAGGCACGAAACTGAAGCCGACAAGTGTCCAGTCAGAGATGCGCATATTCACGAATTGCCAGAAGTATAAATTTGTTGAGATGTTCGTTGCTTTCGGAAATATTTGACTATTTTTATAGCGGAGGTGAGTAATAACTTCAAAGAAAAAATCTGCTCACTTTGGTGAAAAAGCGTTATGCATCACCAATTCTTCTTCCTAAGGACTATTATGACTACCAATATGCACGCTTCCATCAATAAGTACATGAAAAACCCGTGGATATATTACTTTCTTGGGAGAGCTTATTCATTCTCCGCTTACCTTCTGCTAAGCTCTTGAGGCTCGCTCGCCTTACAAATTTTGCATCATTAACGTTCGCTCCCGCAATTTTTGACGAGTTCCACCCCATCTTTTTTTGTGACTTTTGATTCGCCAAAACCAGAAATCTAGTAGTAAGAAGATTTCCGTACATCACAAAACACGTAAACACTTGCACGCATCGCTAAGCTTAAGGGGGAAGGGGGGGGGGGACAGGGACTTCACTGCAGAACAGACTACGACTACGGTCCTTGCGTAATTCCGAAATTGTTATAATGGCACATTTGGCGCGTAATTTTACCAATCATCGTGTACATGCCTCAAAAACGAAACGCCACTCTATGTGGACAATCTGTTGCAAACAGAGGTCAGCAGTATCCGGTCAATTGGGCAGGGGCGCGCAAAAACTGTGACGCTTCGGCACTACACATGTGTAGCTCGAGCCCTGCATTAGAGTTTTCTGCGTAAAGCATTACAAACTGCTTTTCGACGGCTAAGCTTTTCTCGGAACTCCAGTTTATTTATGCCGGCCGTATAAATCAGCACTCCCTTAACTAAGGATTCTTGACTATTTCAGGAGTAGTTTTACCGGGCCTCGATTGATATTCGGTGTCCTCATACAATTTACAGCTGAGATTCGCTGTTTCGAAAAGAAAACAGGTTTCCAACAGCGACAAGGTTTGAAAAAGATTGTCAGCTCGCATGGATATATACCGTCGATTCACCAGGATAGTGCCTCGTTCAGAGTGGTTTTGTGCAACTACGTACCAGCTGCGGCACCGCGAGTTGCGTCGCAACTCGACCACGTCTAACCTTTTTTGCATTAGGCATGGACGAATTTTTATTTATTTATTTATTTCTACACTCGAAGATGTGCCATTAAGAAAAGAACGGCAGGGCGTTAGTCAACATTAAGGGATGAAACGATAAGGTTAGTAACAATGAGAGAATCAAATTCTTTCTCTTAGGACCATCCCAGAAAGTGAAGTCACTGTTAGTTGATGATGCAATCCGTCGTGCCGCAGCTGTACGTAACTGTACGAAATCGCGTTCAACGAGGCACTATCTGGGTGAATCGACGGTACTTGTGTGCTGTTCTGACGAAGAGAAAAGACATCTAGGTCAATATTTTTCTTGTGTACTTTGAAAAAAGTCCCATCATTATCTGTTTAGCAAGTGATATTTTTATACAGCAGACAGAATAAATGTGATAGTGACAAAAAAGAGGCTCACGAGAGTTAGATCGGAACTTAACAGGAATAGCACCACTTGAGAAACGCTGAACCAGCAGACATGGGCAACTTCACTTTGCAGAACTAGTTTATCCTTTTACAGACAAGAGAACTTCGACAAATTGTAGTGGCATCTTCAGTCGGTGTAATTTGAGAAACATTTATTCGAGATGAGAGATCGTTTAACCGAACGAACTTCAATGTTTAATTGGAAAAAGAAGATTAGTAAAAAACTCGCATTACTTTAGATTTATTTCTGACTATTTTGAAGAACTCCTAACCATTTCATTCCGAAAATCGCATTTTTCGAAAACTACTAGTTGGCGCAAAAACCAACTGAGTTAGGTATGTGATTCAGAAAACCTCAGGCAGTTACTGCAGCTGATACAGCTAGTAGATTCCTGGAGTTGGAACAGGTCCAGAGTCAACATCTTTCACTTGGTTCGTATGATATCCAGCACGGGTGTTTCAAGCCGGGCGAATCGTTAAGAGTTTTTTTTTAGTATTCTACAATTTTCTAATTTCAAATTAGTATGCCCTACGTTTCAGTACAGAACGTTTAGAGGTACTTGAAGTAAAAAGCTGAAAAAATTGCGGCGAAATTTAACTATGAGCTCTGCAACCCAAGAAACTAACAGGCTGTTAGGGAGGAAATACCCAATTTCGGAAAAAAACGCTTTCTTTCCCTATATTCATAAATATTCTCGCCACATCGCCTGCCGCCTCATGTGAGTGGTAGCGGGTGTCGAATTACAAAGTACTGCGGAAGTTCATCTTCCGGCAGAGCCACCTAAGCTGAGAATGAGTTCGAAATTTCCATTAATGGAGCCTAGCTAACTAGCAGACTGCATAGCGGATTTGGCGTTCCGGCAGTATCAATCGTTACCCGCTGTCACTCCTGATCCACAAAGGTCAGCGATTACCTCTGATAAAAAACGAGCACCTTTTGGTAAAGCTGCTTTATGTGGGAGAAGAAACAATCTTGCCTGTGCAGCATGGACTCAGTTTCAACACCCCACGCATGCTCTGTTGTCCAAGACGTCGAGCGCAATGACAAATAAAGGAAGGGCAACCAAATCTTGGGCTGCTTAGGCCGTCACTGGATTTGGTTCAAAACCACACATCCATGACTCGCCGTGGAAACTCTTTCTTGATCTGCGTCTATAGCGCTAGAACATTCTCCATTAACACTGTACTCACCGCTCTTTGTGAAGCTGCAGGGCACATAAAGTTTCTGTGATCGAAGACTAAGAAGAGGAGGGAAGACGTGAGACAGATGAAGGACGCGGCTCTCGTCATCCGTGCAGACTCTCAGGACGGAATGCTGGCGGCATTGGCTTTGCGGTATAGCCATTAGTCAGTCGGCTACCTGGTCGACTCGTGCGAAATGTTGTCACCTCGCTTGGCTGTCCTCCGTCCGCAGCCTTCACTTCACTGGAGCATTAGCATCATCAATGCACTCGTCGTCGTCAGCAGCTGACCAATTCAAACTGGACGCTTTCGATGGGGAGTTGGAGGAGGCGATCTACAACGAGACGACCTTCTATAAATTCGTGATTCGAACATTCAACGCAGCGATAGGCACGGCCATACAAACTGGAAGCAGAATTAGCGAATTTGGATTGGAATCAGAAACGACAGTGGCAGTGATCTTGTTCGACTCTTGCCTTTCCACCTTCACGAAGAAGATACATTGTAGGTGGAGACTCGAGAGGCACCCAGTAGGACAACTCATGCAAAGATGGAACATATATTGACCAGCATCCCTACCGGATGTCACCGTAGTCCCTTCTTTCTGCAGTAATTTTAATCGGTGCGACTTGATCACAGGCTGGAGGAGAACATCTGTCATAGGTCGGAAAGGCGGAAGGATGTCGGTTATGAAGATAAGCTACTTGTGAAATCTTCATCTCGGTGTGACTGGTCTATCGTGAAGAATCCGGCGGAAGACTACGGCTTGCTCTTAAAGGATTGAAAGTCTGTGCGAACACATCTGGAACGGATCATCATCTCTTCCAAGAAGCTGCTCTGAAGGACAAGAGTTTTGAGGCTACATCCAAATACATCAATATATTACACGTAAAGCGGCGGTAAACGTACAAGTTGTCGAAAGCCTTGCAAGAGGACCATTGAAGCTACAGTTAATCAGAGATTTTGGAAGCAGCACAAAGAATGAATACTCACAAGGGAACACAGTTTCATGTACACCATCCCCAGCAGTGGGACCAAAACGATTAGAAAGGTCGTGACCAGCGTATATGCAGACGCCATATATTATTCCTGAAATTTTATTCTAAATGGTAAAAATCGCCGATGTTATCTACCACTTGGAACGAACTCTGATGAAGCGAACAGTAGTACCGAGTAAGCAGTCAGTTGTGGTTCAGTGGCTAGTGCGCTAATCTATTCCTCAGAGTGTGAAAGGTTCGATTCAGCTCTCAAGCGAAGTTTTTCCGTACCCTCTAAAACTTGCAACGTAGACACTATGTACCCGGAAATCGTGAGTACCTGACCAGCTTTTATAAAGGTATCCAAGAAATGACGGTATCTCGAAGTGCTTTTTCAGCACCAGTTTATACAGCAGGGTAATACCGAAAACAAGCTTGTTTGTCGTAGTATAGATTGAGCTTCCCGGATTTTAGAGGTCGCTTTCAGAAAAATGGCCTCTGGCTTCTCTGAACTATACAAGGAATGCTTCATTCAGCTAATTTTTCCGCGTAAAGCATGACCGTAGTCTGCTTACTAACTTTTACGCCCAGCTGCCCTAGGAAATAGTTCAAAAATTAGCACTACTGTAAGTTCCGGAGGGTATACAAAAGCATAGGTTCGAAGGGGAATCGAACCCCCCCCCCCCCCCATTATCGGATCTAGAGTCTGAAGCACTAGCCACTGACTTTGGTCCAAGCGCTGGGGATGGTGTGCATGAGCCAATGTTCCCTCGTCAGAAAAAAAATGCCGAAAGCACCTCCAGGAAAACCATGTACCGCTAACAGCACTGCTGAAGCGGGACAAAACTTCTACGTCTTTCCGTTGTGAGATGGAAGCGATAGCAGAGAGATTACACGTAGCACATGGCATGTAGCATGATTTTCAAAGACTACGATTTTAACGATTCAAGGACTACGATTTTAACAATTTTATTGGCGGATGGCGTAAAGTTTTGACGCGGTCCCTATATGTTAACTCAGAAATAGGCGAAAAGTAAGTGGAGGAGGAAAAATGCTGGAAATCCCAACACAGATGTTATCTCAGATGCTGAGCACGGTTGTACAAAGTATGCCCCAGAAAACTTGTAGTTGTGGTTTTTGCGATTTAACGCGCATTGTAGCTTAGAGATAATATTTCAAATTGATTGGGCTACGTGCTTTCGAGAAAAAAGAACTGTTTAGGGGCTCCGGAAAAAAGAAGCTAGCTCTACATAAAAAAGCATGTCATAAATGCTATTAAAAAGCATTCAGACGTATGGATATAGAACAGCGTGAACCAGTTCTGTTTGTACTGGTTCGTGAATATATGAAGTGAATGAATCCGGTTTGTTTTGCCAGTTCCACTGCTTTTTTGGAAATTTACTGACCTTATTTTGCCTTCATGTAGGAAAGTTAAGCAGCAACTTTATTTTCATAGTATTTTAAGGTGGGACGGCCTGAATAAATTAACGTATCAACGATCAGCATACGAACAATAATATTATCGGTACTTTCATCAAAAGAACAGCTGACTAGTGTTATTGCATTCCACGAATGTTTCTTAATAATGGTGGTTACACTGCACTCCAGTTGGTGAGATGCATCGCTTGAATGCGAATTCGCATTGCTTGTTACTGGTCTCCTCTGTAGGACGGATGGTGCTTGAGGTAGGTGCGGAAGCACATTCGGTACTTCTCGAATTCGCCAATGCAAATACCATACTTCAGCATGTCAGTTGGTACAGGACCGTCCGCCTTGCAGTAAGCCATGCAAAGTGGAATGACGCCCTGTAATTAGAGCGGGAAATTCGAGAGAAACTCAAAAAAACAACAAGCAAAAATCCACCTGTCTCTGACAGCAGGCTGTATGATCGTGGCGCGAAGACAGGCAGTCCCATACGTGGGAGACAGTTTTACCCCTCGGACTGCATTCTGCTATGAAAGGTACTACCTAAAAACAGCTTAAAGGAGATCACTAGTTTGCAGAATTGAATACCCTTATGAAAAGCCCAGTAAGTCTTGCTGTCACAGAGTGCGACTTCAAGGGGGAGGGGGTTGTTACTAGACACTGCTTTCGAAACTTTGTAGCACTAAAGCATCGCAGAGTGAACCGCACTTCCAATCTCTATTCAATTTGATGCGAACCAAGTTAGCGATATTTTGTATAGAGTACCCATGGAAAAACCGGCTTTGAGATTTTTGCATCTTTTGTACCTTACAATTAGCCACACAGTCTGTCCAAAGCCAAAGTTGGAAAGCACAGAAGCTAAAGCTCACCAAGAAAATGCCGAAAGTGTGCTTCTTGTAGTTGTCCAAGTTACTGTGTCCGCTCAGGGTGCGAGACATGATGTCGTGAGCAGGCACGGGACGGCGCCACCGTCATTGATTAGCCACTCGCAATATGGGTGCACCTAACCAATGGTGGCGGCGCCGGCCGTTGAAAAAAAAACTAATAAATACACTGAAGCGCCACCTTTAAATGCCCACAGTGGCCACTAGAATTCTGACTGAAGATTACTTCCTAACTTAACTAACTTTTCAGAGCGAGGGTTTTCATGGAATTTCTGCCATTGTTTAATAAGCTGAAGATTTCTTCTCTAGAAAATGTCCCACTAAAATGCCCAAGTATTTGGAACTGGGGACTTTAAAGGGTTGAAATCTTCCTCTCAAAAGTGCTTTAAAAATCTGCGCGCAGACCTCAAGAATTTTGCCTGAACACTCGGTACCCAGTTTTGCTCAAATATCCGT
>KN549275.1:140262-150540 GCA_000797555.1 Oesophagostomum dentatum | reverse complement strand
TATTACAAAAGCTTGCATTTTTTCGATTATTAGATAGAATTAGCCGAAAACGCAAGCGAAGCGAGCACCCTAAAAGAGTCTGAGGTCCGACGTAGTCGGAATCTCAGACTAGTTAATGATTATGGAAGCTCACGGTAAAGAAACGTCGGCAGGCAGCAAAGAGGAGTGCGTCAAAGCTTTAAGACCTAGAACTAGGTATGATATGCACTAAAATTTCTGAAATTCTGTCACAGCGAAGGCTGGCTTCGGTTTTCAGAAAGTAACGGGATAATCACGGCTATTGTCGTCGTTTGGAAGCTGAAAGAAAAGCAGTAAAGGAAAGCTCAGCTTCATTTCCTTCAGCACGTCTTTTTTCTGTTTCTTTCGTGGTTAACCGATAATCACAGAAAGTAGACGAAAACTTCCTTAAAACGTAGGACAAGAGATCCTGCTCCCACCCCTCTCAATCAGTGTTTACTGGTGCAGTCAACACTGTATATTTGGCGATTACAGCTGTCTGCCTACTGCTGTCCCGTGTTCCGTAAATTGTTTACTAATGGTGCTTAATTGGTATCGCATTGTTATAAGGTCGCGAACAATTGTGACGTCCGCCATGACGTTCCCCGAAAAAAGCTCGCTGAACTAACATGAGTGTGGGAAAGCCGAAAACATTACTGCAGTTGCCGTTCAATGTTAACTAATCCGTTTGTTAAAACTAATGCTTGCTTTATTTCCCTCTGAAGACGTGCTTCGACAATCAATTTCACGCGACGACTGAAAATATTCTTCACTACTTGTTAAAGAATTGTTCACCTCTTGGCCCTGCTCACTTTTCACAGCTATGGAAATCGTATAGGCAATAGGAAGCCGCACTCAGTATACCTTGACACTGAGTGACCTTGCCTTCATTAGTCCGTGCTATCAGTGAACCGCATCTCTCATCACTACTTGTACTCAATCTGTCACTGGCAGTGGATTTTTGACAGTTTTCTCTGCTTGCCGCTGTTCTGGACAGCTCGATGAAAATCCGGTTGAGAAAATGATCTCTACATTCTGATAGCTGTAGCGATTCTCTTGATGACTCTTTCAGTGCGTAATTCCGGATGAACTCTCTAGCGCTGTAATTTTCTTCTCTAAACGAAATTTCATATCATGCGTCTGTCAAAAGTTTAGATTTGTAGATATGGTGTTTGTGCTTCAGCGCGACTATGTACTGCATGTGTATGCTGCATCGGCCTGCGCCTTGACTGTTCTGGCTCTTGAGAAATGAGTGACCTCATTTTTCTCTCCTCTTCCTCGGTGGCAGCAAGTCACTTAACTAACAATTATATATCCAGTTGAAAAAACTAATTTTTATCATATCTTCGAAAACTTTGAACTCAAGTGATACTCTGACACCTCGTTTTGCCAGCTTTTCTTGAAGTTCAAACTTCTCACTTTATTCGCTTTTACTGTGACTTGTGGTTAGGCTGTCTATGCGAGGCATCAGCATATTAACTGAGAATTCCTCTGTACAATGCTGGTGTTTTAAAGCATTCAAGAACCAATTTAAAAATTTTTTAAACTAGAAATTTAGTTGCTAGTTGGTTTTGTGACCCTCTGCCGGTGGTAAAATAGGCGAAAAAAAGGCGTTAATTTTTCAGGAAGTTGGAAAGATCAAGAAGCAGGGCATTATAACCTGTACATGTATGGGCATATAGTTGCGCAGAAAGGTTATCTCGCAAACCTCATTCTAACAGGAGACATAAGGAAATCCCGAAAATTTTAAAGAATTCCACGAATTCTCGGAAGTTTTTGAATTTATGCAGTCGCTGTTCTACGTAGGAAGTAGATTTGTTCGGAATGTTTAATATTTGTCGATGGCACGACTGATGACTGCTCATTGCTCAAAATATTTATGATCAGCTACATATTTTGCTTTCGTTCTAACTCCATATGAGCTTCCCTAAAGTTATCGTTTTGCTTACTTCACACAGATTCATTTGCCTGTCTCGTGTCACGCTATGTCAAGTCTGGGAGAGGATGTTTACCTAAGATAAAAATTACCCAACGTCCATTACAGTTACTAGCGGAACGACTATCACACAAAGTTGACCCTTCTTCTAATATCTGCTAAACATGGTATCAGGTACGTGGAACTTGATTTGTCTTACCCTTTTTGGTTTTCAAGCTTTTCTATAATTTTCCCGTTGGAGTTGTATTACAAGCGGATATCTTTTGTTAGTTTTACTTGTACCACATTTAAAGCAATTTTGCACTACAATTAAAGTCGGAAAACACAGATTTTTATTCAGTCTGAACGTCTGCTAATCTAACAGTTAAATAAATCTTGGAAATATGTAGCCTTGAGCTTGTAGCGTAGGGGCGTCTGAAACATAAGATTTTTGAGGCATCTCACAGAGAAGCACAGCACTTGGAACTCCATAAATTTAATATGTATAGAGCTAAAAGCGAAAGTCGGTTAGGCGAGCTTCCGTCAACTAGCGGATGCCCGTCAGATTCTGGCCGGCTAAGCGGCTTTGGCCGAACAAATCGCCAAAACGCGACTATTCATCCTCCTGTACCTCTGTCGTTCCTTCCGCTTCGATTGCTTCTAAATGATGCATTGTCAGTGCGAGTTTAATTGGTTAAAGCAAAACAATGGCAGAAGAATCAAACCATAAACCAGACTATGCTTTTGACTGATATCCGTTACTGCTGATCGCTCATGATATTCTGCGTCCTGAAATTTTCCTCATTAAAATGGCTTCGAGTTGAAAATAAGTTTCTTTTCCTAATAACATTTGTTCTGCTCTGTTACATTTGTCTGTCTTCCCATAAAGATATGTCAACAGCATGATGACTATACGTAATGCTGTCTGCACAGAAACCCAGTTTTGTCTTTGCAGTGACGAGGCTGCATTCGAATATTTTTTTCTCGAATACTCACAAATATTTGAACAGTGTTTTCGTGTAGTTCAACATACGTGCAGTCCGGCATCTAAGGAAGCACTCATGCATGCCAAAATTTTTTTTGCTTTCTTGAACCTTTGAATGTTCCCTGAATATTTTCGGAGTCCATTATATTTCAGTTGTAACGGTTTTCTGGAAAGAGAAATTTCACAACATGCAGCAGTGGCTGTGGTATAAGGGAAATTTCGCGGGACTCGCGGGATTTCAAGACTAAGCCCGCTACAAGAACTTTCGTTCAAATGTTTTCATTCATTTATGGCGCACAGTCTGCCCTCAGCTCGGCTACACTCAAGCGACTCCACGTCATCGTGGCTGTCAGCAATATTTCATATTTTCCGCTCATAACATCCCCCGGCTGTGAATGGATAGCTACGGATCCGGGTTATTAGTTTACCACTGTTATTTTCTCAGTTATTTAATATAACTTCACTATGTGGTGACATAACTACTTAAATAAATGAAGAAACAAGAAAAGTTGAGGGTTAAGTGCTTGTGTTCGTAGGTGACCCGCTCTGCCTTAGAGTGTGCGAAATTTCCCATCTCATTGTTTTGAAGTGTAAGATGCTCAGAGCAATCAGTGCTGAGAAAGAAATTAGGTTCACAAGGTAAGACTGAACAGTGCTCTCCACTACTGGTCAGATACGCTTTGACCGCAGCATCTCTTGCTCTAAAAGGAAACGAAAATTTTGCGAAATCCCGCCGAAATTGCCAATATTTCCAGTTTCGGAAGAATTGTTGTGGATTTGTCATACCGCTGTTATTTTTCGGATGTTGTTCAAAACTTGAAAAAAAATGTTCTATTTGCTGCGGAGACATCGTCATCCCTTCTTTATCGGTGCGAATCAAATAAAATTACTAATTCATTTGAGCTGAAGGTTGATTTTTCATCTGTTTAAGTAGTCATGATACCAGCTGTTGTAATCGTACTAAATCACTGAGAAAATAACAATGGCAAGCTAAAAATCTGGATCCAGAACTATCCATTCACAGGTTGGAGACGGGACATGGCTCGGGCCAAAGCTATGAATGGAATACTTGAAATATTACTGGCAGCAGCGATGACACGTATTTACATGAGCTTAGTCAGGATGGGGGCAGACTACGCCATAAACGAATGAAAACGATTGAACGAAAGTTCTCATTACGGGCTTAGTCTTGAAATCCAGCTTCTCATCAGTATACCTAGTTAGTAACCGCTAAGATTTAAAACTACGGATCTGTTCGCAACAGCTTTATCTGTTCTATTATTTTTATCTACATTGAAATTTTCTAAGCTCGAAGAGTTTGCAGCTCGTTCCTATACTAGTTTCGTTTTAACCTTTGGAAGTGAGACGTCTACAAGGAATAGTATCTTTTCCTTGTCGTTAATGCATTCGATAATTTGCTTGTTTTCTCATATGTATATTGCATAGTCTGACCTGGAGAAAAGCCAGCTGTTCTTGAGACCGCAAAGGACGAGAAAGCTTGACCTCGTGCGATTCTTGACCACCTGCCCCAAAGGGTACCTTATGACGTGCTGTGTCTCCACAGCCAGCGGCTTTGAGTAACACATTTTGAAGCCTCTGCAGTTGGAGAATTGCAGTCCCATTTTCCTAAGCTACTCCATTCTTTACACAAACAGCAGGCTACAATAGCGCTATTACTCGTCAGTCAGCCACAAGTTGCTTTAAATCGACGCGAACTGCGAGTTTTGATCCGAAAATTGGTAGTGGCGCCGAAGCGGCTGAGCTGCGCAGCAACTGCCGCATCCTGAAGCGACTGCAGCTCACTACGTAACCGGTGCAATAGGCGATCGAGTCGCTTTTTTCGTTGACAAACCACCACACGCGTGGTTTTTGCCTCTTCTGAGCTATTTACTGGGTGCATTACTGATGCAAGCTCATCTAGTGGACATAGCGGCTATAGGGAGCTTAGCCTTTTTCGGTTTTTTGGGGTAATTGCTGTAAGCGCTGTAAAGGCTAAGCGCTATACTTCGGCAAGCGAATTCCTACTGATATTAGAATCAAAAGTTTTAAAGCTGTTGACACAGACTCCTCGCAGACGGTCTTCGCTACTTTCGTCGGCAGCCTATTCCGGACATACGAGAAATAGAATCAGTCGCTGCTGTCTAGGTTGATATTCCGCCTTATTCGTATTTTGGAGAAATTCGATTAAATCACCGAGTTCTTCTCCCCATAGAAAAGCTATCTCTGACTATAACCTTTTTGCCTCAGCTTTCCAGGAAATCGATTTCTTCGAAGTATTCTTTACCTAGGATTTTCGTTACCTACTCCTGCTCACTGATGGTATGATATTTTATTTTCCTTTGAGGTGTTGTGTTCTATAAAATCCGATCACTTTCCCATCAGTTCCCGTGTCCTTTTGTACGCGAAGGCACGAAAACGCATTCTTTCCTCCGATTCTGAAGCGCTTACTTTGTATGACACTACGGAAGAGAAAAGGCTCAACTGAAGATTACTCCCGAACCACTAACTAACCATAGCTGTTTAAGCCCAATATGGACTCGTCGTGACAAAGATCTCGTGCAAATGTTACTGGACTTGGTATAGTGCAGCACTGCTATTCACAGAAGAGCGCATCTGAGTGCTATTAAGTAAAGTGCAGCGCAAACCACACCTGGAAAGATGAGTGGCGGGTAAACTTCGTTGTAGGCGGGTGATCGCTCGCTGATGGTATAATAGTGGCAGCGTTAGTTTCTTCGTTTTCACACCTTCTCCGGATCTGGAACTTCTCTCCATTTTGCTGTAGAGTTTTAGCTAGACCTTTGTTTACTGTAACTATCCCATATGTACATATACATTTACTACTATTATATTTGAAGAAAGTTTTTGGCATTCCATATCGTCTTTGGAGAGCTTTTCTCTCAAATTCAAGGATTTACGAAGATTCTCATTTTCTTTATATTCCTTGCCATCAGCTTCACGTATTTTTGAAGAGATCAAACATTTTTGTAGAGCACACATCTCCTCTGCTTTTTAACCATAAGACTTCCGAATCTTAATGATTTTTCAAAATCTTAGCGATCACGTGAATTTTAGCTTTTTTTAAAATTTATTTGTTAAGAACACCTATACTAGAAAAATTATATGCTTAACTAACGTGACCTTTAAAAAAGGATTCCATCCATGATTTCGCCGAAAATGCACCTTACAAAAAAGCAAAAACTGCCACAAAAACCGACACCCATGCAAGTTAGAAAGGAGAACTAGCTGTAGTATGACTACCTAAATTTCTGAACCACCAAAGGCTTAGTTCTTCTATACTTTCCAAACTATCCAACTTCATGAGCAGTCGTTCATTCGCCGGTACGGATCGCATCACTGCATACAGAGAGCAAAGCAAAACTTTTCGGTAACGTGTTCTTGCACCTTTCTGAGCAAAAATGACTTTTCAGCCGTCTGCTCCAAAAGCCCGCCTCAAAGTTCTCGCATATCGAACAACTGAGACAGGCACTGTCTTGCTCCCCTTAACTACACCCAAGTTCAGCGAAGGCTAGGGATCATTTTCTGTTGGAAATTGTTGTCACTTGAGACGCGGAGATTGCACAAACTTGCAGCTTGAGAAACTCGAATCGCTGTCTTCTAGGAACTGCAACTTTGCCGGAAAGAAAACATTGCAGTAACTGAGCGGTATTCCAAAATGCTGAAGACACACTCTATTCTCTAATAACGTGGAACTTGCTCATCCGACCTCCGCCAAATCCTAGCTTATTGGGCGTAACCTTGTTTTGTCGAGTCAAGCTTAAGAACTTATGATTGGTGCAAATCTAGTAACTCTTTCGTTTCTCTGCGGACGCCAAGACCAAGACATTTGTACCAAAACTGAATGTAAATCTGAAGCTGAAGTCTGCTAAAAGTGAAATCACATCCGAGGATTTCGCGAACAACTGAAATGTGCCTGAGGTGAGCGACGGCGATGGTGGGCATTCGCGGGATTTTAAGCCGAATGGCAACCTGCGTGTCCACAATCCATCATTTGTGCTCTCGGCGTTTTTGCGAAGCAAAAATGCACAGGGAATAGCTGGTACTTTATAGTGAAAGCGAGACTCAGAAGTTTTTTGTCAATCTGTTTGATTGATCCAAACAAGTTGTACAAAAATTTCACCTTTTATCAACTTACATTACAGTTGCGAGCCTATACAACTACTTTGACGGTCATTTTTGCCCTTTTTCAACTTTCATATGACTATTTTGTTCACCAACAATAAACATGAAGCTATACGGGACAAGTTCCCTTTGCAAATAACTTGAAACAATCAAACAAGTTGTCAGAAAAGTTCTTAGGACGTCGGTGGAAAGTTGTGAGGTGTGCAATTACAGAAATAAGAGAATTTGACGTTATCGTATTAGTAATGGGGTACAACTAAGGAACTCCTGAGCATTCATAAATGTTAACGATCATCGATCTTGCGCCATGGCTAAGCGACTTTCCTGATAAGTGTGGCTACATACCAAGCAACTTTGCTCCGACTTTCCAACTTTGTTTTAGGTCAGCATGCACGGCCCAAGGTCCCTTGCTTCATGGCTGCTTTTCGTTAGGGTGCCTGCAGCGAACATTGAACGAAACACAATTCGAATAAATATAAAGTGTAATCGCGTACTTTAGAGCGACAGCTTGGCAGTTGCTGTCTCATTACCATAGTTCTCTCCGGGATTTAGCACTGACATTTTATCACCGACCCGTTCCCGTCATTGTTGCAATATCGCCGAAGGTGATTAGCGAACGCAGCGCTTTTCATTACACCGTTCGCGCCAACCCTCGGATCGCCCATAAAAAACGTTTCGAAAAAGATCGGCCCGGCAGCTTATTCGTACCAAGAGTTCAGCTCACCGCATAGATCCACTAATTGGTCCCGCTCGGACGCAACACTCGCCATCTGGATGTTCATCATCGTTGGTGAGTTGATGGGTGTGAAAAATAACTGGGTGGAGTGTTCGCTAACCACGACGACTATAGTCCCGGGCGGATAGGTTTTCATCTACTACATTTGGGGCACTGCTGCAGGCCTCCTCGCTCTACTTTTTATTATACGGTCCTCTAGCAGAGTATCAAGAGCTAAATCGCGAATGTACAACCCTCTTTCCCAGCGATCTTTCCTGATGAAATTAGCACGAGTTCTTCATGACTCTTAAAGCAGATCTTGGAATTCAGCTGCTAAAACTTTTCACCACCAATGTTGACCGCGTCGACGCGACCGCGCGCGTGGGTAGTGACGCCTACGCTGAACGAACTCGGGATATGTAGCAAAAGTTTACAGTGTCTTTTATATTCCTGAAATATCTATAGCTTTCTGGGTAAAGAGACTATATTTTTAAAGTCACTGCTCGCGTTCAAGAAGGTTCTTCTAGTTTTCTAACTATCAATCCTTACAATCTTCTTATCAAATATCCGAGTGCGAGAAAAGATTCCAGAGAATCTTTCGCCGCTTTCCAAAAATACAGCTCGTTCTGCAGACGAATCATCCCTTTCTGAACAGATCCAGCGTTAATCAGACAATAGCTAGCGGTAAAACTAGCTTCTACGATGTGTGCTACAACATTTGCTTGCGCTGTTGACACTCTCAGCTACTGTGCATTAAATTATTGCGAAATTTCTCAATTTAAAATAGTCCTGAACATGAAAGGGCAGTTTTGATAGGTCGACAGAGGAGTAAATGACGTGCCCTCATTACAGTCCATTACAGTTTTTGGAAAACGATGAAAACCTGTCGTGAATATAGCCTGCATGGCGTGACACCTCATCGAGAGGGAGGTAAACGTTACAAAAACGTTACAAGTGTTAGGAGTTGGGTGGTGTCTTTAATCTATGTGAGTAGGTGGTAATGATCCTATTACAATAAAATTTAGTTTTGTTTAGAAGCTTTAAATAAAATGATAAGAAGAGTTCTTGGAGGTTTTTACCAAGCTCTCAATTTAGATTATAGGTAGAAGTTGTGTAGTACATTTATTAACTAGAAAACGTGTTTCTTCGATTTGTAGCTAACATGCTCACCGATACTCTTAGAAGCTACAAAGGACTTAGAATGAGTTCTTAACCTAAATCTGAAGTTCTTAATATTGCTATTTTTGCATCTTCCAGGTTTTTGGTGTTATTCGGAATAAGTTGCCTTTTCTGGTTTCGTTTTCCTTTAAATTATGGCTGAGGGGATGCGTAGTCTTTAGTCATATCAATGGACCAGCTGTTTTTCCACAGAGCCGTGGGATGAAGAGGAGATTCTTCTTCTCGATTGCTGTTCGTTTAATAAACGCTCTAGTTCAACTCTTGCCTCAGCTTTTGATAAAATTAAGTCCAGAACCACAGCTGATGCAAACTCCTTCCTGAACACGAGGTGTATGTGGAGGTTGATCTGAGCAAGAAAGGGTGCACAGCTGGTGGAACGATAACGAAAGACGCCAACATTATTCGATAGATGCTGGCGCAGTTAGAAAATCTCTAAAGTGCGGTGGTGGTCCCGCTGCTTATCTTTCCACAAACTTTGTATACTTCCCTGATGAGAAACACGTTTGGAGAGCAATACTCAATCCTGCTCTTATGGAAGAATGTAAATTCTCATGCATAATAATTATGATGAATCAGTTAGATAAAAACCCCCATACTAAGGAGAAATATCAATATTTGCTACCAACCTACATTCCGCTTTTATGGTTGAAAGGACCAGTTTCCCCATCAGAAAGCCACTTTTTTCCCGCAAAACCATCTTAGTTGGGCTTAGCATCATTTCCGGACAATTGGCGGATAGTGAACGAGGCGCACGCGCCTGAAATCTGAAGGTCGCGCGAGAAAAAGAAAATAAGAAGGAGAAGAAGCGTCGCTGAACGGCCGCGGCCGAGCCGTGTTCACGTTTTTGAACTTCGTCGTTCGGCACTAAACGGTGGCGTCAGCCAGACCACCAGCCGTCTCGATTCGTTTGCTTTTCGGGTCGCTAGCTGCTCCAACATAATGCCATTTAGCAAACTGCAAAAAAATTTTCCAGCGTCTGACGAGCTGCAGGTATTTTCCTGCAAATAAAGTGATGTGTTAGTCACACTGTACCTACAAAGAATCAGGAAAGTGAAGATAACTACTACAATTCAAAATGGTCACGTTTTGCTTGGAAGTAGCCCTACATCTTTAAATGGGCGCACATATAGGCACGCAGTTATGTCCTTTACGTCTTCTTCCTAGCTCTGTGTTATCTCGTATCACCTCTCCTCACTGATATGCTTCAATCCTTGTTCCGTCTTCTGTCGTAGTTCTGCTTAGTCGCTTTTCTTCGTCATTATTTGTGTCTTGTTGTTTTGTTTATGCACTTCTTAGGTATGAACTCCGAAATAAATAAGCAAGTAAGTAAACAAATAAATAAAATAA
>KN549275.1:75176-85997 GCA_000797555.1 Oesophagostomum dentatum | reverse complement strand
CGCAAGCAGCGTTGCAACTTCTCCAATAAGTTTCTTTTATAATCATCCCCTTTTTTGGTCATTCGTAGAGTTTCTGTTGAATCACTGACTCCAAGCAGTTTCTTCTTTTTCAAAAGAGCTTCGATTTATAAAAAAAATTAACACAAGGTTGCTTAAATTTGTGGTACCTGCCCGGAAGAGATGATATTCATGAAGGATCAGTCGACTGTTAAAATATGCAGAAACTGCACTTTTTGAGAACATGAAAAAAAACGCCGAAAGTTCATTAGCACTAATAATGATGTTGTTTTTGGTGTACTGCAGTAACGAGCAACAAGGATATTAGGAAAGGTCCGACAAATTTACCTATACTTGCACTTCAGCGTGTTCAAAAAAATGGGTAAGAATTCCGTCGATCTAGAGAGGCAGTAATCGGGTACTTGACCTCATTCGTACACTATTCTAACTAAAGCAGGAAGGTTTTTGCTTAGTTACGAATCAACGGACTCTTATACTTACTTTTAGTTTCGCACGAAACATGAAATAAAGGGAAGACTGCGAAAGAGTTACTCTCTTATACGTTTGGTTCAGTCGCAAAGTCATTCGCCAGTCACCACCTCAACGGCTTCATTTTCCTCGCAGCGTCATCGCTTTTGTAAACATCTTCAGCTTCTAGACAGTTTTCGCATTGCGTATAGTTCTGTGATGAATGCTGAACGAACATCAGGCGATGATTACGCTCGCCCGATCCATCATCTCCTCGTGGATGCCTCCGATCCGACCTGCCTCGTGGCTCTCGTGTAATGGCCCGGGGCTTGAGCAGCCATTATGCATGCGAAGGTTGCGCGGTGTTCCAGTAACGAATCTAAGGGGTGTTGGGTTACACGTACACCGGTGGTCGACTTACCAGTTGGACACTGAGACAATACCCAACCCCCTCCCTTATTACCCTATTCGATGAGAGTTCTCATCTGGCTGATGCAGCATCTCGGTTGGTGAAGTTTTTTTAAACGTGTCAGCTCTTCTGCGCCTAGTTTTTTTCTTCAGTTTTCTTTAAAATTCCGCTACCACTGGGTTAGCTAGACCTAATGGTTATTTGATTTTTTTCTTAGAATGCTGGGAGACTACTGAACTTCGCTCACAAAAAGAAACTACTTCGAGAATGTCCTTGTCCTTTGTGAATTTCTATCGACGAGCATTTTCTCACTGCTTGCAAACACTAGAGAATTCGAAATCATTTATCTATAGCCTTACACTTCTAGAGAAGTGCACAGAAGGAAAAATGGCTTTAAACATTATTGAAGAACGAGAGGAGGTGCCGTCACATTTGCAAGAAAGATAGAAGTTTACAACAGTATACAAATGTTGCAGCGAAATTTTCTACTCTTTGTACTTTATCCGTTTCTATTCAGCAGAAAGTTACAAGGCCTAGCGAGTTCATACCTGGACCCACCGCTTAGGTGATTATGATGAAAGTTCAAAAACCATGAGCACTCAAACTTTTAAAGATCAGATTGTGCGAACGGGTACTCTGAGGTTCTAGTACATCTTTTAGTGGGTCATGTGGGTCATTTGGCTCTTGAAGTAGTATTCCCGTTGATGACTGTTTAACTGAGAACCTTTTGTGCATTTTAACACCTTTTGTGCAGATTTAGTACCAGCTTTAAAGGAGGAGCTTACCAATATGTGCACTTTTGCTATGTTTTCAGGGGACTTTCAGAGATTACAGTGTCCTACAAGAATTTTTGCTATGAATAGCTGGAGGTTAGCTTCAAAGTAAAATGATTTGACTCATTTTCTTTTGCACCAAACGACGGTCACTCACAGAGGAGTACAGCATATTGATAGGAAGTTGTCCTGATAATCTCATCCGTTTCTTTCTATGCTGTGAGAGGTTCCCAGCTGCCCTTAACTTGCACTTGGAGCTGCGAACGCTGATAGCATCTCCCCTAAAATCTTTGATTTATTGAATTTTTGATAAAAGTCAGTCTATCAAGTGGCGTCACTTTTCGGCGATTATTTATAGAACGCGTTTGTGACTAATGTGCTCTCACCTGGGAATCTCGTGAAGTTGGTAGAACGATAACGACCGGGACCACAACAATTTTAATAGCATATGCCTCCCTAGAAAAAGAGTGGAGCATCAAGGCGCTAATTTTTATCCTGACTACAACGCTAAAAAAATTCTTAGTTTTAGGTAAAGTTACGTAAAATACAGCGATATTCGCGAATGACCAGTATCGATACACTGGGTATGCAGGATATCCAGTACAATAGATTTCCAACCCGGGATCATAACGAGAAATACTCTGTCTTTGGAATGTGGTAGGTGAAATTAAGCAATTTTTTGGGTGCCATAACTCCTTCTAAGGAAAAATTAGTGCTTCACATTTTCGGGATTCTCTTATGGGGTCAACATCTTTGGAACGGTAATGGTCTCGATCGTTATTGTTCCATCAGCTTCAGGAGATTGTGGTCGGAATAGAGTTCTTTTAGGGAAGTGTAACTAACAACTTCTCAACGTACCTTATGTATTTAAGTTCTCCGCATCTACTCTCTCACAGATTAGGTTCGATTGTTAAGGATAAAAATGACTAGTGTGATTAAGATTAAAATCCTGTTGCGCTTCGATAACTAGGTTTTTTCGACTCTTATTTCGTCTAAATGGTACCTATTCCAAGATTTGCTTGAAAATATACTTTTTGCACTGTTAGAGTCGGTTAATCCAGAAGAGAAGCCGAACTTCTCAGCGCATTTTTATTAGATTTTTCCGCTCGCAGCTCTGTTCGCAATTACCACCGCATGAGCACTTGCCAAGCCGCTGTTACAATCCACCAGAACAACCTACGAAGGGCTAATTTTGTGGCATTCGTTGGTCTTTTTGCTGTTCGCAGCAGTGTACGAGAGGCGCGTTCCCTCTGGCAGAACATCGTACTCACTTGTCTGTTTTTTCTTCAGCGTGCATATCAATCATAGATATGTCTGCAATCTGCTCAGAAATCTCCGCGACGCCATCACTGCAGCGACTTTTTCCGATTGCTCTTCATTATACTGGAAAAATACGTTGTTTTTTCTATAAGATCCAGTGTTAGACCAATGTATTCCCATTTTTTTGTATAGCCTGTAACCTTCATTCGCTGGCTTTGATGCTCGTGCTCCCTTACTTCGGTTATCATCTGATAATGTACACCTCGGTAAAGGTTTGGTGATAAGTAGAACTTCACATGTGAATAAGTAACTGATGTTGTCTAGTATACCCATGTTTTGCTTTGCATAATCGTAGACCGGATGACTTGCCTCGGCTTTTCTCTAAAGAAGAACTGCAATAGCTTCCACTATGGAGCACTACTTGCTCTATGCACTTGTTTTCGAGCCACCTATTTAAAGTGGTATGAAAACTTCCTTGGAGAATCATGCAGTGTTTGAACTGGCAAGTGTATAGCGATAACGTTTAGTGCGTAACTGCATGTGTGCCACCATATTCATTTAAATAATCTTCATCATCCATTTGCCCGGGTAGAAAATCTATGACATACGATTTTCGGGTAATGATTGTATAGCTGAAAAGTAGTGATGGACTTATCGTTCGTTATATAGCTAATTTCCACGTGGGACTCTCCGCTAAGACACACTAAGTAAGGTGAACTGCTCTGAAATTTAGTGTCACATTAGTGCTTGTTTCGCACAGTTTTTTTACCCAGCACAACGTATATTTGTATGTTGTGGTTTTAAATCTATAGTCTGTAATAAAACATTCACCTCTACTTCCTTATACTGATCGTCAGAGAATAGTTTCTTCATTCCTCCACCATAAATGCTGGGAGTCTAAACAGCGTAATTTTGAAGTAAGCAAGAATCAACCAAGTAAGCATTTTTAAAAACGAGCTTCCTACGTCTTTCGGGCTCAGAAATGCGACGTTATCCAGCATTAACATCGGACGTCGGCGACAGTTCTTTCTAGCTTGAATATTGCAGGTTACCGAGTACGACCTGAAGATCCATCCTGTGAGAAAGAAAAGCAGCATGTCAGCGTGTCTGACTACGAGAACGTTCAGGAAGTGAAGGACTGCGTCGACGCTCTATCCAGGTACTGCTTTCCAACATGTTTTGGGAGGAAGAATCTGCTTTCTTACGCGTAATCCAAAATTCCGTTAATCATCTGTTCCAAACGCACAATTCGCTCAACTACTTCTGGCAGGCTACTTTTTAAAATTTTTGTTCTCACACTAGAAATCTGACTTTGGCAAAGGGACATCTCACCTCATCTCGGTAACTTTTCAGACGGTAAAATAAAGCTCACACTCAAACTCACTCAGCTCAGATCACATGATTCAAAGAAGGCTATAGCAATGTTGACTTGCATCGTGCATCTTCGCACCTGAATCATCAGTTTTCTACATTGGCTAGTACTTCTCGATATAAAAACATGCCACACTTTTTGCTAAAGGGAGGGTTGTACTTGAGAGTACTGGAGCTGTGCTACACTTTGCAGCTGGAAGTATAGAACATGTTCCAGCTTTTCAGAAAATTTCGTAGGAATCGGGCCTGGTCCACACTTTAGCCAATGATGCATGGTGTTTCTTTGTTTTTTTGAGTTTTTATATGTGCTCATATAGCTCACCTCTCCTGTAGGCAGCGTAGTTAAACATTAAATGAAAAAGGCCTCCAGCTTCAGCCTCGGATATTCTTTCGTTTACCTAGATTTACGTCGTTTTTTTCAGTTTCAAAATAGGCTTACATACCGTAACAGAAATATTTTTTACTAAAAATTTGGAGTCTTCGTGCAACAAATCTGCCAGTTCATCATTCTTATGACGTAGACTATTGATATAAACAAGAGGCTGCTTTATGCAGACTAACCCATGGCTTTGGATTCAAGGGTTACTTGCTGCAGCGCCAAAGGCAGTTTTGCGTGATATTTCAAATTTACGGTTCGAGAACAACGATATTTCATTGCCTTCCTACCTCCATTTCCGGCTTCCAGACTCCACAGTAATTGCTGTTAGTGTAGGTAGCAAAAAATTTATAGAAAGTCATATATTTACTTTCTATTTTTTTGCTTGCTCGACCAACCGCAGAGCCCCATTATGTTTTTCTTCAAAAAAATGCGCTATCCTAAATTCTTGTCTGGTCCTCTCTTACTATTTTATTTTTATTGGCGTTGCCTAAACAGAATTTGTCTTTAGGGTTTCAGGTTTAATCAATTTGAAAAACGCACTGTTTTCTGAGTAGTTCATTTCACTAGCAGCTCTATACAACTTACTCCGATTCTGATTGCTCCTGGTTTATGTGTAGAGCAGAAGCTTTATATTAAATACTGAATTTCTAGCGCTCTCGATAACAGCGGATCTAAGGAAAAAAACGCAAAATTACCGAGATAAGATCGGCCTGTACTTTCTTTCGAATATACAAATGTGCTCAGACATTTTGGATTTTGAAGAAAATCGTGATGTTTCGTTGGCTTCAAAGAATCGTTGTGGTTATTTCATGCATTCTTAGTGAAATTACGGCTAGTCGGAGCGATTACTTTGAAAAAAAGGAACTTCAGGAATGTGCATTTATGAGGGCGCGGAAAAAAGAAAGCAGTTGGAGAAAAATTCGAAAAATCTTGCCGCTTCTAACGTCATGCAACCTGATCAGCACCCACATCTATGCATGACTCAGAAAGCGGCATTTGCATATCAACATCGCACTTTTGTTGCTGTTCACCGAAATGCCGCTTCAAATCGAGCGTTTACATCCTACCGAACCGTTAACGTACTTTTAAGCCGATTCTGAGCTTATCGTGGCCAGAATCCAGTTTTCGAATATCCCGCCAATCGGCGTGTGCTATCTGGACTGCATTTGTTTGTATAGCATTATTGTTCGCATCTGAGCCTTCAAGACTTCTTGATTCCAGTTGCTCAATGGAATCGAGTGTGGCACTAAGTGCTGATTCGACGCTGACACTTACGGAACGGGAGACAACTCCCACTCCGGTGAATGGGCTGCTTACCAGAACACCTGTGCTCAGGAGGCGGAGAAGCAACCTACACGCGAACCTGAGGAGGAACTACAGGTGAGCCGAGAACGAATCGTTCTTTCGTCTATCTCTTTCCTTCCTACTCTAATCTTACTTTGATATTGTAGATTTGCTCTGTGAAGTATTATTTCGTATTATAGCGGCTATTTTATCAGAATGCGTGATCCACTGACCTGAGCATGGAAACTGTGAAATAGGAAAAAGGTGGCGGTATTCAGAGAGCTAGAATTTTGTGTAGTAGTCAGAATTTGTTTCAGCTGCTACATAACCGTGTCTCTGGATTGAACCCGCCCAGTGGCATAAATTTATCGGCGATCTTTTTGTAACCAAAGGCATTTCTAGTCCTAAGGGGGTGAAATTTCAGTTGCTCTCACTGGAGCTTTTATAAAAAAAATATAGCATATAGAGAAACGGTCAAAATCGGTGGTTCTCCACGAGAATTCACTATGTGTTGCCCCTGTTCTCACTTTGTCTTCCTAAAATCTGCTCGCCCGCGCGAACATAAGCAGGCAAGTGTACGGAAGACGTCAAAGTAGGAGCAAACGTCTTCCAGTCTCTCGGCATTTTAGAGAAGACAATATCTCAGGGAAATAGTGCAAACTTTCATTTCGGCGACAATACAAACCTGAGTTACCTATTCTGCATTTATACCTTGATAGGTACCAACGTAAAAGAGTAACCGCTCTGTGAGGTTCACCACTACTGAAGGAGGGTAGGAGAGGCCCCCAAACGAAGAGGTATTTATGTGTGTGGGACTAGTACAGTTTGTTTAGAGAACATTTCCTGGGAATTTATTAACCAAGTTGCAACGTTTCTACATAACTAGTGGCCCGGCGAGCAGCTTCGCAGGGAGCCACCTGTCCGCGCAAACGAATTCCTCATGGAAATTCTCTGCGATAACACATGCACTGCACCGAATATGAGTTGTGCAGCCTAAGCAATAAAATAAATAGCACATCCAAACTTGAGCGTCGCGCCGCAATGAGAGGACGAGGCCCACTGGGCCCGGGCGAAGTAAATTTTTGAAATGGAGGCTGGAGAAGCCCAGAAAACCAATTCCTGACGGAGGGAGAGGTGAAAGAACAAGGCTGAACCTCACGCATCATAGGGTAGGCCCTAGGCTGAATTCTAGGCTATTTTACGCGTAAAAACCCTCAATCTGCAAAAATTCAGCGAAAATCGCGAGAATTCCGCGATTTTCGAGTTCTTCATGGGTGGTCCGTCTCTGAGACGCTGGCCCGTCCGCGCCTGCCAGGGTGGTCCATAATTGAAACACATCTTCCACACATGGATCCTAGTGTATGTAATATGTTAGTGGACAGCGCTATCATCTGGAACGAACCAGTGGAAGATAGTGGTGTGCTCCAGTTGAGCTAACGTTTCTCGGCGCAAATATTTAATTCGGCCGATTTTTTGAAAAAGTGGCAAGATCTGTTTTACATACAGAAGCCTGTTTACTGTTATTTTTCAAGTCTGAAACAAGACATCACTATGTCTTACGATTTTATAAAATATTTTTGAACATCGCTGCAGCAATGCATTTCCTTGCGGTCGATCGAAGACGAAGTGAACGTCTTAGCGCTACATTTCTGCGAAAACCACTTATCTGATGGTGCATTCTTCAATGTTAAAGAAACATAGCAGGGGTGAGCACAAGAACGGGAAGTTATACATGATTCACTTTGCTGGAGTTCATGGAATTGCTTGCAAAGTATGATGATATGAATGAAGTGTCGTGGAATCATTTTATCCACCACTCCACCTGTTCTGTCCTCCTTTCTCGAGAGACAAAGATAAGGTTAAAACTTTTTTCGCGAACATACATTAGAGGCAGATTTTCCACCAAATTTTCTATGGTATTTTTCTGTCAGAACTATTCGAGAGATCCTACCTTACAATCTCCCTTCCTTCCTCTAGTAGTACCAATAGTTGGCAGAAAGTTATTTTCGGAGAAGAAGCCGTTTAGGAGATTCCTTGGTAAAGAAAACTGCGACATATCACAGTATAGGAGCCGAAGCAAAGGAACGAAGTCTGGGAAGAGAGCTGGGGCATTGTCTATAAGGTTTTTCAAAAGGATTGACAGAGTAACTATCCAGAGAGGTTCCGTTTTTGACATACTTTGACGGGCGGCACTTGTAACTTCCATCAGCACAAAATCAACCCCTAATTTCAAATTTCCCTAATAGGGCTTTTTCTTTTATCAGAAAGGCAGGTGTTTGCTTATGCTGCTCTGGTAAGGGTGTAGCACAGGCTACAGCAATTCACAGCAGGCTTACCAGTAAAAATTTGATGGAATTCTGCTCTTAGGGCAAGAAAATGCGAGGATTTTTCATGCAAGGGTTTTTGTTGGCGACTTCCTGGTGCTGGAGACAATACAGAACAGGCGCTAGTGCTCAGTGGGATCAATCACCGGCCTTTACTCGCACTTCGTGCAGATTTCAGCTCAGACGCGCGCATGCTCAGTGCAACTTGCAGGACAACCAACAATAAAGTACGTTACTCGCAACAACCTCGCGTAACTTTACACATTTTTTGACGTGAAGGGGCAGCTGTCGAGGAAAAAAGAATGAGCGCTTGGTTCTGACCCAGACCTGAACACCCTCATTTCATTTTCCGGCGCCACTCGTAGTGGCTCACGTACTACCGGCTCCAACCCTACCTGCTGCTGCCATGTCCTATCCACGGTACTATAGGCGTGTCTCCAGCGACACTGTATTTCCATTTAGGTTTGTTCACTATATTCTGTTATAACAATCTCTGAAAAAATGCTCGAGCGTGCCTTTTTGAGAAAATTCTGAGGGGGAGAGGTACAAATCCAATTATCAGACTCACGTTTTAGCTCAAATCTATTTTGCCCTCGCTATGAATCGCGACAGAGATAATGAAGCTTGAGTGAGAGATAGAAGGAAGATGAAGAGCACAAAAAATTTGCGCATGTTGCAAGGCTCCAGTCTGAGTAGTAGAAAGCCAGACCATGACCCACTCTTGGCGTAATATTAGCTTTTTGCTTTGCCTATGTCCTGCTGTTATGAATTATGTACGATCTGGCAGACTCAGCTACTGAATTATAATTTCAAATATTCAGAATCATGGCTCCTGATGAATCGATCATGATTCTGAAGCAGCAGAGCGGTGTGATGGATGACCAGCAGCAGTCTTCTCCAAGAAGCAAAATTCTTCGTCGAAAAAGTAGTCGACGAGAAAAAGACGTCATCAAGTAAGTTCATACTCATCAAGATAGTATGTTCATTCATCAAAACTTTTTCCTCTTACTGTATTTACCTCTCGTTCTATGCTGCTCAGATGGCCTTATTTCTGACATCCCTTCTTCTACCTGAAAACCCTCTTTGACGAATTTTCGTTTACCTTTTGTCAAAGATCAGTATTAGTTATGATCTGGCCTTTTGAAAGAGTGAGAGAGTAACTAGCTGCCTTACTAGTTATTACTTTTGCAGTTGTCTAGCCAACTATAGCGAACTTTTCGTACTAAAATAAGCCAGCAGAAACTTGATAACTCAGAAGTACCTAAGTACGCGTTTGAATAATAGCCTTCTCAAATTTCAAGTTCAAATTTCATGTGGGTAACAAGTGAGTTTGCGCCACTCCCTTCGTACAGCTCTGTATGGGTAGTTTGGGCGGTTCTTTCATCTTGTAATAGTACTTGAAATCTTCTGCGTTGTCTGCGCCAGTACATCTTCTCCTGTGTTATTGAACCATGCGATAGTTTTCGTATTTGCTTTGCTCATGGTCTTTGGTATCCAGTCGCTGCCTCATGCACAACGATAGAGGTTGTGAAATGTGTGGCATGGAAAGAGAGCCTCATGGTGATTGGTTGGCCCCGCCCACTGGCTACAAGATGCGTAACTGCATGCTGAAATTCATTCACTCGGCTCTCATCTGCTATTAATTGCTGGAATTATCTTGAGTCAGCGATGATGGTGAACTCTAAACCATATGCGCACTTTCAAATCAATGGATTCTTGAGAAAGTAGGTGATAAGTTTTAGTTTATCTTTAACAGTGCGTATGAATTCTTTCGCGACAAATACTGCATATACTTTTATCATCTGAGCGACTTGGAAGAAAGTGCCATTACTGAGTGTTACGAGTGCTGCCTCTTCACAGAAATATTCGTCTGCACTGTAGTATGTCCTAAGTCTAGCTCCCAGCGCGGTAAGAACGACCGGTGGTTCCATCGTCGATCCGCCCACAATCTATGTAGTATAAGCATCAATTCTCCAGCCTAGGTCGCTGATAGTGAGTAATGCTAGAATCCGGGAGGAATACATCGCTAACCTGAACTATGCTATGCGTCTCTTAACCATTATATATCAAATGTTGAAAGATGCTCTACTTATATTCTTTCACAGCGCTTCGTACTCTGCTTGATTAGTGAATTAAATAAGCACTCAAAGTTGCGGCCTAATCGATCATTTCCGAATATTTGAACGAAATTCGCTAAATTTTCGCTGCAGCTCACTTATATCTACAATAATAATCTTCGAACACTTAACCGGGAAACGGCCCCAATTTGCTCTGGTGAACGGGAGCGACACTTTCTCTATGTCGCAAATGTGAATCTGGCGAGGATTTTATGACCGAAGAATAACTAGCTTCATTCACACTTACCAAAAAATGCAGTCTGCATAATAGGCAAGCTTAAGCTCAGAATCTCCTGCATGAAAATTCAGCGAATCTTCTGGCATCGCACTTGCGGACAAAGAATTGTAGCCTTCGCACTCCTGATTTTTTTTGCATTTGCCCCATGACCTAAGCTCTATTTGTGGTCCAGTTTGTTATCGCTGAGTTAGTTATGGAAGT
>KN549275.1:29499-39789 GCA_000797555.1 Oesophagostomum dentatum | reverse complement strand
AAATCATATCGGTTTGACGCGTTAACCCCACCCGGCGCGGAAGAAGGTACCAAAAATTGCATGGGCGTTTGAAAACGAGGGAAATCAAATTGCGCTATAGTACCCCTAGGCGGCACTGTGGCGCACAATTGTGCACTCTGGTGCACCGCTACTTTTAACGATGGCGGGGTAGTAAAATTGCGCTGTAGTGCACAATCGGTACACTACAGCGCAACAATTGTGACATTCGGTGCCTCGATAAAGGCTATTTCTGCTCAGGAAATTCTGGAGGAGACAAGATCTAGCATATTCATACATCGCACTACAGGCTATTCATACATATCTATTTTGGTCAGCGAAATTCTAGAAAAGGCAGGTTTTAATACATATTTAGGGAGGTGCAGGTGCTAAGTAATGCTTCATCTGCGTGATATCACGAAACTCAAATCCTGATCTCCACACTTTTGCATCCGCTAGAAAGCGACCACCGATACCCTTCTTTCTACTGTGTGCCACCCAGTTACAGTGACAATAACGAAAAGATTTTCACGAAACCTCCAAAAGTGCCGTCAAAAAAGTCAGAAGATGAAATTTTTGTATAACTCTGAAATGGAGCTAGATAATCCAGATAAGGGACACTTTCCATGCACTACACTACATCATCTTTCACCTGGATATGATCATATCAGCCGGGGAGTATCATCGATTTTAGCATTGACTACTATAGGGTAATTCAACCCCTAGAGCTTAAAAAGCTGCTGCTGTTTTCAAAGTCTGCTTCTTCATCTGCCCATAGAAAGTACAGATATGCGTATGGTAAGGCGGCCGCTCTTCCCGCTACACACATCCACACCTCCGTAGAATGGCACCGGAGCAAAGCCCTTACACGTGTCTCTAAAAAAATTTTCTAAAGGCAGCATAAGCGGAGATTTTCGATTTCCAGATTTTGCTACGTAATGAAAGAAGACAGCAATCAAGTACGACTATGACTTTGTTAAAGGCAGCATCCACGATAAGAACGCTTTCCTAGTTCTTTACGGATTCCGAAAGACGAGCTCAAAAAATGAGCTGAGGTGCAAAAATCCCGGCGCAAAAGTCATTTCTGGCCAAGAAATTCGCTCTGGAAAACTCGTCCGCGATTCATGGACAAGCTTTCCACTCGATAGCTTTCTGGATAAACCAGTGACTGGTACGCCAACACAGAATAATAGAAGCTTTATTAATAGAGAATATGCAGGTGAGACGAAGCCCAGAGCGGTTGGGCGTAGAGACGATGAAAGTGTCCAGAGCTAAGCATCCAGGTCCTTTTTATGCGGAAAAGTAGGCGGAGATGACCTGAACGCTCATATCTGGCGATGAAGTTCATGGATGAAAGGGAGTGCCGCCAGGTAGAGTACCATCAAGCACTCTAAACCACGACCTGGCGGCCAGAGTGATACCTGGCAAGGTTTTCTGTCCTTGACAGGCAAAAATGTTTCGTTGACAGAGCAAAAGAATACCTTAACACTCAAATATTAATATAATATACTTATATTACAATTATTAAAGTCGTTGACTAGGAATAATCAACGACAGCTTCTTTCGGTTACATCGCAACTTAGATGGAATTTTCATGTTGCTTAACGTCGTAGCAGGGAAGTAGACAGCAACTAATAGCAATATGTGCCTGTCCGCCGTGTTTAACTTGTTAATAACTTGTATGTGAAGGTGCAGTTCTCGATCTCGCTGGCTCCGTTTGCCCACTTTGCCCACTCCGACAAGGACCATTTTCTCAACGAGGAACACGTTTCATGCATTTCTACTTTAGCTGTGGCTTGTTGGGCCATAAAGCTCCCCTAAACTGGCAAAAGCTGCATTGCGGTCTTTCCGCGGATGCTGCCTTTAGCTCACTGATTATTCTTATGCAGCACTTACCAGTAGTTAGTTACCCTAGACTAACGTACTTAATTGTTAGGTAGTTCACTATTTTTTTCCTTTTGATTACTTCCATGTGTAATTACCTATTAAAAGGCTCTACCTGAAGTTGTGAGAATATCATGACCCCTATTATGGGGCGAAGCCGTTTTGCCACAACTAGGATAGTGCGCGCCTGTATAGTTCTAATTTGAATTTTAGTTTCTCTTGTGGTCTACTTTGTAGACCCTCTGCTTATGCTTTTGAAAATTTCCCAGGAATGCGTTACTTGTAAGATTAACTGACTTAACAGTTAGGTAGTTAACTAGATTACTTTTTCCCTTTTGATACCTTCCCTGTCAAACACTTATGAAAGGGCTTAACGGAGAAGGGGGGGGACCTTTTTTACGATCATTAATGTCGCACCTATGTGCAAGACGCCTCGCACCTTGGTGCGAAGCAGCCGCATCTTTAATTGATCCCTTGAGTGTTTCAGGGTTTTTCAAGGCTCGAGAGGTACCCCTTCACTTGAACCTTTCTCCAGCTCGCTCAGTTTTGGGCTTATCTCCACGATTGAAAGGACTTTTTCCAAATGTGAGGTCCTCCTGTCAGTCAACAGGATTCCGCTATCCAGGTTATATCTAGTTTTAGAGGAACGAAACCAAATACGTTCTTGGCGGAAGCCTTGCTGATTAACAGGAGGACCTCGAAATCGAAGAAAATTGGGTCAGAAGTGAACAGTCAGCATGACTTCTTCTCTCAATTACCTGGTAGGAATCCAGCAGGTTAGGTCTACTTTGTGGTACCGCCCCTCCAAGGTGCGAGAATTCTCACCAGCCTTGAGCGACGCTTCGCACATTGTTAGTGTGCTTCGCACCTACCGATCGTAAGAATGGTCACCCACCCGCAGCAAGGAAATTGCACTGCCGGTCTAGTTCAAGCCCCGAAGCCGGAAGTGTTAAAATTTGTTATGCAGTTAGGTAGTACTCACTAGTTATCTAGTAGCGCTATGTTTATCTCATTTGAATCGGCTTTCACGAATTTATGATTTCGGCTAGGTAAGCGTGGTGACTCGAGGCCTAGTCCAGCTCCTATGATTATCTTAGTTCTACCTGTAGTAACAAGTAGTTAGGTATTACTAACAAGATTCAATCTTTCCTTAGGTAGCACCACTATAATTTTAAATTCTAAATTATTACACATTATTACACGTTTAGTTGCTTGTTGCTTTATGATAACCGCTTAGTAAAATTTATTCACAGATTGCAACCCTGGATTTTAAACACAAAGTTTGGAATAAAACACAAAATTAAAAGGTCAGAGTTACTCTTAATTAAAATCACAATTCGTGTGACTATTGACAACTTAATTGTTCACCGTTGTGAGTGATAATTAGTCGTTTCGAGATGAACTTGGATAGACTGTACACCATAAGGTCCACAATGCACAACTACCTATTTTACGCAGTTAAAAATCCTTCACTCCTGTAGGCTGGTAAGCCTGCAATTACATAAAATGATGACAGTTGTCAAAATTTGACATACTGTAATTTTGGGATTCTGTGTTGCATTTCAAACTATTTCACGAATCACATAATAGAATTTTGCGATTTGGATAGTGTTCTTGTCTTTGGTGCACATACGATGCTTTCTGCGTGTTGGAGGCAACTAATTCTACTTTTACCATGATTCAATGCTTAGGTCTACCAAGGACTAGCAGGCTATGATACGTCGATATGAACACGTAATGGAATGAAGGTACGTCGCTCATAGTTTTCTTTTTTCTCAATATTGAGACAGTTTCTTATTACATTTACATTTAAAATTTTCCTCCCCTAATTTATTGATCTACTGATTGATTGATTGTTTATTCCCGCCACTGGCTATTCCGGTATTCATGCTATAGTTATACCTAGAATACTGCCATTACTCCGATTGTACCTTGAGGAAGTAAGCAAATAAGCCTTAACAATTTAATATACTTATTATGAGACATAATAATTGCCACTTACCTCTGTTAATTGTTCTGTTACGCTGGACCAACTTCTTTTGGAAACCAGCTGACATTAAGTGGTCATAATGACGTTGACATACAAAAAACTGAAATTATCGATTAGTTTATTCTTTCGATATAAGCGTCCGTAAATGTAATAATGTTGCGATAAGTCACCCCCATATTACAAGTGTTGTTGTTCTTGTTTAAGTACAATAGGTCGGTAGCCAACAAAGCTCTTGCTACATCAAATAAAGGTATGCCGTAACCCAACGTTGTGAACATCGTTTGCATTGCCTTTCCGAACGGTAGAAGCAAATTGAAGATCTGGAATTACCATATGGAATTACCATATTTAGTATTTTTGGTACTGTCGTTAAGTCTTTAACTTACCATCATCCAGTTAGAACGAGATATTTTTCGAACGAGGTGAACTTCTTTAGCTAGAATGTCAAGGTCGTGTTGGATCTTTTCAACAGCAGCACCGATAGTGAGCAGGGTGGCAGAGACTTCAGTAGAGACCTTAGGGTTCCCTTAGATAGCGCAGCATATCCCTCAGCAATACCGGACATAACTAATGGCAATGAAGTAACTTAGATGTATTTTTTTCAACAATGCCAGAAAAATGCATGAACAAGCAGACATTTCCGCATAGCATAAAAAATTAAGTACAACAGAAAAAACTAGAGGTTTCTTATATTAGCAGCAAAATATGGAAATTACGAACACAGCAAACAGTAACCTCGTTATATACAAAGTAAGAAAACTTTAAATAACCTGGTTTGATTACTACAGAATTCCCAAATAATCTATGTCATGCGTAGATCGTGGTCAAGAGTTTGACCAGTAACTAGGGATGTACGGACCTGAGCGTTCTTTGAGACCTGATTGATCGATACATGATCGCTCTTTGCATTTAGAGATCAGCGCACCAGATCATCCGTCTTCGTACTCCACAGAGTCGCCAAAGCAAACTTCTCATCCGTCACGAAAACGATAGCGCTGTTGTTTTCGTCGAAGCTGGCATAACAGACTCTTGAAATACTGGGTTAAAACCGATCTTTACGATACGATCTTTTATAGGCGCTTATAACAACCAATAAATCAATGGTTAGATCACATACACAACTATGTCCTCTCCTTTCATAATAAAAGTCTACCTGTATTTTCCCTTCACTCCAGCATTAAGAGCTGGTGCAGGCATTAGGTCCACTTATGGGAATACAAGTAATTACAGCAGATAGGTAGCTAGCTAGGTAGCAGACAAGTGAAACTATGTATATGTATATAACTAAGTATAAACGGTCCTGCGCATTAGCAAAGAGTAGACAGCTAAGTAATTTCCATTAAGTAATAGTATTAAAATACTAAGGAATTAAACTTACTTAGCTACCAAATTATCTATGTGTATAGTAATTGTTGTATTTATGAATTAGTAAAAGAATAGTACTGAATCAAGAACTCAATTACCCAGTAATGTTGAGGGCATAAGGCCCACATAAGCAGTATTCTAAAACGATTTGAACTGAGTTTACTGCGACTTTTACCTCTTTTAATTACTAGACAAATGGTAGTGACAGCTATGTAACTGCTACGTGGTAAATAGCTTAGAGAAATTAATAGATTGTAAGCAGATGTATATCAATACCCAACTATACTACCCCTACTTAATAAACGTACCTAATTTATTTATCCTCACTATTTTTACATAACTTAAGCGAGTAGTATATAATTGCTGTGCTTTCAGAATACTACATATATAGGCTACACTATATTGTAGATTCGGGAGAGCCCTAACGAGGCATTGGGCTTAGCTTATCCGCTGCAGTTTATGCCTCGTTTAAGGCTCCCCAGCAATGACGTGGCCTGCCGCTGCCTGAAGAGATTATATTCTCTCTAAAGGAAACTGCAAAGAATCACAGTTAGGCCACCTCTACTTCCTAGGATTCGGTCTCTCGACAACAACCAAACAATTTCCTGTATGTGTTGTGTGGAGTATTTGTATGAAATAGTTTCTAGAACAGGTAGTACATTTTATATTGAAGTAAAAAATTCAAAAGAAAGGAGAGGTACTAGATTCAGATTTTGTCAAAAGCTCAGTTACTAATTGTTATTATAGAACTAATAAACCACTTAGCTCTAATTGTAACTCCAAAAATGTAAGTATACTTATTAACTTGTAAGGAATGCAGCTTACAATATGTAGGTAAAACCAAGCATTCATTGAGAAATAGAATCCAGCAACATATTAGAAGTGTATAAACTGAATATATCAACATATATGGTGGAACACTTCAGATATATAGACCATAATCCTAGTAACGTTATTATTCAAATTTTGGATCACATTTGTGATGATCTCAATATAAAAAATATCGTTAAGAGAAAAAGAATTAGAGTGGAGTACTTAGTGACGGCATATCCATTAAGTTTTAATGATTAAATTAAAGGGATTGGTAATATATCAGATTATACCAACCCAGTAGAAAAAGTTCATCATCCATATTTTGCTACACCTTTTAGTATTAAAAGAAATAAAGGACGTAAGAGAAGATCTAAAGCAAAACATAAATTTAGGGATATTACCTCTGAGCTTATTACAATACACAGTCCTCTCAAAAGTATTTGAACACCCCATTTTTGCATGTTAACGTTATTCGTCATATCTTTTCATGGGAGTTGCCAATCAAGCGCAAATTTGTGGACGTTTTAGGAGCAAGCCTGCGCGAGTTAACGTGGGTGAGCAGCTTCGCTGTGCCATTTAGGCGAATTATACGTAGCCCGATTCAATTTTTGTCGCTTTTCGAAATTCGCTAATAGCATTCTTGTGGCTAAGTATTAAAAAGAGTAAAAATGTGCTCTATATACCAAACCTTTTTCTGCATCTCATGGCATACAGCATACCCCAAAACAATCTGTCCCAGTATGGAAATAAATTAGAAATTGGCTTGATCGATTTTCCCTGAAATTTCTTCATTTTCCTATTTGAACAAAAGAGCAGTTTTGTAGACCCCAAACGAAACTTGAATAGCTTTATCAACAATCATAAAGAAAAAATATGAGTGCGTGGCAGGAATGCTTCATGTCGAAAATATCTGCAAATAAGTTTTTTTTCCGATTTTTGGGATCCGCGCATTTTGATGTAGACTTCGTATGCAGAGAATGACCAGAAAGCGCAAAATTTATGTTAGATTCTTTGGAGGTCCAGAATGAACCAGGCAATATGTGCATGGATCGGTACATAATCGAAAGCCGATTCAGAAATCGGTCGGCTCTTGATCCAGCGATCCATAACCGGTCGATGAATCGATAGCTTACTCGTAGCGCTGCAACAATATGCACAGGGAATGGTAGATAATCGAAAGCTGATCCAGAAAATCGGACGATTATCGGCCCATCGATCGATAACCGATCAAAAATCACTAACTTCTAAATGCACAGAGGTGGGGTGATATGCATATAGACTGGCAAGTAGTCAAGGCTGATTCAGAAAACCGATCGCCGAAAGCTAATTGCGCACTGGCTTAGGAGCCGCGAAGCGGCTCACGGGTCGACTTGTCTACTTATATTGTAATTGAGCTTTCATGTGTGTGTCTGTCTGTGCATGTGTTCAAGAGAACCAGGGCCTTCCCGGCGCAAGCCAAGATCATCGTCGGGTTCAGCGTGTCGAGTTATGCACAAAACGCTTGCAGATTTTAAGATTTGTTAAAGTCTAAGGTGTTTTTCGGACTATTTTCCTTCTAGCAACGTTAACATGTTGAGCAGCTGATCAAGTCGAAGTAGGAGATCACCGCTGTCACTACCGCTTATATAAAAGCTGATGAACTTCAGTAGAGATCATTTCATGAACGAGCGGGAGAATGGAGAACTACAGGAGTTCTCCAGCAGATGGGTAGGATGGGACCACGCAGGTGGTCCGCAGGTGAGTTAGAAGCCATTTAAGCCAGCGAAGCGGCCCAATTCCGCTGGCTTGAATGGCTTTGCAACGGTAAGGGCCTGTAGGGGCTACTTTTAGTTTTTTCAAAGTGTCAAACATGCAACAGTTGTTTATAGTGGAATAAGAACAAAATGATATCATCACCGTATATAAAGGCTGCCGAGCGTTAGTAGAGTTCATTACTAAGCATTGGCAGAGGTAATGAGTTCTCCAGCCAGTGCATAGGATGGAAGCACACCCCACCGACGGGTGCGCGTGCCGTCGAGCGCCTGGGTGGTCTGTCCGGCGTGGGGCATTGCGGCGTATGACTCCGTCGAAGTATACATAGGATATCTAATAATTCTGAAGGTGTAAGAATGATGGCCAGACGTGCACATGTTTTATTTTTCCTTATCACTTTTAAAAAATGCGTCTTCCGAAATAGGACTTTTTCTTCTTTTTCAGGAATAGACAGCTTGGTTGTTCACCAAGTTAAGTGTGTTCACTATCAAATACCAGTATTGGCCTATCACTGTAGAGTCAGTATGAAGTAAACACACAGTACGACTCTTAATGAGTAGTGGCTTAGTCTGACAGAGATGAAGGCAAGGAACCGTCAAGCTGTCTTTTTAAGGAGACTTTAGATTAGCATTTTGTAGGTTGCAATGTCTAGAATTTTCACACAGTACACCATCTTTTCCTTTACTCTTAAGCTTGGTGAAGGAAGCTTGCATTCGTTCAGAGTAGTCGGTAACGTTACTCGAAAAGCGCATGCTTCGCTATGAGAATCTTAGGTGGAATTCGGAAAGTGTAGGCAAAGAAAGCTACAAAAAAGTCAGAGATCCGGCTGCAGACGGATCATGGAAAGTTATTTCTCAAATCTGCACTGTTTTTCTCCAGAAAAGTAAGCTTCCATATCTCTGTTTGAAGGTAATGGATTTCTTTTAGATATATGGGAGGAAATTGGTATTCGAATTAATTTCATCGAATATTCGAATAATCGAATAATCGAATTTTTGGACTTTCCGAATAATTCGAATATTCGAATAACCGAATATTTCAGATTCTCGAATAATTCGAATCTTCGAATAGAAGAAATTTCGAATTATTCGAATATTCGTTCGAATACCAATGTATAGTGGAGGGACCGGCCAGCGGTTGAAAAGTTCTTCCATCATTCCGATGGTGAATAGTCTCGAACCCGTGCTTAGAAGTGGTTAATGGCCGTCGACCTGGATAATGATGACTACGGTTCGGTTTGACGTGGTTACACTGCACGCACAGCAAGACGATGGAGTATCATCTTAGCTGTATATTAAGACATATTCAGACATTCCCCTCACCATGATTTTGTTCACTATTCACCTCACTATGATTTTAGGTTTAGCTTCGTGATTGCAGAGAAAAAATTAAACACTACCGTGAGGTCGGGTGGTAATGACGTTTCTACTTGCGTGTGCGAAGGAACGTTGCGGCTGGTGCTGGCATTTTGCCAGCACTATCAAAGATACGGTTGGAGTGATCTGCCGCGGCGTAGTCATGACGTCATTGCCGCGGCACGACAGTCACTGGAATCCGACCCGACGTACTGTCAACTCTCGCACTTTTCATGCTTCGTTGTCTTAAATGTACACTGTCGAGAATAAGGATGCCGACGAGTTTGGGGCTGGGCATACTCTATGCGCGCTGAGTATCAGTCCGGCAGAGAGCGTAAGAAGACCACGTAGGTGAAGGAGAGGGACGCAAATTTGGCACTGGGTCAAGCAGGCGACTGTCATTTGCAAAACTGTTGTCCGCACGTCGTGTCGGCGCGGTGCGTCAGTGAAATATTTAAGAAATATGAGCAAAGCAAAGCAGATGTGACAATCACAATGCCGCGCGCAAAAATGCACCTTCCCTGCATGCCCGATTTGCCTGCTGGACTGATACTCAGCGCGCGTAGTCCAGCCCCTTAAACTCCGGTTACAGTCGGTTCTCCTGGTGAGCGCGCTCACTTTGTAGAGGTTGGGTAGCAGCACATAGAAAGTACGCAGTTCGTCGGGCGAGCTGACTCTGATTAGGGCTTTACGAAGTAGTCATTTGGTCAGTTGGTGCCGAAGCAACGGGTGACAGCCAGGTGTTTTCGCAAATCCTGAAATGCTGTTCTTCACGCCTGTAGTTGAGTTTTGCTGTTTCATGCGTTCTTAAATCCTCTTCAAAAGATGCGAGAATTTATGCCTCGGTGGGGTCGAACCACTATCTACAATTGTTATGGGATAGGTACTACTTTTTTCATCTCTCGTAGAGGGTAAGGATCGGCAGGTAGGCCACTGTGCTCGTTTGTGACGCTGGGTTAGCCCAGCGAGGCGCTCGATTCGGTAGTCGAGTCGACACAAGCGGCTCGTGCTCTTCTTCGCTCGCGCGTGTGCACTTCTGCAGTACTGCGCAGGTGACCGCAACTTCTCTCCAGAGCCGGTAGTAAAGTCCAGGGAGTTGCGAACTTTTAACTGCCAACATCTCGTGAGATTGTC
>KN549274.1:193002-206588 GCA_000797555.1 Oesophagostomum dentatum | reverse complement strand
GCTAGAAATCGCAGCAGAAACGAATATCTCATTATACGTTTAGTATACTAAATAGGATACTGCAAATATAGTATAGAAAACAAATAGCACAAAAACTTACATCCTCCACCTCTTCTTTAACTGGAGCAACCCGTGGTAAGCGGAGTATGAGGCGTGCAGGTCCAGAATTCCCTAAAACGAAGAAACTAATCTACGCGGGAATATACCACGTGATGATAGCCAAGCATAGTACGGAGAGTTTATCCAAATATATCGACATGAAATAATGAATATCAACGTATTAGCTTGTAACATAACTTTTGCCCAATTCGTTAGAGAAAGTTTCTTCTTCCTTCAATGAACCAAGCAATTCCATTTGCATTTTAAATATAACGTCTGCCTGCGCCGTACTACTCAGTAATGTAGTTACTTAGGGTCGCCCCATACTCCGCCAGTACAAAAAAACCAACTGGCGAATGTGGCGACGGAGAGCGCAGTAAGTACGTATCGATCTGCACCCGCGCATCGCACGATCCGCGTCTTTCGTCACTGTCGCCAGTTCAATTTGGAGGCATCGCCACCGTCGCCAGTTGCGAATAGAGCGATCATTGTTGTTAGAGCAAATTCCTACGAAGAATTTCATTTGTACGGACCGCGCCGCATACGCACAGCGTTCATCTTCAACCTTCGTCGCTACTACCGCCACTGTCGCGCGATAGCCTCGATACTAGCGGAGTATGGGGCGATCCTTAGATTTCTTCACAGTCCTCCCGCGTACATATATGTAAACCTTTACGGCTGAATTTAGAGTTTTGGTGTTTTTGCGCATTGTTAGCTTGTGTCATGTACTTCCATACTGCTTATGGATGCTCTAGACTGACTCGCTACTCGGCGCATAATCGAAAAATTCGCGCGGAAATTGAAGCGATTTTCAAGCTACTTGAAGAGAGCACTAACATGCACTGTTTCTAGACTTCCTGTTCCATTCGAACATGTTTCAGTGCGGTTTTAAAAGTACAGTGTAGCGTCTACATCACTCTTTTTATGCACAATTTGTGATCTCGGAAAGCTTGTATAGGAGCATTTTCTGCTCCCTAGTTCAAACGGTAAGGGGTTACGTCTCCAAAATTTGTACCGTTTTTGCTGAAATCTACCAAATGTAGTAATGCTCTGAAATGACTGGGAAAACTCTTGCGCATCGCATCATACATATTTTCAGTAGCGCCATAGGTTCTCGATTCAGAACTGAGTTTGAAAATAAAAATCACTCTGACATGTTCGGCGTGAACTCAACGTGACATGTCGATTTTGGGGCGGATGTGGGAAACTACAAGTAGACACTATCCTCGTTGATACACAGGGTGGAAAATATATGTTACAACCTAATATATTCAGCGCAACTCAAGTGTTCTGCTCGGTAATACGGTATTTTGCAAATCCCAGCATCGAACGGGAAAATCAAAAACAAACCTGGAGATGTTTCAGGTGGTGGCTCTTGTGGCTTAACTTTACGTTCGTATTTCCGTTTCTTCCGTTCAGGCTGGGAGTACGGTGTACTCGTTGATGCACCGCCATATAGCTGCATTGCGTACTGAAATTTCAAAAAATATCAATATTTAAAAGCAACAGGTTTATATACACATATGATTTAGAAATGAACACAACCTCCTCATCTTGTTGTTCGCGTTTCACTCTTTCTTCATGCTCGCGGATAGATGAGTCTATACTCATGTGTTCGGGCAAGTTCTGACTCAATTCGGCAACCTACAATGCATACTACATAAGCAAAAGACTAACCAGACCGTTTTGAAACTATATACAAAGTGAATTAGCATAATGGCATTTGCAATATTTTACGTCCGCGTTTTCCACCAGTACAATTTCTTTCGCTTTCATGTCACTATTTACTTCCACGCAGCGAAAAGAGGAGATCGCAACCATGTGCAAATGATGTAACATCCCCGCAAGTACTTAAACTACTTGGAGAAACCATAATTCGGTAATAATCAACGCCTTTAATTGGGCATACACACAACATCTCAACAGCAAATATTTAATGTTTGGCTTTCGGCACGCTCCGACAATCGAGCATCACACTTTGCCGTTCTTCACAACCGCAACCCCGCTGATTCCTGTATGATATAGTGAACGTGTCAATCACCCACACTAGCGAACAAACGTTTTGTGTATATACATCATGTGTTAGTAGACCAAATTCAGGTCTTCTCCGCAACCTTGCTGGTCAACTTCGAATTGTTCATTTGTGCTGAGTATAGCTCATATATCAATTATGAAAATCCCCTTTTTTTAAATGTTTTCAATGCAACAATCTTCAATAATCAAATAGTAAGTACATATCCATACGAAAAAGCGGTGATTAACTGGGCTAATTCTACGAAAATGTGGTAATGAAGAGCCGCTCGTACAAGCATCACCTTAACAAGCCACATATGTGCCTGACTTGATTCGATTTTTCTGAGGATAAACTGTATACAGGAAAGCTCACAAGCGTATTCACTGAAGATGTGCTATCTGACTACATCCTACACGCAAGCCCACTCTTATCAATAAATTCGACAGATGATGTCATTGTGGAGCAAAGTTGTTAGAAAATAAACCCACGTATTTCATTAAATTACTAGAGAAAAACTTTATTTCACATACTCTAGGGTTGAAAAACTGAAACCAAATACAACAGCGGAACTTGATTAGAAAACCAACCAAGTCCTTTGTGCTCTGAACTGCTTTCCGGGCAGCCAACACCGACACAGTAGATGTAATGGGAGATGACAGTGAACCTATGGCCGTTTTGGTTCGCTTCATTCCAGATGACGAAGTATGACTGCCGTTACCTGCAAGCCTTCAAAGCTGATCGCAGTAACTTTTTTAACAAATATTTTTTGAAGAATAAGAAGATTCGATAAGATTTACAAAAAAGTGGTTTCTCACGAAAGCAAAAACATTTTAAGAAAATCGTTTTGGAATTGTAATCTTGAGGGGCTATCATGTTAACAGTCCAGAAGCTGCAAACAATGGCTCCCATTTTCAATAAAATTGGCGGAAGCTCAAAAACGAGTACATCCTCTAAAACAAGGAATCGGCCAAGAACTGTTTATCTCAACTACTCGTCCCCAATCTTTAATCCTTTCATCAACTTTGTTCTCTTGTCTATCTTCTAAAGTCATCTCCAAATTCAGATCCTACTACACATAACTAATTGCTACCCTCATCTAGTTACACCAAAAAATCTAGCAACTCTAACCTGCTCCATCTTCTAGTTTTCGTTTTCCATTCCGGGGTTCTTCACCACGCGCAGTAAGATCGGCACCTACAGACTGCGACTTGTGTAGTACTCCATTGCTAGGAGAATGCTGCTTTGGAGCGTAGCTACCATTAGCGGGTGACACTGTTGCACTGCTCACAGAGCTTCCTGCAATGTAAAATACATAATTTACCTCAAATGTTTGCACTTCTTTGCCTACAAATATTCAACTGAGCATCAGGTGTTTCTCGAAATAACTGTAATAAAGCACAGCAGAAAATGAAAGTACAGTACGCAGGTAGAGCAACCTGTTTCGCCTTCCGTGGATCTGTCCAGGTACGTATCTTTTCTTTTTTATTGAAACAATAAATATGGCGAAAGAAAAACTAAACTAAACTAGAGTCCCAAACAAAACTATATCGCAGACCAACAATCGCAAGTGTGTGGGTTCCTACGCCCTACGTATGTGTGACTCGATTAAATCCATGAAACAGCGTCTGAATCTAATGCCCCGTTCACAGTTGAGGAGCTCGGCGAGCTCGCCAATGCTGCAGGGGCTGCCATGCAGCCGTTTGACTACCCCCGTGACACTGCCACCTCGAAAAGCTCACGCATTATATAAGGGGCTTAATAGAACCAGACATGCGCGTAGTATCGCATACTTGGTCAGCAACAGATACCCGCCCGGCCTGTACTGTGCATTTTACGTCCGTTGTATCCATCTCGTGACTCAAGGCTTCATCATAGAATGTATTAAAGAAAAGTCCAGAGAGAACTATAATAGAAACGAGGGTGCTTTATTATCGCTGGCTCATAGAGAATTTAGACTTAACCCGCTGGCATGCTTCGGTTCTGACTCACTGACTCATAACTGGATCATAACACAAATGTTCGCAGAAATCTAGTCACGCTCGACGACGATCATACCTGTTATACTCCCTCTAACGGAGTACACCAGTATCCTACGATTCTTACATAGCAGATTCTACAGAACTTTATACGTATACGCTGTACCCACGTTCAATGAGCAGTCTGAATTCGAAAACAGAATCCTGGTCAAAAATCCCAGCGAAGGGAAAAAAGGCATATTACGCATATACGGAGTATTATTCCAACTCTACACCGGAGATCCAGTTTTCAAGATTCGAGAGGGGGTACCATCACTTTGGAACCTCTCCCCAATCCACTCAGTTTGAGGCTTTTTTTCTCTGCGATTCTAAAAATATTCCCCCAACCGAGGCCTTCCTCTTCAGCAGAGAGGCTCTCTCTATGCAGTGGTGCACCACACTCTGCACGAGGTCCACCAGGAATGCTGGAAAATTCTCATAATTGCGGCATTTTTTTTGGCTAAATTTGATCTATAACATTCTGTTAATATTTCTGTGAAGAGAACGTTTTTCCAAATGCGTGGCACGCCTGTTAATCTCCCCACCGGCTCTGCCTTCCCCTGTAAAGGTTCCTGGATAAATGGGCGCTGAGGTCCCGGAACGATGGGGTTTGACGAGGCAACTCATGTCTTCTGTGACTTATCCAAAAGACCACGTGGTTTTTCACTTTTTATCGCGAAACAGTACTTTTGAAATCTCAGTTTGATTTTCGACTACTCAGACAACCACTGCTTATAATCTGCAAAAATCTCAAAATCCTTTTTTTTGCGATGGTGCTGCCTTTAAACGAACCGGGGTAAGCGCCGTTGTGATTATGCCAGACTTACCAGGGCCCGCATCCAGTACAGCTATTTCCTCTGGCTAAACATTTCCAGCAGAAGTACAAATTTAGCCAATACGAACTTGCTATCCAATGAATATTTATCCGCGTAAAAATTTTTCAGTGGCGTTCATAAAACTATCTATCCGCTGACAAATTTTTACTGAATAGCAGTTTCCAATGACTAAATTTATATTTACACTGGAAACGTTTGGCCACTGGAAATAACAACACTGGATACGGACCCAGATCTCAACTCTCAGTCGAAACACGGACATACTCTATACCATTAGATTACTCACGATGACAAGAATCCGCCGAGGACCTCATATTCAAGATTTTCCACTGACGCATAAAACCTGCGGATTAATGTTTTAAAAAAGACATCCAAACTTGAGCAAATCTGCCAGCATTCACTACATTTCCAGCTTTTCAGATCACCGCTTTTCCCCGGCTTCATCAGAACAGGACCTTTACTTCTTCAACCCCTTACGCCAGCTAATCCAACTATGGTTCCACGGCAAAATACACGCTATTTACTGAGGCATTTTGCGTTCGGACTCCCTACATCAGGGTTTAGCGGAATCGCTTCAGGAATGTCTCCATATAATTTCGGTTCTAAACGTATTTGGAATGACGTTTCGATCCCATTTTCACGAACATTGACCCTCAACAGTGAGGGATATAGGAATACGAGGAACACGTGACAGCTAGAAAACCATGTGCCGGTTCTCCGATTCGGCAAAATTATTACAGCGTTTCGTTTCTAGGGCACATCCAAGAATTCCCAAGGCTTCGTCAAATGCAGTGCCGTTTTAGCGCTCAGAGACCCGGCAGACTTCTCGCCTGCTGCAACTGATAAGCATTGTCGCACCTAAATTCAGTGCTGCAACACCTTATGACCGCTGTATCCTCATGCAGTTCTTTCTATCCGGTTATCAATTCCTTGCACACTGCTAACTACTGCACCACTACAAGAACGCGAGGCTGTAGAAACGGGATTACATCGGAACTCGTACGGATGGGTACTGTCGGGTCGGATTCCAATGACTGCCGTGCAGGGTCAACCGCAGAGGTGTGACACATTTCTCAAATTTCGACCCCCCCCCACACCCCAACCCACTCTCCCTATCCTCACCATTGGCTTATTCTGTGCAGAACACCATCACGTCCCTCTTTCTACACGCTATTAGACGAAAACCATTACTTGCAAACTCATTGTCAGAAGAACTTTTCACTGCGGCTGTCTCGCAAGATAGCAGAAATGGTGTGATAGCAAATAACTAAAACGCGAAAAGCCGAAAAGACGCTACGGAAACTTATTAAACTAATACTAATACATCATTTTCGCGTAGCTCGGCGTGTAATAGAGTGTTCTCGTGTGCACTGCATACGATACAGCATACTTGACGCCCCTTTTTTCGAAAAACGCCCTAAGTAGCCTATAAGGAAACTTTGTTAATTACAAGAAAGACCGAGTTTTCTGGACTAGTATCACAGCAGATATTAGAAGGAGCTTCGACCTAAACCTGACAAAAAGTAAAGCCGCTATCGATGCCTTTTTCTAAGGTTTAGTTAGCCGTGACAGTCCCCCGATCTAGCCGTGACAGTCATGGCTAAATTGGGGTAGTGTCACGGCTAACTAAATCCAAGACAAAGGAATTGATGTTAGCTCTGTTTCTGCTCAAGTTTAGAGCAAACCTTCCCCTCAAACATATTGTGATATGGGTTGTAGAAATTCGTTCGTTTATTAGATATACATCCTCAAATCTTGTGAACACCGAGCCGTCGCGAACACATGTCGGGGCCAATCCAAGGGCTTCCAAAGGTGATTTTTTCCTATCAGGTTTTGTCAATAAACGCTGCTCTATCAGAAAAGTATAAGAATAACATTTATCCTTCAGTATAGCAGATTTGTGCAAAAAATCCTGTAGTCATATTAATGAGAAGTTTAATTCTCAGTCTTATTAGAAACGGGATATAGACATAATTTGATAGCTGAGCAGGAATATGGTATTTTTCTTGTAGTTTAGCTTTGTAGTATGAAGTTCCGGTGGCTACATTCGAAAGCGAGTTTAGAATTGATAGGCAAAGACAAAGTTCCTCATCATGAGTAGCTTATATGCTAATTACTCTGGTACACTGGATATAAAGGCATTGCCGTTTATAGACAGTGAAAACGAGAACCATGTACATGAGTTACTCGTAATTTGTTACGAATTTAAACCTCATGCATGTCCTTACTGAACCCTCCCCCCCCCCTCGACCCCCTCATCTTCTACCCTGTTGCGTTGTTCAACCCCCTGCCATGACTGTCACGGCACAAGGTTGACCCTGCTGCCGTGCCACGGCAATGACGTCATCACTGCGCCGCCGGGGGTCACTCCAACCATATCCCTGATAATGCTGGCAAAATGCCAGCGCCAGCCGCAGCGCTCCGTTGCACACACAAGTAGAAACGTCATTGGCATCCGACCTCACGGTATTTTTCAACGCTAATTTTTTTTGGCACAAAGGAGGAACCAGGGTGAAAATTAGTCGTTGTATATGTTAAAGATTTTTTCTGAAGTTACTTCCCGCATTCTGACTGGGCAAAAACTTGAGGGAGGGATTCTGTGAGTGTGCAAAAAAAAACCAGGGGTGGATGAGCTCCGACGCAGCCCGTAGAAACGAGCCGAAGTGGGAAAACTGGCGAAAACAAGCATTTAGAGGCGGTCCAGCGCAAATGGAAGTATACCAAAAGTGTGACGCAAAAGTAAAGACCGTTGAAACATTCCTGAGTTCGTACAAACCTGCAAGACCGGTTGAGGTGATTCTTCTGTTCACTGGTGTGCCAGGTGTTACCCTGCGTTGCAGCTTTGCAAGGCTTGGAGAAACCAAATTAGGTGTGCCATTGGCAGATGAGGTAGCGCTTGAAGCGGGGCGCACCTGCAAAACAGAATTGGGAGAAGGAGCATTAATGACAAAAAGATATGATGGAAAACTAACATCCACGAGTTTTTGCCAAGCTTTGATGAGGGCACGACATCGTTTCGAGACTACTGGAAAGATATCAGCCGTCTTTTTTCTAACTTCATTCACGGTAGCACCAACGCGAGTGGTCTAAAAACAAACTACTGAGGACAAATGAATCATGATGCACTTCGACGTGGAACATACAAATCGTACAAAAGTCTTCTCGCACACTCCCTCCACACAATCATCAAGAAGTATTAATAGATTATGTTAATATAGTGAAAGAGAGCGTTACATTATGATGAAGAAAAATTCTTTTAGCAGAAATAAACTTTTGAACTTTGTACGAAGCTCAATGGAACAATGGAGCAGCTGCTGGTGTTACACTAATTTTTGTATATCTGCTCTACGCGAACGCGCTAAAAAAATTACCCAGCAAGTTCTGTTGGTGTAGCAAAATTCGCTTCATGAACTCAGTCGATGCACGTTAAAGAAGTTGATCAAACGACTCTTCAAAAATACGCAAATTCTTTGGGATTTTTACATGAGGAGGCGTCTGGTACCATTCTGGAGCATACGTATACCACGTCATCGCATAGATGACCACAGCTAGATCGAATATGCGGCACAGAGATGGGATATGATTCACGACACACGAAACAGTACATAAAAAAGCAGCAGCTGCCCAACCGACTACACAACATGAACTCCAGCGAACAGATTCAGGTCAAAAACATCTTGAAAACTCAAAAAGCTCAATCATGGGCCTAACATGTCAAAGGTAACCACTGCCAATTATACACTTCTAATCGTAAATCCCGCTCCCTTCTCCTCCCCCTAACACTAACGCTGCGTACCTTGGCAACACAAAGTGGCTGAAGTGTTACCATAGATACGGGATCTCATTCCCACCCTAACAACACCGCGCTACTGCTACCTCCATGCGCTAACGTGATTCTAAAATATTCAGCAGCCTCCCCACAACATCATCAAGTTCAAAGGTGAGTCTAGCACATACTAATCCACTTTTGGCCATGTCATCCCGATCCCTATATGCGTCAAAAGAGCGCCGCGAGGAGAACAGGGGCAAGTGTCGGAGCGATCGATAAGTGAGAGTGAGAAGGCGAGAGTGCGAGAGACGCATGGGCCGTCCGGCCAGCACAGCCTCAGTCTGCCCGAGCCGGGGCCGCGGAAGGCGACGGCTCGACCCGACTGGAACGAGGGTCGCGGCCGACCCGTTCTTACCTCAAGAATTTCCTTCGTGATTGAAGACTTCTCGAGCTCGGATAGCACATCACATGCAACTTCACTCTTTCCCTGAAACAAGGCTATAGCCTCGTCGTACACACAATCTCCAAAAACTCCAAAAACATTTAGAAAATGCTTGGAAGTGATAACATGAGGAAGACGTACATTAGACACAAACTCTTTATTAGTGAACTAGTCACGGCGGGGTCAGTGATGGTATTTTTTGACTCGCCGTCCACCGGACCAGCCAAAGTCAAGAACAAATCATGGTCCTCGCTTACATTTTCGACGGCGGCGAGGAGATGTTGCTTGAGCTGCTCAACGGTCAGTGCGCAAGATGTCATGGGCACCGCCAGCGAAATCGGAGGATGAGTGGCCACAGCAGCACACGCCACCATCCAGCTCACGGCCTCACCGTCAGGCGTCGTCTGGGCGCGCGCGCGCGACTCGCTGCTTATATAGGCGCTCACGCCCCTCTTGCAGCGCGATTCGTCGCCGCGAAACGGACCCATCTCCGAATGGTCGCGCCCGCCTCCCGCTCCGCCTCCCGAGCCGCTCGCGCTGCCGATGACACGCATCGCGGCTCCAGGCCCTCCGTGGATCCTTCGCTGCCACCTGAAAAGCATTACGTCATCTGCGGTTCGAATTCATTCTGACAGAAAGCAGCAACCATGGACCACCTATTCTGCCGTGAGAGCGGTAAGTGCTCAGGCGATTTGTATTGCAAGCAAAATATTTGAGTTCCAATACTAGGGATTCACAAAACGAGATCATTGCTTCGGAGGGTTTCAGGAGTTATTATCGTGAAGAGCACTGACTGAACGTTTGCCAAAAGATCAACTGTACATTTTATGACTAAGTACATGGATACAACCTGATAGAACTCGGCATGACATCGGGGTTCTGCACCAGAAAAAAAGTTGAAATTTTGATCAGCTCATATGTTTTCCTTAGCAAAAGATTGATAAGGTAACAGGATAGGCAGTTTTCGCATAGCAAGATGAAAATTCCATTAGCTTCAGATTCGCATCGTAAATTTAAGCGCGGCGGCCGTATTGCACTCTTGGCTACGTCTACGACGACATGAGCATGATAAGATAACTAATGTAGCGGGGCCATTGTTTAGAAGGCGCCTGCACTGGTAAGAGTGCGCGTGAGAATCGGCATAAGAGTACAAGATGTTTAGGACTTTGATTATTTCTGGGATGTTTCTTCACAAGGTTTCAACATTATGTATGCGTTAGGAGATTTTGAAAGCCAACTAGCATTGGATCCACCGGGATCGTGATTCGTGTATTACCTTCATCAGATGTAATGTAAATTCCCTCGAGAGTATACGTGTAGATCAAGTGAAGCAACAAAAATTACTAAGTTTAGACGGGAGAATGATAAAAATCAAAAGACGGCTCGATTTCCAGGACCTCTGTTGAACCTTTTTCCATGGAAATCAGCAAAATTCATTCATAATGCAACTCTGATATGACCTCTTAAATGTGCATCGTATGTCTTTCTAAATTTTTGATGCTTTTAGATGTCATGTCTTATACAGCAATTATGTTGGCTATGAGCAGCCTATATCTCTTTCCCTTGGATTTTTGTTATTTCATCTGAAATTAAAAGCAGATCCCGCGGCTGTATGCAATGTAGTCTGTTTTAATTTTCGGGATGGAAGTACGCAATGCCAATACTTTTTTATGTTTAAGACATGACTGGGAAATCGAGTCGTCTTTTGATTTTTATCATTCTGTGTTTAGACGAGGCCTTGGTGGGTTCTTATTCTACGTCAGTTTTTTTTCTCTTCGGCTGTTTATTAGTAAAAATTGCTAGGTAGGTGACTAAATGTTCACTTTCATCAGAACGGTTCTTCGATTTTGCACTTTCAAGCCAATTTTCGAATGCACAAGTAAATTGCTGTTCATCTTATAATTTGTCTTGGGCAGATACGTTTCTGTCTTAACCTTTAACTCATCGTCAAACGGAGAAACATTAGGTCTGGTCGTTTAGAAAGACGGTTCCATTGACTGTTTGTAATATTGCGCAATCTTTATACTAATAGTAAGCAACTTCTTTAATTTATTCTTCTATTTTTACTATGTAAATTTTAATACATCGATTTATATAAGTGCGACCTATTCGATTTTATCCAATCTTTTAAACTTTGAGTTATTTCGAGGTTTCACTTAGTTATGAGCTTTAATCAATGACAGAAATTGTTTATTTACGAGCGGGCTAGTGTTCTGGTGGATAACTTTAAAGACAGCGTATGCGGAGAACAAGATTAGTGTTATTTTGCAAAAAACAATAGTGGATCTCGGTTTAGAAAGGGATTTTAAAGTAGGAACCTTGACTACATACTATGAACCGAGAAAAACATATATGAATCCCTCAACGGCTTTGAAGTCACACGTCAACTTACAAGGAACATGTATTTAGTCAAGGAGGCCGATCGAGATGAGTTGCATAGAACCTAACGCAGCTCTGAATGCTGATTTCAAATCTGGTTTACAAATCTGCGAAACGCTTTTCCAAAAAGAATTAGGAACGATTACGAATTCCTTTAAAGTATAGTTTTTACGAGAAGACCGTTGTCCATGTTAGGGCAGACATACGAAACGTTGGGCTTGCAAACGTCGGTAGACCTAATGCACCACTCTGTTCAAAACTTTGCGCCAATGGGATTTTAAGACACGTAGATTTTTGACTGTGAAAACAGGGGCAGAATTTATGAAGCTGCCTGGTTTAAATCAGAAACTGTTCTTTTTTTCTTTAGTAGAACTTCCCGATTGTAGAGACAGATCGTGTGGTTTCCTACATTCCTACCCTGTGAAGCTAGAAGTGCACGTTCTCGGAGAGCGAAAGCTGCATAACTGTTTAGCTACTGCTGCGTTTAAAAAATAAAACATTTCTGATTTTGATCGCTTGTATCGTTGAGAATTTTCTTCAAAGTGCTTCAACGAAGAATATGTCCTTTCTTTCAGGACGATGGCGGATTACGGAATCGACACAAAGCCGAAGGCTCGTGGAGTGAGCGCAAGATCAAATAGAAGAAAAATAAATTTAGAGCAAAGAAACGACCCGGTCAGCGACGGATTCGACGACAATGGTAACTAATTTGCCACAGTTAGACTTTTGAATTCTTGCCAAAATATCTTTGCTTTAGAAAACCTTCAGAAAAAAATCCTTTGTCTGGACTAGAATTGTTATAGGGCATATTGCCCAATAGTTAGAAAATGGATACCAAGTTAAAAAAGTGATTACCCGTGTAATCTTTTATCCAAAAAGTCTTTTTTTGCGCTCACAGTCAGAAAATAAAGACGTGCTCTAGGATATATGTGTAATATGTGTGTAGCTCTAATATTATGACTTCACTGAAAACTTAATGCCTCGATACACGTTCATAACACACCTGCCCTATTTGAAGGCATTTTGCGTGCAATGGGTGCTCAGAATTATTTTCGTTTCATGAAAGGAAGGGGTTCACGGTTCAACATTTTAAAGCGCACCTTGAGTGCAGTAAATAAATAAATAAATAAACATTCCACTCTCAGTTTCATCACTTAGTTTTTAGACCGGCGAAGTCTGGTACAGTCCTTAAGTCAGGTGCATTTGCACAAAAATATGTGTTACATAGATTAATTTCCTCATCTATGTCATCATCACCATGTTACATTCAGAAGAACTTAATGTCCGCAAGGGACATCGGCACCAATGTAGTTAAACTTGTACAAAAGAGCAGAAACTTGCGATATTTCCACATTTCGTGATTTCTTACGCTTCCTGGTGTGCTTTTATGCGAAAACTAGAAGTAAGATACTTCTTCTAGAAACCTAATATTTCAAACAGTAAGGAGCCTTTCAAGTAGTATCGTGCTCAAATGTTCTTGTAATCGTAGTGTGACAGTGTCTCATATCCCTTTTCATGCGAAGAACCACGAAAGAACTTAAAATCAGCGCAGATTTTGAAGTTGGTGTCGATGTCCCTTGCGGACATTGAGTTCTTCTGTTACATTCGAATGCATCTTCTCTATGCAAACACATATGACTTGCCGAAGCAGTATATTCGTGAAAACCTTTTGTTTTAGTTACTAAATGGATTTGCGCAAAATGGGTACAGCGTCAAAACGCTGAACATATATGAGAGAACGTTTGGAGAATCCATGGGTACAAAATTCGATGCCCTACGTTTCCTTCTATACAAGTTCACGCTTGTCAGAAACTTGCAGACTCCCTAACATACTTTGGCATCATTTAACACCTGTAATTCAGGATTATATGCACTCCACCATCCAGACTTTGTTCATATACATGTATGTCAGCCCACGACCTACGGCACAAATTTAAGCACTTTAAGGTTTTTTTAGGAGGAATAAAACAATTTCGTGACACGCAGGAAAACACACACAGGAAACAGATTTTTTCGCTTATTATTGTATCTC
>KN549274.1:138932-151871 GCA_000797555.1 Oesophagostomum dentatum | reverse complement strand
GGTTTTTTGTAGTTAACTATTACAGTACATAAGTTTCACTTATGTAATAAATATCATATCCCTTATCATATCCCTACTAAACCTCTCTACTACTCGTCTTGAGTGCGAGACTATCCACCCTAGTCGTGGTTTCTGCTACTGGCCTGTTCAAATGCGGCAACTAACTCGTCCACATTTCCGTTTGAATTTGCATTGATTCTGAATGGAAATTTGGACGAGTTAGTGGAAAATGGCGGCACAAGCCCGCCTTCCCCAGGGTGGATAGTCTCACACCCCTCGTCTTTAACGATTTTCTGTGCTATTTTAAACGCAACCACTGCAGTTGCGGAAGTTTCATTCGCACCAACGTAATAGTTCGAGCATAGACGCTACACCCACGTATGCATAGTTTTGAGACCCTTGTCCTGTGCTAGCACAGGGAGAGAGAGGTTTGCTACCTTCTAGCGAGGAATGCCTTGAAGACCTTGCTCGGCAGTAGTGCTAGCTACAGGTTGCGTTTCGACTTCGCAAGTTCTCTGTTCATCCGGCCAGATAAAGAGAAGATAACGTAACAAGAATACGAAGCAAGTCTGTGTTGTATAATTGCTGATATTGTAAAGGTGAGCCGGCTATTGCAGTAATACCGATCAGAATTGTTGCTTGCAGAGGAATAGAAATTTTAAAGAAACATCTAGAAAATAAAGCACTGACATTACTCAAATTCTATTTTGAATAATTTGATCCACTTAGTTCTTCTCTTTGACAGCTAAATCTTTTTTTGAAAGATTTCTGCAGTAACTGTTGCGACCCTCTTCACAGATAAGCAGTCCTCTGTTTTACATATGTATAAAGGAGGTAGTGGTTTTTTTAATCTTGTATTTTATATTAAGTAGGACTTCAATTGAATAAATTAAATAACAGCAAAGTTGGTTTGTTAGATTTTCCACAAAGTCCGAAGAATGTTCTGACATTTCTATGTCATTATTTTATCGATTAGTAAAGGTTCTCATCTAAATTCTTAATCCTTCTTGGATCTTAGTCATGGTAGTATAAATATAGTGCTTTGTCATGCCCTCTTTAGTGGCGGGAGCTTACCACACTCTGAGTATTCGATATTGCCTAGTCACCGATCAGGTTTATTTTAATCGCATAAGACTTGAAAACATGGATGCTGTGTCACATAATAGAAACAGAGCGGACGGTAAAGTAGCCTTAAAATTGTGCAATTTCAACTTCGTATTACTGTAAAAGCGAAAGCTGAAACCTTTATCACGCTAGTCAGTATGCGAGAGATTAATAAAATGGCAACGACGCTGGCGGATTTCTCAGAACGTATCCTCCTCTTCGGAAGGCTAGACATTTAGGCTTCTTCGAATGTGAAAATTTTGATACGCTGACCCAGTTCAGCCCTCTACAAATTTATTTTTTAGTGCATCTGTTCAGCTGTCAGAACAACTGCCTTTCGAGAAAACCGTGATAAGGTGGATTTTACAGCTTCAGCCAAAACCAGAAAGAATGTACTAAGAACCCTTCCTCTGTTGGAAAATTCCGGGTGTGTTTATTGCTGAGCTGATCCACCAGACCCCTCAACAGTTCCACGAAATGCTAGCGCGCACGCCGCGAACAGCCTAGAGAATCTGCCTATACCATAAATACCGTGTCCTAAAAAGTCTTCGCGACTTTCAAAACCCTGTAATTTGGCAAAGAGTTGTCGATCGTTGTGAAATTTTGATACGACATGGCATCAGTCTTTTTTTGGTGCTAAATTCGTTGGGTAAAAATTTGTCTGAATTATGAGAGTGCTCAGTATTACCCGCTTTTAACAATCTTTACAACCTCTTTCGCCTCGATTATAATCTCCTACAAAGGTTGGTATGCACTCGTTTATCGTGGAGGGTGCACTACTGAATTATATATAAAACACTTCATCTTATTAAATCCTGGCCGAAGTAGCCTATTTTATTTTAGCTCGTTAATATTCTGCTGGTACGTCGACAAAAATTCCTGAAATCTTGCATAAGGTCGGACTAGATGTTAGAGAGTCTACAACCTTTGAATGCCCCACAGAAAAGTTTTTTGAAGCTCTCTGGATGTCTTTGAACGGGCGTTACTCCGTCATAAAGGACGTGGTCAAGACAGGCGTTTAACTCACGGAGGCGATGAGGCACAGAGGCTGGTCCGAATTTACATCTAAATCTCCTCTTTCTAATGCACTGAAAGTAGGACGCAGAAGGTCTGGCTAGTCTTTGCGGCACATCATCTCTGGTTCCGTTGGCCACGTGCTCACCTGGAACGCAGTGCCGTCTGCTCAAAGGCTTTCATAGCGCTTCAGAAATTTTTTTTCTGTGGGTTATTCAACGAATTTGGACTCTGGAGCTAGCATGCCCTTCTACAGCGTTTCAGGAAATTTTATCGCCTGACCGACAAAATATTAAGGGGGCTAAAATAGCAATCCTACTTCGGCTGACTTAATAAAACTGTAAAACGGTGTCTTACATATAATTCAGTATCGCAATCTCTGTGGTATTCGAATGCACATTAAACATTATAGAAGACGGTAATCGGAGTGAAAGAATGGGTGAAGACTGTCAAAAGTTGGTGATTTCTGAGCACTCCCATGATTCATCCAAATTTTCCCCAACCATTTTAGTTTGTATGGTGGTCTACTGCCTAACACCAATCCCCATAAAAAGTTCGATCGCTTACAATCCCTCCTGGCGAAATTGTAGTGTTAGAAGTTGATTGCTTTTACGTCTAGGACCGCGCTTTGGAAGGCAGGATCGGCAGCCTGTGCAGCAGCATAAACTAGAGGACCGATGCCATGCTACTTCAAAATTTCACAATGATCGGATAACTTCTCGCATAGTTTTTTTTTAAATCGCGAAGACTTTGAGCCCTGTATCAAAGGGCACCTTCAATGGATCGATGTCGTGGATACCTGTATCGATGGTTTGGATAATCGGCACTATGCAGGTTAAAGCGGTTCCAGACAGAAATCTCGCCGACAAGTATCCAACGATACAGGTAGTAAAAATTGCGAAATTAAGGAATTATGCTAAATTCTGCAGAATCTTCACAACAGTCGTGCTTGTTTCATCCTTCTCTAGCTTATGCATTACAAGATCATTTTATTCGCTGAATGACGGTAACAACCAAGTTGCCTTCAATTTTACACTAAGCTGACGGCGGAAACATCAGCGAAAAATTCCTGCTACTTTTGGTCTAGAACGAGTGTTAGTCGAAAAAAACAAACAAGAAACAACTAGTCACTGGCTGATAGATTCAACAACAATTTCCATATCAACAATCAACAACACACATCTGATTTCGGAAACATCTTCTGGAAAATGAAAGGCATTAAATAAGTGGACATGGAAATAAATAATCTCATACCATATATGCAAGAGCAATATCTTTGTACAAAGGCTCCATGTTCTGTACAAACGCAAACAGACGAGTGATCAGGAAAAGCTTGCAATGAACCGGCATCGACATCTGGTCTAAGATGCGGAGATGCTTGAGCTATGAGGACGCAGGCGGCTTCTGGAACGGGGCTGCGTCGTAGATCAGATGGGAGATGACGTCTGACTGCGAAACGCAGGCAACCGGCTTCTGGTGGTCGTCCACGATGAAGATGCAGCGCATGTGGTTCGCTTCCAGCAGGGCGTCCAACACCTTACCAACCGTCTCCTGAGGGCGAATGAACTCGGCCGCAGGACGGCGCCCGAGAATTGCGGATACGGGTGTATCGGCAAGGAACGTCTGTAAAAATTGCTCTGCTCAGTAAAAACAGTATAGGGGCATTTACCAGACAAGCGCGCGTCTGTCCCCTATTTGTGTCCTTGCAGACGGCTCGACAAGCCTTGCGCCAAGGTCGGCGGCCACTTCGCCGAGCAATCAGTATAGGAGAATATTCGAAATACTCCCCCGACGGTAGTTTTATCACTGCCAAAGTAAAACCTGGCGCCAAGCGATTATTTCGAATACTCCCCGACACTGATCGGTCGAGCGCCAGCGAAGTGGCCGACGACTTGGCGTGAAGCTAGCCGAGCCGTCTGTGAGAACATAAATCGGGTATAGACCGCGGTTGTCAGGTAAATGCCCTAAGTTCAGTGCGAGTGGAAGTCATCAGCTCCACTCTTACTGCCGTCAGTCGAAACAAAGAGAGGTTATCTACAGCGGGAACTTCTTTTAGCAAAGAGATATCGGCTTAGCGCTTTAAGTTAATTCCGAAAAGTCGCTCTATAATACTAATTTCTGCAACTGCTCTGAAATTGCAAGGAGCGGAGAGGGGAGGGGAAATGCGAGGCAGCATCTGCGCTCAACATGCCTTCTGCGTTGTCGATGGATTCTGAAGAATGATTCCAAAAATAGATTAACGTTCACAAACCGCCACTCAAAAGTCATTGCAGAAGGGGAAATTTGCTCCACGAGCAAACATGCTGCGCGATTTCGCAACGAGTTGTCCTTATCGTCGTGCACTTGCTGTTGATGGTCCATATCGAATCCTCCATGAAAAGGGGAGGATCTTACGATTTCGTTTACGGCCAATAACGTTTCACTTAGAGTGCATCTAGGTGAATAACTCGTCCGCAAAATCGCGCGGGTACGCGGGACTTATCTTCTGGAGCAATTTTCTTCGTAGGAATCAATTTTCAGCGGAGATTCTTGAACAGTAATCCGCTTTCTTGAGGACATTTTTCAGAATCCATGAAGGTCTCAGAAGCTCTGAGCATCGGTACTGTCTTTAAAGATCGCAGCACAATCGTTCTTCTATAATAGTTATCTATTAAATTGGCCATAAAGCTCTACCAAAAATTCCATCTTCCCGCATCTTTACAGTGAGGTAGAACAATTTGAGTGTCTAGTATATATCTATGAGCTCTATTACCTCTTCTATGAAATACATGAGCATCATGCATGCTTCCCTTTTTCATGCTGCTCTTATACTGGATTCGAGCTTCATTTCAATCCTGAAGTAGTTCGCCTCCATTTTCAAAGAAACGTGTTCAGCAGCAGAATTTGAAAAATTCTACGGAAATTTTTATAAAAAATGAATGAACCGCCGGCTACTCTTATACTGGATTGCAAACAGTTCAGATATCGCCGTTTTGGATACCTGATTTTCGTCTTGTGAGTTTGCTGCACAATGAGAGAATATGTATAAGAATCTCACGGGAAAATCCGCGCGAAAACTGCCACTTTATGTGTAATTGTTTTCCGCTAAAAAAAAACTGTGAGTTGCGCCTTCTTTGTCTTGACGGCACAACATAGCCAGCTCGCTGTTTTTCTTGGAGGGTTATCGGGAACGAATGCAAGAGTTGGAAAAAAGTCACGGAAACTCTAAACCAGCCTAGTATGGTGTCATTCCAAGTAGGAGCGGAGCAGTATTTCCTTGCAAATTTCATCTTTTCTGGCTTTTCGCTTAATTTTACTGTTCGCGAAGAAGATGACGGGCCATTTTATGGGGACGTATGTATGGTAAGTAAAAAGTTATGCCTGAGTTAAAAACGTATATGCTTTGAAAATCTCATTTTTATAATCGCAGTTTTCGCCTTTGTCCGATCAGCCTAGGCAGGCAAAAATTTTTATTTCATTGAATAGATGTGAAGTTTGAGAAACGTTCAGATAACGTTAGGTAATCTTAACCTTCACCTCTCCATGAGTACTCTGTCCAGAATTTATCTCTGTCGTGCGACGAAATTTAGCCAAGAACAAACTGACCCTAAACAGCACAATTCTCAAATATGCGGCAAATCGCCAACTATCTTCCTCAGATAAATACTAGAATAAGGCGACAAACTCAAGAACAGATAATTTGTTAAGAAAATGGGGATAGCCGCTCTGGATGGGAAATCCAGTGCTAATTATGCTGAATTTAGCGAAAGATGTGCAGTGTAAGCAACAGAAGTAACCTTTACGAGTTTCCGAATCAGTCATCATAATTCTAAGCCAGAGGTGCCATCCTCCGTTTGTATTTTAAAAAAGATCTTTCCTTAGAATCAGTTTTACTTTGACTGTGCTGCTTAACGGTCTACAGTGGATAAGATGTCATGAGTTGAAACTAACGAAATGACGTGCGATGAAAGCCTTATTTTGAAGTACCCTGTACTACAACATCTTTTGATTACCTGAGGCTTTGACGACTCCATAAGAGCCGTAGCAATATCTGCCTTCGTAACGACGTCGCAGGCTGCTCCTTCCGCGTTGACCACAGGAAGTGAGGAGAGCTTCTGTGACAAAAGCTTCGCAGCTACTTCATCCAGACAATCAGTGACGCAGACCTAGAATGATAGAGTCATCCCAGGAAGCTAAATCTGGATCCAGCACTCACAGACTGAATGGCTGTCGTCCAGGTTCCGACGCCCGAGTCCCTGATGGGACAACTCAGCCACTGAGCGAAATGCAAAGAACGATTTTGCTTGTGTATAGCTTGGAGAACCCTTTTGATCGTCAGAAGATAGAGGATGTCACCGGACTGCGGCTCTCGGACAATAATGCGATGCACTCGGTGCAAGCAGAACTCCTGGCACGCTTCGATTATTCTGAAAAGGACCGTCATATGGGGTCCTGCACTTGCATCACAACTGCCAGACATACTTTGCGTCCGCCGACACGCTAACGAGCGCGTTACCCGATATCAGCTCTCCCACTTCGCTAGCAGAGCAGCGAGAGGCGTCCTCTCGCAGGTATATGAGGAAGTCAGTCAATGTGACCAGTGCCGTCACCTGAAAACAGACGCTTTCATGGCGCTGATAGACTGATAAACCCTAGAACTTACGCATCTACGCGAGGAATCCCATACCAGACCAGCATGGACATTCTGCTCACTGAGCGCTGAGAACGCTCGATCCACCTGAAAAAGTGTAACAGTTTAGACCAAAGCTAATACTGCAAAAGGATATAGGAAGAATCAACAGAAATAAAACTATGGACTGAAGGGTGGAAGTCACAAGGCTTTGAACAAAGACCCTCATTCTAGATCAAAAAACCAAACTGATTTCAAGCATTTTAAGTTTTTTAAAAGTCCCCACACACGAGTTAATAAGCGAAGAACTATCCCCGGAGCGAAATCTTCCTTCCCCTCGAAACTTAGTAGGGACTTCAACTGAGATGCTATTCACCATTATCGAACTGATACCGTAAATGAGAACCTGATTTGAAGATATAGGCAGATATAGGCACTCCAACTAGCAAATATCTACCATCACTCCCCCCACCAGATCAGATAATAACACTGTTATACAGCTTCTGAGGAAAACTGCTTCCTGGGAACCAAGATAAACTTTGTCTCAACCCCGAACAGTGGTAAGCGGGAGCGTTGAAACTTCGATGCCCTCTGGAATTCCAAAATCGGAAGTGATGGAGAGCTGTCAAAAATGCTGCATTCACAGAACTACCGCGACGCAGTCTTCGGAAAGCAATGCAGTCTAACTAGCTTATGGTAAATGTTTGAATTGAAAGAGGTTTTCGAACGATAAAGGACATTTTTTCCGATTACGAATTTCTGCGAAATTTTGCAGGCTTATAGAAACACGACTTTCGAGGTCGGCGGGCCAAGCAGCCAACTAAGAACTTTCGAGAAAAGCAAAGACTGAACGTATGAAAATCTGCATTCTACAGTAAACCATTTCAAATATTAGGTTGGTGCAAACCAAACTTCCGCAAACGCTACCTCGGGTTTGACGACCCATAACTCCACTCAGCATAAGCTATATGAGCAACCTTACACATCCTTAGAATCGGCAAATCATGCGTAACATAGCCGCTGCTAAAGCTTTTACAAAAGTTCTAATTCTCGAATTTTACAATGTAAAATGTCGAAAAAGTCTATTTCGATAAGCTCCACTTTGCAGAATTTTACCTATTCGTAGGAGCAATGTCGACGTGCATTTTATGGTGGATTAAGGGAGAATGCCCTGAAAAATATATGAGAATTATTTCGGCAGTATAGCTTCTCTCCACAAAATTTTAGACCGTGAAAACCAAAAACTGTGCCGAAAAAGCAGGGTGATGGCATACCTCAAAATCGTGAAGTTTTCTAGTTTTCTGACATTATAATTTTCAGATGGATCCCGAGGCACCATGCTGTATTTCATTTGTAACTATGATGTGTTCCTTAACTACGGACACAATCACGACCGCCCAGCTTCTGCCATCACTTAGCAGTGGCCATTGATATGCGCTCAAAACATAGCCCAATTTCGAGTCTTATACATATCTCCACTCAGATTGTTTACGAAAGTACGGTCACAGAGAGGTTTGACAGCAAATACCTTCGGGAATACCAGGCCGCTATCACTAACTATTTTTACGCCTTTTCTTTGAAATAAGATTTTTAAAAGGAAAATAGCCGAAAACCCCTGAATTTTGGCGAACTTTAGAAAGTGTGCATTCTGCCACAATAAGGGCTATGGCAGCGCGATTGCAAGTATTTTGTGGAAGAAAGCAGGAGCTTTCGAAAGCTTACTAAAACGCTTTACGAACTGTCTTTGACAATTTTCTGTGTGATTTTAAATACAACCACAGCATTTGCGGAAGTTTCATTTGCACCAACCTAACACAAAACCAATATCCCAAAAGTAACAGTAAATAAGCGATGGAATGGCTGAGCACTAAACTTTTACATTCGAAAATATTTTTCGAATCTTCGTTCGACTATTTCGAATATTGGGATTTTTCGAATTTTCGAATATTTCGCGCATTGAGTTATTCGAATATTCGAATAAAAATTCGGAATTCGCTCTATTCTGTCGGAAGTCCAATGTCTCGTTGCCTCTTTGACATGTTCTGCAATCTAAACGAAAAGCGATTTTCACGACATGGCCAAATTTAATAATAAATTGAAGCAAAATACCGCAGAGCTCCTTTATGCGTCTTAGATTTAACGACGCAAAACGAAATAACAACTTCTTTGCGGATGAAGATGCATTAGAAGATATCAGGTGTGTAAAATAACACGAAATTTAAGGGGCAGTTTAACAAACACAGCGATTTGAAGCACTGATAAAGTTCAGCCAAACACTTCTTTATTATACAATGCAAGCCTAATAAAGAACAAGGGTTGGGTACTTAAAAAAGACGTCCGGTGTATACTGGTGCTGAGGGCATTTCTCAGAACCAGTCTTAGACAAAAATCAGTAGATTAGTTTACAATAATACAAATGAACAATGTTCAGAAATGTAACTGTTGAGACCGCATAACTAACTCTGGGCCACGCTATCTTTTTGCTCGTCTGTTTTCGTTTGCCGACACTGAATTTTTGAAAAACATATCTGTTATTGTTATGTTTGATTAAAATGTTATACTATTACAAATCTTCTGTGTCTACACATCTTCTGTTCCTTGCCCTTCGGATTCATGTCGAATATTCGATTTATTCGAATAAAGGTTCCTCGAATATTCGAATATTCGACTTCTTCGAATAACGAGGATCTTCGAATGTTCGAATATTGGACTTTGTCGAATAATCCAACTTTTCGAATATTCGATTTTTTTCAAAAATGAATTATTCGAATATTCGAATAAAAACTCGAATTTTATTCGATTCGATCAAAACTCTACTGAGTACCAGCTTTTTCTCTGCAGCGTATTCAAGGTGTTTCCAACGATTGAAAATGTTTACATGATTTCCATTGAGAATGCTTAAAACGAATAAAAGTGCAAAAACAATGGTAGAACATAGCTCGTCAGAATTCAGCGATGTTGGGACATTTCTGACTCAGGAATCGACCGTATTCTAGTACATCACGCGCCCATAATTTGCATATTTCTCTTCGACTCGCTTCGTAATATAAGAAATAGAACCTTCAAATTCTTATATCTATAGATCCACTATTTTATTCATATCAACTTACAACTCCGTTGACAATCCAACAAGCCCACGTTCTAAAAATGTTTAAAGACTGATCCCCCTTCGTGAATAAAGTTTTCCAAACGTCCATGAAAAACAGCAATAGGGCTACTAAACGTAATTGTCCTTTGTCTGCAAAATAACCTTCGAATTCGCTGCATTTCTCATCCAACAGAGTATTTTCAACGAAAACAGAACGAGAAGCTTTCATGGTACTAGAGAAACTGTACTCTGAACTTTACCTTGATGGATTTGTCAAGGGCAACAACATTTCCGGCCGAAGGAGCGAGCTCGTAGCAGTCAACCACTCGCATATACTGTCGATATGGATCCGACTGTGAATCTAAACCCACATCTTAACCTCTCTAATTTTTAAATCTCCAGTAATGTAAACTCACCTACTAGGCCTACCACATCGACACTGAGAGGGCGCGACGTTTTCCGAAGAATGAGAAAGTCCTGGAAACAGATGTTTGCTATAATAAGAAAGTTAATTTAAAATTGTCGCATACCGAGCTATTGCTCCTAGGTCGACGAAAGGCCCAGTCATCGTCATACAAATCGGAAGATCCCTCTTCGCCCTCACGCAAGTCGTACACCGACGACAATTGGCAGCCATTCACCTTGAAAAGTGCAGCATCATAAAAACTGTTGCTCAAGCCGAACTTCGGTCAAGGTGAGGTGGCAGAAACAAAGAATAATTCTGCAGAAAATGACATCTGATCAGGGCAGAAGAGCTCAGAAGTTCTCAGTTTCCGGTTTGTCAAAAGGCAGCAACTGTTTCACAAAGCATCGGATTTTTACGCAATTTCTCGGATTTTTCTTTCCCACAGAAAAGCTTAGTCGGTGAGAATCCATCAGACCGATGTTTCTGTTAAGATTTTTTAAGTGATTTCTGTTACTAAAAGGTTCCATATCTACCCGAACTTTTATTGCTTTCCAAGTATAAACGGCCAGGTTCGGACAGCGTTTTTTTTGAACAAAATCGCCCTTGCGAAATTAATTGTCATATGAGTCAGGCGGTTGTTTACACAGCTTTTAGAAAACGTTCTCTCGATTAGGAACGATAACTTTGTCTTTCCCATCTCAAAAATAACAGCTTCTAGTTGTGATGACAAAGAAAGTATCAAGGTCTAACTTCCAAAGCAAATGTACACTTCTGGCGTATTTATGGGAAATATTAGGACCTGCCTGTGGAAAAAAATGGAACCCGTCAAATAAACTTTGAGCGCATGCACAAAAGGACTGCGGTATCTTCATCATGGACGGTAATTTTAATACAGTACATGAAAAAGGCTTTCCAAATTCATGAGCTCCATCAATGCAATTTTTCCAGAGCAAAAATTGAGGCGCCCTAGATCTTTTATGTACTTGACTGGCCCAGCAATTTCATTTTCTGCTTGTTTCTCCCTCAATTTTTTAACAAGCAAAGCTCTCCGAACGTTAACCTTTAGCGAATGAAAGAACCCGACACGGCGAAGGGCGCAGGAAATTAGCCGCCAGAAACTCCTACGGCATGTTCGAAAGACTCGAGGACACGAGAATGAAGGCGACAACTTGTGGACAAGACCGATATGCCAAATGATACATTTTACTGAAGATATAACCAAAAACAAAGTAGTTACTCCGATTCGCAGAAATGCATCGGAAAAATCCCGGAAACGATTTAATGCTCAATTACTTCGTCATGTACTTGAAAAAATGTGCATGAAGAGGACATTAGGCATTATCTTTGCATTAGATTTACATATAGAAATGTTTTTTTCACACGCAGGGTGAAACCGGTGAAAGGTACCTGCACTTTTTTGAGCTTCACTGGCTTCTTGGGCAGCTGGTTTGAGCTGAGACTTTCGGATCGCTGCCGACCCACGAGGCCTCGGAGACCTGAGAGTTTTTATATGAGTGATAAAAAAAGCTGCGCTGCAAACAGCAGACTTCATTGAAACGAAGCCTCACGTATTCACTAATTTGTACAAATGTTCCGATGCTGACGCACCACTGAGAATGCTTGGCGGCCTCTGCACACTTCCTGAGTTGAACCGTCGCCGCACGTTCACTGCATGTCCTGACTCTGAAACTGCTTTGTCACTCAAAAATCGCCTTTAACACAATGAAGTCGTTAGGTATTCGAAAATTCAACTTCTTGTAATGTTTTTCTTTTGTATACGAGCTTGTCGCGGTCTGCCTCCGGTATCTTTTTCCTCTGAACACCCACAACAGTTCATGATTTAGACTTTAGTGTAATTACATACATTACTTTTGATACACGCTACGATATTACGGCAGGCAGGACAATTCACAGTTGTGCATATAGCTAATTCATTTTAATCGTTTTCAGGTAGAGTAATTCTATTCTGCTAAAGGTTTGCAAATCAATTCTAGATTATGGTGAAGTTGTTTTTAGTCGTTACGACAGATCACTGCGAGACAAAAGAAGGTACAAAATACATAATTCTACCACTTATGCTCGGAATAAACCTGCCTCTTGTATGGCAATACCTTGTAGTAAGGCTAGGAAATGGTGTATAAGATTCTTATGATTCACCCTGCTAATCAAAAGATTCATCACACGGGAAGCTCTAAGAAACATTACCCCACCATCTAAAAAATGTCGGAAAACATTTTCGGTAAAGGGTATGAAAAGATTAGCAGAAAGTTTATCTCAGACAAGTAATTCCGCTCACTAAGGTGCTGGAACCTAATATGAAATAAGTCTTATTGTTAGTAGATAATGTACGGCTGCACTTACCAGTTCTATTAGGTTGTTGCAAAAGTCTTTGGACATGAAATAGTGCTTTTCCCAAGATTTACTAGTCTATAATTTTGAAACCTTAATGGAATGCACAACAAGCACCATTACCCTCGAGGTCTCCATTTTGTACAGCAATGAAGATGTAGGACAGTTTTGTCACGTACAAAACTTACAAATGAAAACAGATTGGGTGTGATTTTTTTTCGGACCACTCGGTTGTCGAATGTTCTCCGATTCAGGAATTCAATAGGAAACCAATAACAAGCAGTAGTTCTGAGAGAATACAGTGTCTAGCCAGGGCCCGGCATAGGTGTTCCTGGGGGCAAGCTAGGCTTCGTAAAGGTCTGAGATTTC
>KN549274.1:104999-123841 GCA_000797555.1 Oesophagostomum dentatum | reverse complement strand
TGAAACGGCGCTTCTGGAACGGGGTCAAGCATGCGGATGCGCATTAATTACCTGCACAGATATATTGCGGGGCCAAATTGCCATACTGAAACGGATTTGCAAGCTATTACAAGGATTGTTTACTAGGACCTCAACGAAGGCTAGCCTGATGGCTGCATTCGGATTGTCTGTCATGTGATGAAAACCGGACTGAAGAACCTCCTGAATTCAGTTGGCTCTGGCACGCAGGTAGCCTTTTTCCTAGACAATCCTAGTTTTTCAGCAAAACAAATTGGATGGGTTTAAAACATCGTTTGCTGTAGAGCATGCTTCGCTCTTTCAACTGGTATGTAATGTCACGAAATAAGCTTGCAGTACTGGAGGTTTGCGGGATGTTTTCTCATACGCACGAAACCTGATAAGCATTTCTTGGGCGCCCGACACATAAAGGTGTCGCGCTAAAGCAGCCAACTACCCATAATTTAAAGGCAGCACCCACTCTAAAAACGCCTCCTGAGTTCTCGACGGATCCTGAAACACAGACTCAAAAAAGGGTTGGGGTTCAAATTCCTCGGCTCAAAAGTCATTCCTGACGAAGAAAATCGCTCCAGAAGATTCGTATGCGATTTCGAGGACGAGTTTTCCTCGAGGACGAGTTTTCCACTCCGCTGCGCTCTTTCTATTGGGGCCGCCTACCGCACCAAGTGCGAGGACATGGAAAGCTTGTACAACTTTGCTCATAGCAAATGGTTGTAGCGCCTTAACCAGTGTGAAAATGAAGTGACAAGACAACTCGTCCCCAGATCCTTCGTAACGGATCCACCCAGTACCCGACGTTTCGGCCGTTTTCTTCGCAACAAGGCAGACTACCAGTGCCCTCACTTTGGCTTTTGGTAATTCATCCACCGAGGGTTCATAAACTACCTGAATCTCGAAATCCGTTTTTAGAGTGGGTGCTGCCTTTAAGGGCAATTTCTTCTACTTTTATTATTTTTAGTTGGACAAATCCTGCAAACATTTTCTGACATGGCTTCACCAAGAATTCTTTCGTCGTTCTTACTTCGTGGCTCGTAAAGCAAAAGAAGATCTCCGGGCATGCACGTGAGACAAAGGCAACGTTCAGATATCTCGTCCCTTTCGCAGTTTCTTCATATCAAAATGGCACTTTGGAATAGGAGAGTGTTTGTTCTTTCTAATAACCGTAGAGGCATGAATTCGATGGGATTCATTCTCAACAAAATATTAGGCAGGAGTTGAAGCTGTTATAACGACAGCAATGGAGTCTAAGATGTTTTAGGCTCCTTACGGATTCATATGGCAACTAATCCAAATGTCAATGGTTGTTTATTCTCTACGGAGATTTCCCTATACCAAATAATCTGCTTATGAACGAGCTTGCGAATCTGCTTTGCTGTATTTATCTCATGTCGCAAAATCTGTGCAGGGACGTATCCGTATCCGTATCCTGCAGAGTAAGAAAGTGGACACTCCGTGGTGCATCAACTATTTAGAAAGGCGTTTAACGCTTTTGACCTGTTGATCACTAAGAAGACCGGCGATATTCTATGATTTGTTAACGACTAAAATAAGGAGTCTAGATAGTATTGCAGTCCACCTTCAGCAGCAGTGGCAACTGCTCCTGCTGCTTGATTTTTCATGTCGTTGCAAAAACCACAGCCTCGCTCAAGTTTCCATTTGCGTAAAAGCGAAAGCCAATTACTGACGTGTGGTCTGGCATAGTCACTCAAATAGGCGGAAAACTCTGTGAACAGAGGTCCGAAAAGCGAAAGCTGCCGAGCCCGATCCGGCATATAAAAAGGCTAATTTTTGATCTTCGACCCAATTTTTCAGGCTTCAGTGAAAAGCTCTTTTACACCAAACACAGGAATGTTTTATATGTTCGATCAACATAATCCAAAAAACCGCATTCTGGAGTTGCCTGAAAAACGTGCCAAAGTCGAAAATTTGCTTATTTAGCCATTTTATCGGGAAGGTGAAAAGGTCCGCACTAAAACCCAAATATGCTAATCGACAGAGCTTTTCAAGCACTATTGAATTGCAGTTCGTTGAAAGCTAAACATATTTTCGATAAAGCTTCCCGAGCTACATTAGGAAGCCGCAGCGTTTTGAGAAAAAAAGGTTCTCAATGTCCTCGAAAAATGGCGCCAAATTCAAAGGTAGACAACTGCTGGCGCCAATTTGAAAAATTTTTGCAGGCACCTATGAATCATCACGCATCCAAACCAAATATTCGACAGCGCGTTTCCAGCAGAAAACAATCGCATTTTTAATCGATTTACAATACCAGCTAAAATTTGACAAAATGAGCAGCAGCAGATTTTCCTCTATTTTCCATTTTTTGAAGGGAATTTTTGGGACAGGAAAAATTTCCAGTATATTCAATAAATCCTTTAATAGAACACTCTTAGATGGGTTTAAAAGGTAGACGCGCTTCCACTCTCTTGTTTATTACTCAGTTACACTTCGCCTAAAATGGACGGCCACAAAGTAAGGTTGCCCCCTACCCCAGCCCAAAGGTGAAGGGTGGTGGAGGCACCGACTCTGGGCATTCCACCTATGATCACTCACGCCACTGCATTTCAATGTACCGGAACTAACTTTTGAAAAAGAAACCACTAAACACTCATTTCCTTGAGCAAGTGGTACTAAAGCGATTTCAGAAGCTTACACGATATTTGTGACATTGCTGATTTCAAAGCTTTTTTAGTAGCCGCGGCAAATGCAGTTCTGCAAAGTTTCACATTTCGAAAGCAATAAACTTATTGAGATTAACACTAAAGCCTAGGGCCATTTTATTCCCCAGGAAAATACAGAACCTACAGCATCCTTGGCAGTGTTCGGCGCATAATGATATCGGTTCTACGTTACTGCCCTCGTATATGACGATGAAACTTTGGTTAGAAATGGAATACTAAAAGAAATGAGGAAAGACAGTAGAAGCAGACAGAGAAAAGAGGAAAAGGAGAAAACAAAGCGATCTAGAACGAAGATGAGAGAAAGGGCGGAAGACAGAAGAGGGGACAGGAATGGGGGGAGATGTGTTGGAAAACATCCGCAGTATACTTAACTGATTATATGGAAACGCCTACATTCACATTTCCGACCGAAATGACTTGCGAAAAGTTTAAAAGCTTCAGTTGCAAAAAATCACATGAGGCTCTTTAGCGACTATAACTACAGGGACGAAAACGCACAAAAAAAACAAACATATTTACTAGAAGAAACCACAAAGGTCAGCCATATGTGTGATTCAAGCACCTGCATCTTAGCACGTTGACATGCTCGTGATATCGATGTTTCGATGCTTGCCTTGTTCCGGGCTTGCCTTTTTCAAGGTCCTGACGATGTCTCCCAAATCAAGTTGTCTAGGTAGATTGAATTCCATAGAAATAAAGAGGTGTTTACTATCACGGCAGGAAATAGCAAAGTATTATCGCAAAATGACGAAGTGCACTTATAAATGACCTCTTCTTCCAAGTTTGATCTAGCCATTCACTAACAGAGGAGCAGTGACCGCCGCGCTACCGCCCATTTCTCACGCGCATACACGAGTAAAAAAATACGAAGTCGAGACTGCCCGAAATTTGTTGTCGTCGGCGTTAGGACAGCACGTGCGTGTGTCTAAAATGTACTAATACGAAAACACCTCTTTGCTATGAACAGCTTTTGCCAAAACGGGGTCTGCGTTAAACTCTGGCTTGAGGGAACTACACCTTACTCATGCATCCGACATCGAGAGGCATGAGTAAGGTGTAGCTCCCTTAGGCCAGAGTTTAGCGCAAACCCCGTTTCGGCAAAGGTTATTCGTAGTAAAGATACCACTACATGGAGACCACTACGAGTGCCTCATGTCATGTGCTTTATAAAATAGAGCTCAATTCTGAGCAGATGCTCCTGATCACTGGAATCATCGAAGAGTTGCTCTCGGTAGGAAGCTGTAGATCCTCGCGCGATTGAGGTAGCTGGGAAATGTGAAAAGTCTGTCACCAAGAAGAGGGTAAAGTTGCTCCCGAATAACTTATGTTCATGAGCGAAATGAAGTAGTACCTAGGTACTTACATTACGCGTTACAAAGATATACGCGTTACAAAGAAACTGATGCACTGGAAAGTGGCTGATTTTCGTCTTTGAGATATAAGGGCTGAACCATAGCCACTGCAAAAAAGAAGTGGCGGAAATGACAATGCGAAAAAGGAACTCATAGGAACTGAATTTAGGCGCGCATCGCACGTTACGTCAGTTTCGTAACTTCCATATGCTCCTGCTGTGACTAATGTTTCCTCAAGACGAGCTATAGAGCAACGACACCGCATGCGCGTTGCATTCATTCGCCGTCGTTACCGATGCGCTCGTAGCGGCCGCCACAATAGCGTCGACAGTGCTGAAGTATGGCTCGACCTTAAGCGGTCGCAAAATTAAGCGTGAAAATGTTTTTGAAATGCGAATTTCCACTGGCTTCAGTTTGATAATGGAAGCTACCTGTTGGAAAGTACGATGACTAGCCTAAAACAATTATAACCGTTCTGATAATTTCGACCCATGCTTGCTGCACAGTCTCTTCATACTGATTGTTACAACGGGATTATACCCAGAATAGCCATTAAACCCTAGGCGACCTTGATGGCGGCGCACATGGGGAGTAGAGTTGTCCAGGCTGCACCAGAAGACGGCTCATCGATCCTTGTTTAAAGTCATTCCAGTTCGGTTCCGAAAATTCGCTGATTTTCTGCCAACTCTGTCTACTCGCTACCCTTTTATCGAAGATTTTACGCCGATAGCACACGCTTAAAGCGAGTAAATGAAAATTCGTCTAAACTTGTACATTCGATCTAGGATCTCAAATTATGTATGGGGGAAGCGGGTAGCCCGACCTTTCCTAAAATGGGGGTTTTCCCAGTCCACACTAAAATAACTTCGAAGAAGGACAAATTAGCAGTCATTAGATACGAAAGCCAGGATAACTTCGTTTTGCACGTAAGCTGCACTTAAAGATTGCCATGGGCCAAGCTTTTACTTCTGTTTTCCGACGATTAGTTGCAGTTCTCTGGCTCTGTCCTAAAAAAGGCAAAAGGGAAGATGAACTTTCAGAGGTCTTTCTTTGACAACATGTACTTTTGCCGATAGTGTAGAACCAGAGTTAAATTAACATCCAACAAACGTAATAGAAACCAGTAATGCAATAAACGGCCGAAGACTTGGTCGTCGCACGCATAACAGCGGTGCTTGAGTATGCTTGCACTTGGCGAAGAATGGGTTTACAGCAAAGGCTTATGAGGCGGACATAAATTATCCAAGCTGTGCATAAGTGGACGGGATGTCAAGCGAAAAATGAGGGCAGTCCTTAACTTTCAAATGGCTCTCTGAAGCGCTGAGAGAAAAGTTCGATTTAAGTTATACTAGAAATCAAAAAGGCGATAGGCAAGTTTTAAAAAACGGTGGGACAGTTCCATCGCGAAGTTCGGCGTTCTTCCAAAATACCTTAATATTCCTCTATTAACATAACAGATGTTAGCAGTACAAAAACCACCTAAATCCATACCGAGTGACGAAAACGCTCAACACTAAAAAATGCTCTTGGGCTATGGCACATGGCACTTCATGCATATTACATGAGCGAAGTGGGCGATCGCTTTATGATGATGGCTTAGGCCTATTAACAATGATGAGGTCGTATACAGAGCTACTTAGAAGTAATCAACGTTTCCTCTTATTTCTGCCTTCATTTCGGGCGAAATTAGTTCCCGGAACTATAAAAAGGCGGTAGAGGTATGGAAGGGAAATGATGGCGCAATTGCGCCATTAAATACGATGTCCGCAAAACGTCGGATGAAGAGCGCATATGCCAAGTGCTGAAAAAAGAGATAAAGTGACATGTATCCCTGATTTAACTGACCGAATAACCCTCTAATACATGCAAAAATCACATAAACCTTAAACGTTCAAGCATGCTTTACCAATGGCGCTACTCTGGCGGTATGTGACACTTCTTCAAAGGATGTACTAAAGTACTGAACATGAGAATGCGAAGACGACAGAATTCCTTACCTTGGTCTTAATACCAAGAGCAATCTCGGTCAAAACTGTACCCAAAGGGGACAAACTAGGGAAAAGCGAAATTCTCCGAGAGAGAATCTCACTCAAATTACCGACAAACCAAAGGTCAGCAGAAGTGCCTCGCTCCCTCCTATGCTCGGCAGTGAACTCATTGAAAAGGTGGTAAACAGGTGCAGTCGGGAAATATGAGAGCCGAAAAATGCTTCTCAGAACGCGAACCAAGAAGCAACTCTGCACAGCATTGTGGAGGAAAGTTTCTATGGCGTCATGGATTGGAGCCCAAGGGACGAGCTTATGAGGGCGCATGGCATCGCCCGATACTTGAGAAATTGAAATGCGATTAGAACGAGACTGTCTAGACTTTTGCACTGTGGGATAATTGTTCATCTCCTGCAATCAGCTATCACTGCAGAAACTCAAATATCCGTTCGGTTTTCAGAATAATTGTCAATTCTCTGAGTTCTCGGAGTTTATCGTAAAGGCACAAAGTGGAAAATATGGGTCAAAAAAGGAAAAGGGTTTGGAGAATTCTGCTATGATCTGATTCGTAATCTGCCAGCTCGACTTCTGAAGATAGAGTTTGATTATATTGCAGGAGAATTTTTTATCCTCAAGACTATCCTTCCAAACTGATTTTTCATTGGAATTTCTCGCTGTACATAATATCCTACAGCAGAGTTATATCACTATTCCCAGCAGATGCTCCACAACTGTCTCTGTAACTTTGCCTCCGCCATCTTTAGCCAAGATTTCGATGGGACCTTACGGTCTTTTCAATACAGAAAAAAGTAAAATATTCCATTTAAACAAGCAAAAAAAAACAGCAAATAGCAGGTTCAGCAGACAAACTACTGTCCATTTGTTGGCCACATTTTGACTACCACCTTACAAGCGCGATAAAACCCTGTAAATAAAAAAGTCACCTTGGGGAAACTACCACGAAAGCAGCGAAAAGCGGCGCAGCAATGCCTTGGGAATAGCGCTTAGATTTGAGTCATTCTCAAATCCCATTCCTTCTGGCAGTGAGCTGCAGCGGAAATTCTTTCTTTGTGTAGGAAGTCAGATTCAAGCAAATATCACGAAACCGTCAAACATCCTACTACAGAAAGTACAAGAATGCGAAAGTACAGAAGTGGGCTAACGCATTACGAGTAGAGAAACCGCGAAAGCTTAAGTCGCCAAACAGCTTAATCCGCTAGCATAGTACTAATGAGCTGACGTTTTTGAGGCAGCTAATTGGACTAAACTTTTGGAAAAGGTTTTAATCTTTCTGCTGCTCTAATGCAAAACTGAACAATTTTCATCTAGAGAATAGAGATATCGAAATTTACCTATTCTGTGACTGCAATGCTACCAAAGCGATGCTCTGTTGGCATGTCCTGTTTCGACTTTTCGTCGTTTTCAAATACCCGGAAGGGTACAAAATTAAAAAAATTTTGCTCTCTCCTTTGAAGTAGCTGGGGACAAGGCCGAACATCGAAGAGCAGCAAAGAAGTAACACTGACTGTCTGGTTTAGCTCGAAATAAAGAGTGTGAGAAGATTTTGAGGCTATCTAGCTCTTTATTTTTGAGATAAACATGTGTATTAGCATTGTATGTGTATTAGTTCTAGAGTTTTCGTACGTTTCTTTCCTTTACGTGCACTTGCGTGCATAAAAAGACTAGTAAGCAGATTCAGTTTTGTTAGATGCTCATTTCTATCCACTCTTCTTCTCCGAAGCCTCAGAAAGGATCAAGCATCTGCGACCTGTGAAAAGAAATTGGACATTTTCTAAGCATTTATAAGTTCGGCTCGCGCCAAAACGACAGAAGGAGAGCTGAGTGGAATTACTTCTTCAAAAGCAAGGTTGAATATTAACCGTAAAAACGCGCATAGTTTCAGATTGGAGTCGGAGGCAGGACGTGAAGACGAAAACAACTTACTCATGCAGCATTTTTATGCTTTATCAAATGGGAAATTCCATCGCTTCAAGTACAAAGGCATCGAAGAACAGGAACTGGCTGCTTCTTTGTAGGACACATAGTCGCAGAAAGAAGCTCGCTCACATGAACTCGTAAATCATATTACGAGGACAAACACTAAAAAACGAGTAATGATGCAGTTTCGACCAAGTCGCGTGAGAAAGTTCAATGGAACTTAAGATGCCCCATAAAGCCCATCTTGTAAATTTTCATAATGAAATTAAACGTGTCTTCGAAGCCACAGATATTGGTTTTACGGCGGAACAGGGCGACATAGCTGGAAAACTCAGGGGCAACCTCACAAGAAGTGAAGGCGGTCGCTATCTTCGACAGCAAAATAGCGAAAATGGGGGGGGGGGATTTCAAATACATAAATAGTTGTGGTTTCCGTGTCATTCCCTCAAGGGTCAACAATTATGTGCCAACAGCTGAATATGCGAAACAGAAACGAGGTCTAAAACGAACAGCCTCAACGCTTTCAGCAATGCGCAGTTTTTCACTTCCTTCACGCGATCCTAGCGTTACGAAAAGCTGCAGAGGAAGGCGAGCTTATCCACGTTCACGCTGTTCTGTGTGGCCATATCTCTACAGGTTGTTTACAGCGTGAAATACAGAGTGGAAACACATGCGCAGCTCAGCCACTACAGAAGACGCGAACAAAAGGAAGTGCGGATTTCGCTTCATGTTGGTGTCGCTTTAGCAGTACATCTGAGGATCTTCCTGGATCTGGGAATCATAGAATATCGGTTAGAACTAAAGTCCAGACCTAAAAACAACTACTTCTGTGGCATCATAGCTGCCATATCGACAATATGACTTCACACGCACAAATCGCAGCCCAGTAGAACCTGTATTTAAGGGCACACGCCTTATATTCCTTTAAACGTAGATAATATATATAGCGATGCGCAAAATTAAATGCACACGGTTTTGTGAGTGGTTTGTTTATTGTTAGTGGAGTAAATTTGGTGCAACAACTTTTGTTATTGCATCAAAACCTTAGTCAACAGTAGTAAGCCATGAAAACTGCCTAAAATTATGTATGAATTTGGTAAATTCGCTAAAACGTCCCTTGCCGTTATACTCAATAGCTGCTAGAGTTTAGACGGAAGATTCTTCCCAAACTTTTCAAAGCGCACTGTTCCTAGAATCTATGTAGCTGCGCAGGAAAGGCCACTAACTCTGCTTTAAAGAATACCCAGTAAAAAACTTCAAAGAGTAAGACTAGCTCTGGAAAGTTGTAATCCTTTTCTCAACCCTCTACAATGAACTCTTCCAAAACTCGGCGCTCATCTTCACTAGAACTACTGCTCCTTTTCCTAGAAATGTTGGAGAGACAATGAGCGTAGCGCACCTCTGAGGAGAACATCGTGTTGTGCGAAATAAATATACTGGCGCTGTTATTGGTAAAAAGTAGCGACATCTTGCCATTTGACCGAATCGCAGTATCAGGCGATAACATAACATTACCGGTGCCTTCAGAATGCTCGCGATGTTACTATTAGGTCGTTGCAAAAGCCTCTGGACACTCAGAACATTTGTCTTTCTTCTGATAATGTAATTGTTCGCTGCTTTTCATGTGGTATATTTGCGCTTCGCGCTTAAGTTTTCAGAGCGGAAGGAAAAGTGAACCTTGTGATAGAGTAATATCAACTCTATCTGATCGCATATTCACTTCCAATCGGAACTTCCCACCTTTTTTAGGAATAAGCTTCAGAATTAGAAGTGGCTTGGACGACCACTGGGTAAGATTTGAATATTATTTCTATACCTGCCGGCAATTCTCTCCGTCATATGCACCACCACTTTATAGCTTTATCTTACGACTCTCTTAGGCCACCACGGAAGCTTTCCGCAAAATCGCGAAGCCTTAGAAAATTGAACTTTAATTTTTGACTCCTCGTAGGAACTCGTTATGGAGCATAGGCAATGGTGATTTTCGATTTCTTCGTGGCATTCTTGATCACTGCCTGACAACGAACTGCCTTTCCTTTCCCATCGGAAAGATCGTGCCTCACCTTATCCGGAGAAGTAGTATCGGACTAAATTTTCGTAAGGACGGGGGATTACTCGTGTCCCAATCTCAGATTCTCAAAAAATAAATTGTGCTACAGAATAATTCTAGAATGGAAAACATCCATTCTATTATAGTACCTTTGGCTTTACGCTGAAGAAAGCTAATCGCTACTTTAATACGATTGTTATGACTCAGAGATACCTTGAGCAATACCGAAAAGTTTTTTTTCTGTGCAGCACACAAATCATGAATTTCCTTCTGAAGCATGCTAAAAAAATCGTGGAACTCTGGATTTCCAAAACTTTCCCTTCATTGTATAAGCTATACCACCTCCTCTCAGAATATCAAGTGATTGATTTGCTATCTTGTTTCCTGAAGCAGAGAAAAATCGGCAAGCGAAGGGTCCGGAAAAATGACACCCGAAATGTTTTCATTTGTAACCTTTGTAGATGGGAAGAGACGTTCTGTATCTCATTATTACATAAAAGGAGACTTCGCGGATAATAGCTACAATTAGGAGAACCGTTTAACTTCCGAAATTATAGAGTAGTAAGGCTTAGAAGAAACAGCTTTGAGTGTCCAAAGACTGTTGCAACGACCTAACAAAAACGATCGAAAGTTGGGCTCATGTCCGAGCACCCTTAACAGTTTCCGGTATCTCTTCGGCTTGTCGACCTAGTTGGAATCGAACAGCTAGCGCACTCTAAATACTTAGGTATGTAGTAGCACTTATATTTTACGCGTAGACGGCTTTCCATATTTAGGGCTTTGAGTGATCTCCGCTCTTTCTATTAGCTGAGGCAGCGATTTCATGTTACTTCTATTGGTGCATTGCGAGGTTTGGGAATATTCGCCGGACATTGATTGGTGATCTCAATGATAACACCATAGCAAACCTAACTCTTGAGATATCCACCCTTGTTCTGAAACTTTCCGTCGATCGCCAGTTCCTACACATGCCCACAGCTTCGTCTCCGCTGACTCTATCAGCTTAGTTTGCGGCTCATAGTTAGTACTCCAAAAGTGCACACAGGTCCATTTCAGCCACGCAACAGTACGAAAGAATTTTATCTCGTGAATTCCAAAGAAGTTTGCGTTCAAACTGTATGCACTTATTTCATGCTCACCCTGTTGAGTTCAGAAAAGAAGACCTCCTTTAACAGTAGAAGACGACGGTCCTCTTTAATACTTTGTTCCACTTTACCATTAAAATTTTACTGGCGTCAATGTTTTGATCATAAGCTTTTAAATGATATACACTGATAAATTCTTCGATGAGGCGTTAGATTCCACGTCATCGTGTCAACGATGGGAAGGGACAAAGAAAAGGGATCTAGCAAGCAAAATGGCGTTATTTCAGATCGTCGGCGGAGATGAAATTGTACGAGCGAACGGATCGCTCAAAGGATAAGAAAAGTGTTCTGAACTAGTCCAAAAGTAGTTGGATTCTCGCATTGCCTGAAAATGTGGTGTGAGCCAGTGGGGTCGCAGAAAATTTCTTCGTGAGGGGGCGCGCCCCCTCAGACCAAAAGTGGGCGGAGCTGAGGGCGATGCTTAGAAAAAATCGGCTGTAAAATTTTTCAAAAAATTTTAAAGAATTTTTAAAATAGAAATCTATATTTTCAAACGATAATAGAAACTATTTCTAAAAATTTCACCTTTTTTCAATTTTTTACTCTGGCCTTAGGGCCACTTTCAAAAATTTTCGGACACATTCTCGGGGGGGGGGGGGGGAAGCCACCTTCAGACCGCCACTGTTCTGAACGAAATCTAACGCCTACAGCTCAAAGACTTCAATCTCGATTGCAAGTTCAAAGACATTTTAGGACTAGGTGTAGCTTCTATGTAGATGCAAGTAAGTGATAAAGCAGAGCAAGAAAAATACTGAGAAAACTGAGAAATGTTAGAAATTTTGTTGACTTCTCTGCCCTGTTTGGACTAATATTTGGAGATGCGAGCAATTTTAGGCGAATTCCGACAAAAACTTAGACTCCCAAGAGCACTATCTCTATTGTCCGCATTATTTGATACAGCCTTCAGTACCAGAATTGTTCATTTGCGGACTATGAAAGGTTCAAAAATATCCTCTCCAGATCCGGAGATCAGTAAGAAAGCAGTCACACTGCAACCTAAAGCATTTTGAAACAAAACATGCTAGATTCAGCAAACGGATAGAGCATATAAAGGAGCTAACTTAATAGAAGAAATGCAAGAAATGCGGAGGAGACTCGTGCGCATCAGACATTTTCTGCTGGGAGGAAAACAAGGGAAAACACACAGCATGAGCAGGAAACATAGCGTGACAATGTCCGCTTAGGACAGATTACTGCACAAACTTTAACATGAAGTGATTTCACTGTTTCGACTAACAAAAGAGCGAACCCAGCAACCATACTAAGCAACCATATAGGTTTTTGCAAGCCTTCGTTTTGAGGAAGTACAAACGAGTATTTTTAATCTGCCAAGACATCTAAATTCAAGAGGAAAGATAAGCAGCTATGGTGAAAATAAGGAAACATTATGTAAGTAGAGATCTCGCCGAGAAGGCTGAAAATGACTTCGAAGAAAAACATTCGTCAGGTCGTTCTTTTGAATCGTCTATAGACTTGAAAGGGGTAGTTTCTCTGTAAGACAGCCTATGTAGATTATCCGTGAAAGATTACCAAAAGTGCATTCGACGCTACTGTTAGTGACGAATGAAATTCTTCGTGAAAGGGCATTTCTTTCTTCTTCTGCGCGAAAAAGGACTAGTTTTTCAGTGTTTTTGAAAACAGATAATGGAAAAGTACATGTCCTGAATTAATCAAGACTCGATACATAAACGAAGCTGCTGACATTCGTAGCCTTCATGCAGTGGAAGAGAATATGATAGTGTGCCTCGTGTCTACATGAGGTGATGGCTTCGTTCGCTTACTGCCGCAGAATTTAACGCACCCTTCGTGGGCGTTAAATTCTACAGCGGTAAGCAAATGAAGCCATTAAGTATATTGAGGAGACTGCGAGCCGGTGACGATGTATGTTTACGAGCCTTGAAAAGCGCGTGGTGCACAACGTTTGCAGATCGAAATACATGTGACAGTTCCAAAAATACATCCATAAGCAGCTGCTAGATTCACTGCTATGCTACCTTGGGGAGGAGTCCGCTTGTCGACAGGGCGATTTGTGCGGTCAACACCCGGCTTAGAGTTAGCTTAAAAAGAGAATATTCAAGCTCATCGCCTATTGTAAGCATAAAGGACGACTCGCCAGCTTAATTAATAGCCCTCTGTCTTTCCGAGAGATAGTGAAATAAACTCGGTAGTCCTCCCATTCACAGTTGGTTGAACGTGATGACAGTTGCTCTCTAAATTATCTAGCAGTGAACTTGAAACTCGCCGTAGCTTTCTCTCTGGACCTATCAGTCATTGAGAGTTATTAAACAACGTGGCAAAGAAACAAATTCCGGAAGTTCGATTTACGGAAATGTACAGCACTAGTGAGCATTTGAATACACAGTTTCTGGCCAGCAGTATCGCATCTCGGCAAAGCCTCGCCGTTCGCGTCATTATCGCTTCTGAGTCGGCGGGACATAGACACCAAGACGACTCTAGAAAAATGTTTTCGAAGTGACGAATTTATACATGCAAATTCAACGGCACTGTTACGCCACTTAAGCTTTATCCAAAGCGAAGCTTCCTAACGGAGCTTACTTAAACTCTGGAATCATGCTTGAATACGATATTAGCGCGATATAAACCCATATAAGAGATTGTATTAGCTCTACGAGTGTATCTGTTGTAGTGGAATGCCTCAGCTTTGCTTTCGAACGCAGAGAACAATTATCTTAACAACCAAACCTTCAGCGACTAGAGGTTGCGCGATAAAGCCGGAAATCCCCGAAACCCAGATCGAGGGCGAAATTCGTCACAAGGACGGCAGGTCATAGCACTAGTTCTGCAAAGAAACATAACTTCAATAATTATCCTAACTTCCTAGCTACTGAAGACAAACAGTATTTGATTCCATAGAGCAAAAACTAATTTTCAGAACCTCTAACGTTTACACGAACTTCTCGAGTAACAAAAACTTCAAAAAATAGCATTACTTCAAGAGAACAGCTATTGTTCACAAAGCCATGCACCCAAATCGAGGTGACAGAGCAGGTCGAGCAAACATGTGCTTGCTTCGAGTTAGGGCTGTTCAAAGTAACTTTTGTTACCCCAGCCACATAACTTTCTCAGAAATCAAGGAAGTGCCGTTGACTACATCAGAGATGCTGTTCAGTCAGCGTCGCACCTGGTTCTCATAAAAGTTATGAGTGTTATTTAAAGTCACCTCAGGAATGCATCTGCAGCTGAATAGTCCTTGAAAGAACAATCTCGCGCATTACAGTGTGTCTTCCAATCATACTTACTAAAAATAGCAGCAGTGCCTGTACTAATCCGAAACGAAGAGAATGTGAACGAAGAAACTGCGCCTTTCGTAAACAGCCATACATTGTAGTTCTGAAAGAAAGAACAAGCGCTTCCGAATTGAATAAATCAAACCACGAGACAGCGACGGCCGTCACAGCGCTATGATGGGAACAAAAATAGCACTGTTTTGCTATGAATGGGCGAAAAATGGACGACTGGTTTCGCGTTTCTTCATTTCAAAGCACATGGATAACCCCTGCCGTTGGCGAAGTTCCCATCAGTGTACTGTAAGCATTTCCATTAGATCGTTTCTGCCTAAAAATATTAGTCCTGCGTAAAATATACCAGATTCTTCCGAATTTTATATGCCAAATCATGGCGCTGAACCACCGAACTGTTTCCGAACGAATCTCTTTAAATGATTATTATGAGATGCATCAGCAGAGTAGGCACTGGCCGAATTCTATCAAATCCTCAAATAACTAATTTCTTCGTTTAGAAGAAAATTATTCCCACTTTTTCAGACTCTTTCTAATCCTTTTCCATCAATGAAACTATGACGCACCACCACCAAAAAATCAGCAGGAATAATGCGCTCGAATTCAAGTTCAAGGATTTTAAACGGCCGAGATTGTCTTCTGCTTAGTGATCTTCTAGCCCACAGCAATTCTTAGTACATAATAGGATTAAAAAAAGATATATCTGTCACAGAGAGAACCGCCCACTTTACGGAAGCTTACCAAGAAGTTCGTGAAGATAGCAGGAATTCCATGATACACAGTTAAAAGCTTCAGGTTTACCTCTGTCACGCTACAGTAGTAGTTTTCTCAACCACCATAATCACCACTACAGTGAACCTCGATTGCTCGGGTTTTAGAGGAATTTCAAATCGCGCTCTGAAATGGCTTTGGCTCATAAGCCATCCTGCACAAAATCGAATATTATGAGATCATTGCAGCAGTATTCTCCGTCCATCACAGAAATAGGAAAACATTTAACAGTTACCTACTAACCCCTAACAGAATCTTTCCAAATTACTCATAATTATATACCATTAGTTACTATTACTGGCTGTTACACGCTTTTCCAAGAGCGCTCAAGAAGTTACAAGAAACCTTCAGGGCAGCTCCTGTCTCGTATCGATAGATGTAAGGCAGCAACTAACTCGAAGAGCTTGTAAAGAGTGGCTGCACAAGGTGAGATAAGTGTCCATTTATCGAACTGTTTTCGTAACTGCGACGTGTGGACCGAAGCTAAGAGGCGCTTTCGTCGCTAGTAACAGTTATGGACAGCGTGGGGTACTTCTGACAAGCTCTCGTGGTGCGGCGCAGTGGGGACTCTCCAGTATGATCAAGTTTCAGAGTTCGTGTAGTCTTAAGAATAAAAGATGAAATTGGTCGCAAAGTGCTCACAAACGTTTATACCACAAAACAGTAATTCAAGCTATAGACTGATAGTAGCAGAATACCATTTGGGTCATCAGCCCGATTTGATATTTGATATGTTTTAATTATATTGAAACTTAATTCCCTTCGAAATATGTGTGCCACAACTGCAACGACGCTACAGGAATTTCCTATCACACTGGGTGGTGAGTGAATAAATGTGTAAGAAATAGGATAGTAAGGGATCAGCATGTGCATAGTCACGCCGTCGGCCAGCGGTTGCAATACCTGCGATGAAATAGCTTCTGTCGCCAAGCGAAAATTGAAGAGGAAACGATAACTGAATATTCGTCTTCAGTTCGATGAAACGAACGCTCGCCATCAGTGGTTAACGAAGTGACCGACAAAAACCTGACTTTACATATCTGTACTTTCTTCGGCTCTTATCCGCCTATAATTATAGAAGGAAAATAACCCCCTCAAAACTGCTGCTCAATAATGCTATAAAACGTTAATACCACGTTGCCACGTGACTCTTCACACCCTTCAAGTTCTCACTCATCTATGAGCTTTTCGACCGCACCGCCTAATTCATAGTCTTAGGTTTGAAAGGATGTATTTCCGTGTTTGCTGCCATATAAATTGATTAGTGGAGCGAGTCCTTCATACATATGAAATAAAGCAAGCAAATTCTGGAAGATACTGAAAAAGAGGGGAATTTCGTTGGAAATGGAGCTTTACAAACTAACAAAAGCAGGATGTGACAAAATATTGGCAGAGTTAAAGAGAGAGAGAGACGGACAGAAAGAGACAGAGAGAGAAGAGAGGGAAGGAGAGAGAGAGGGAGAGAAAGGGAGAGAGAGGTCTCGCTTTTTTCGATCTGCCAGAGCTTGCGGGTTAGCGTTATCGTTCACGCCTTTTTGTGTGACCTTACTCCACTAATATTAGATCTACATCACAGGATCATCCATACTATGAATCACGTTCGATAAGTCCAGTTAGACTTGATTTCCGTAATTTTCTACACAGAAGTGAGTGGATCTTCGAGTTTTGATCTAATACACACCATTAAAAAGCTGGAGACTTTATTCACCACACTGGTGAAATCTTTGCTTTATTAATCAATTTAGAAAAATTTAGTCCCTAAAGCCTACGGAAGGAAACGAACAGGAAACTCCTCTGCCCTCCTTTACGAAAGTGCTCAGGATGAGTTAATTTTTTATCATTAGAAAAGAATTAAGACAAAAATAAACATAGAAAATATCTGCATGGCTTCCAAGACTAGCGTTTGAAGACAAGGAAGAAGGGCCAAGTTGAAAAAGCGGTCCGATAACAAGGCAGAAACGCATAAGCCGTCAATCATGCATATTTTTGAAGAAGCGAATGCCAAAATTGTAAAAGATATAGCATTTTTTGCTGACATGACTTCTAAGAAACAGAGCAAAAATCTGACTTTAAGGCAGGAATCTTGGGGATTTTTACCAACCTTCTGCGACCCTCGAAGTCTTTTTTAGTTTTTTTTAACGTGTTGTGATGAAAAGATCAGTTTTTTTCAAAGGATTTGTTTACGTCAACACGTACACCGCCGAATTTTATGAGCGCCCAAGATTAAGCATGGAAACAAAAACAAAATTTTGCGAATGACCTAATGGTAACGGGCTTCAGAAGGATTCGCATAGTTGATATGCACTTGATGTGAAGCTTCCTGCAAGATGTGGAGCAAAAAATAACACTCGAACTATTCACCCGATAAGAATTCCATCTGCTTCGGAGACATCTTAGATCTTATCTCAGAGTTTACCAAAAACTGAATATCCTTTTGGAGAGGAGGATATATCTGTCGTCACAAGGCAACGTCAAAGGCTATAAAACTGTGTAATCCTAGCGGTTGGCTTTAAATGGAATGAAAACAAACAGCCACATGAATTATCTGCTTTTTGCAGATCTGTAAGCGTCAGCCCAGCTCATGGCCGACTAACAAATGACTGATACATGCCTGTTGAAGTGAACAATAACCACGCCAGGGTCAAGCAGAAGCAAAAACTAGGATTGAACTAGTGCAGAAGCAAACAGAGGCCTATGTAATGCTTGGGTTAGAGCTGAAGATGACGGAGGGGAGCGAAAAGTCGAAAAGTGATTGACATCGACGCGGAAACGGCTGTCGGCCGTGCTCTCGCGACTGTGGACGTGGCGAAAAACGAAGCGAAGGGAGCCGATAGCCGCGTGTTGAAGGTGAACAGCTCGCCGCAGACATTTGTTATCCAACTCCCGTAAAAACAACACCCAGACAAGGTCAGGACCACTCTTGCATCATCCGCGTCGTGTTTGCGGACCGAGACCTGAGGCGGTCCGATAGAGATCATCCAATACAAACAGGAAAGCTGAGAAGAAAACAGGCAAAATAAGAGACAGCAAGCTGCCACGAGAGGCTAGCCTTCGAAAACAGAAAGGAGAGGCCGCCAAAAGAAACAACATCTGCGCGGGAAACTGGAATTCCGAGGTTGTTGCTGCAGACGCAAGCCATGCTGACGAAGGTAAATAACCACTGATAGCTGGAAATAATAAGGACGGCAAGAAGTGGGAGCAGAGGACCAGCAGAAGAATGTATTACACATAAAGACTGATGGGACGAAGATAAAGTGTGTCTGAACCTTGTCTGGACTCTGATTCTTTACACTTGCTCAGGATGTCCTGCAATCGCAGTGAAGAAAATTGCAGAAAAAACCGAGACAGAGACAACTTTTCCCGTTCGTCGTTAGAAGACGACGATGAGATATGTTAGGTGCATATCGATTGGTCGTCTTGACAATCAGTACGCATCCGGCAACGCCCGTCGCAGTCGTCGTCCTTCAGTCACGGAGTAAAAATGTTGCTACAGCAAAACGGACCAATGCTCAAAAACTGGACAACACCACTGCCTATGACTTCCTCCACATTATTTAAAAATTGAACACTCTTTTGTAATAATCTCCAAGTTCTCTCTTCTCTTAACCTGGGCATTTTGATACAATACTTTTATACTTCTGTGCC
>KN549274.1:70033-82021 GCA_000797555.1 Oesophagostomum dentatum | reverse complement strand
AAATATTAACTCCGCAATCAGGGAGTGTTTTTACCTGACAATCAAACCTTGAAAATCAATGCTCCATTCTAAATCATTTCTTACTAGCCCAAACTATAGTTTTGGTTTGCCGAAAGTTTCATGAATCCCAGTCCAGGTAGTTTATGAAACCTTGATAGCTGATTAGCCAAAAGTCAAAGTGAGAGCACCGGTAAGCTGCTCGTTGGGGAGAAAACGGCCGAAACGCCGGGTATTCGGTGGACTAGTTACGAAGGATTTGGGGACGAGTTGTCTTGTTACTTTATTTCCCACACTAGTTAAAGCGCAACAACCATTTGGTATAAGTAGAGCTGTACAAGCTTTCCATATCCTCGCAGTTGAGGCGGTAGCGACTCCAACAGAAAGATGGCGACGAAATGGAAAACTCGTTCACGAAATCGCGGACGAGTCTTCTGGAGCGAATTTCTCGATCAGGAGTGAGTTCTGAGCCGAGAAATTTGAACATTAACCCGTTTTTGAGTTCGTCTTTCGGAATCCATGAGAACTCAGGAAACGTTCCGGGAATGGGTGCTGCCTTTAAAGTGGAGGGTGATTTCTTACAATTTGCTCTTACTTCTGCGCCGGATAGGTTTGGTATGCTAGATAAATGTTTCGAGCTATTCATCGTCTTCAGAGGCCTGAAAGCGGTTCAAAGTTTTATCATTCATGTCCAACCCCGATAAACGTTTAGCACAATCAGTCAGTTGTCGACTCCCCATCAAGCACATCATCATAAAAGTGCTCTAGGATGAAGATTCTGCGCTGTCGGTGGATGAAAGATATGTTCGCTCTTTATCCTAAAGGATTTTTATAATTGTGTGTTTGGTGGAAGGTCGAGAAGTGACTCAGTGTGCTAGGCATTTGGTGAGGTTGAATATAAATGATGAAACTTCGGACCGCTTTTCGGCCTCTGAAGACGTCTAATACAGTACGTCTCAAAAAGATAGAACACCCCTAAAATTTCAGCTTACTCAAAGTTATTGCGACCTTATCGCACAACCACTACCACCACGAGATTCCTCACATAAGATTACCTATATATAACAAAGCTCTCAAAGCTCTTAAGTGAAAATATTCGTTCTGTGAATTTGAAGAGATTTTCTTCTCATTTTCCGAGCGGTTCAAAAAGGCAGAACACCCTTGGGATACTTTTGCACGTATCTACACTGGTTGAAACATCGGGAGTGAACTTAGTTTCCACCAATTTGGACATTTATGACGTCATGGCCTCGGCCACCCGTGGGCCTTAGTCCGCAAAGAATAGAGTATCTTGACCAGCATAATCTAAGGACCGCGCACAGAATGAGTGTTCTCCATGTGAGGATTGGTGTACAGAAAGACCCCAAAATTAACCGAGATGTATTTTTGGGTTGTGCTTTGTGCCAGGGGTCTTCAGACTTGACCGTACTCTAGAAATTTATCCTTCTGTGGGTACTTCCTTCACAATTTTCGTCGAGTTTCTTCTGGAGCTAACCTACTTCATTGTATTCGCAGTTGCAAGAGCTCTGCTGATTTTGCTTCTTTGTTTCCAGGAATAGCAGCCTACTCTTCGGTGTTTTGTGATACTATTTTTCAGCAGTGTCCTAGAAACTCTGAGAGCTCGTGAAGTACTGCAGACATTGAGGGTTTTTGTCGTTATTTTCTACGAAATGAGGTTTTCAAGGTGATTCCATCAGGTACTAAAGAGTTGTACATCCTTCAAATATGTGTCGAAAATACGTGCTGTCTGACCTTTTCTGCCTCCTGAAACACAAAAGATTTTGACTTCGTCGCCTTCTTCCTAAAAGATTCATGGAAATTCCTTTGCAAGGCTCTAAGGGCTCGCTACGCCAAGCGAAGGCAGACTCTGTACCTCGAGCGCACAGGGATGCCCGCGGCGAGGTTGGCGATGGAGCAGAGGTTCGTTAGCTGATTTTGCTTCCCTCGCGGCGAGAAAGTGAGCTTTTTTGTTTTCCTCCATTACTTTTTTTTGGGAAAGTACCAACTGAACACACGATCATACGCGCATGTTACATGCGCAGTGCTTTTTGCAAACACACAATTTCTTTCCTTTTTAGCCATTGTTTTGCTATGTATGTTTCAAAAAACGCTGCACATATAGCATACGCGCATGGTACCTATGATTACCTGAATGTTTGGGACCTTTAAAAATTTTAGAAAACAGTGGAGAAAAACACAAAAACTCACGTTCTTGTCAAAACGGGAGCACAATAGCTAATCGGAAGCAGAGTCTCAAAATTAGTTCAGAAATGCTACAATAATGCAGCACCGGGTACAAAGCTGCGATGAATTTTCAAAACATTCACACACCGAGAGTAGCCGGAATATCTTCCAGAATACGTCAACTGCTTTTGGGTACCCCCACATACAAGCGGTTATCCGAAGATGTCTGAACGCGAGTGCTAACAGTCATCATCCCCTTGAGACCGGTTCCTGCTGTTGTACATATGGCGGGTAAGAATATAGGTCTCAGCGGCTTTCGCGAGACAATGCGTTCAAAATTTGTCGCGCGGCTAGTCGTCTTGTTCGGCTTCGCTTTCGTCCTCGGATTTGCAGTTATTCGCAGATTTCGCCTAGAAAGCAGTTCGTTACCACTATCCTTTCTTTGTTAGCATTCCAAACAAAACAACATTTGAGGAACCGTCCCAGATAGTGGCGCAGACTTGAAGGAGAGGAGGCAACCTTCTCACTTGATTCAAAGATCTGTACTGCTCGGCTATGGTGACACTGATCCACTGGTCATTTTCTCCGCTCACCGTCGGGCAAGCAACGTAACGATTATCCTAGCCTCCTACGGATATATGATGTGAGACCTTTAATCTTGCCTAATGAGTTCTTAAGCTTTTTTTGCACTAAGAAGAATACCAATTGATTTTGAGTAGGGCCAAGCACTATTTTTCTCTGTTGGTTTCAGGTTCCTCTTGTCTGACATTCTCACCTTTCAAGGAAAGACATCAAGTTTAAATGTTTTGTTATAAAAATTTGAGATTATTAGCCTACTTGGCGGTGAAGATGAAATGCATCGTCTCTTTCTATGTTTCTCCTCGCATTTCTCGATGCTGCATTTTTTAGTGCAAGGTTTGTTTCCAAAGAAATTTACCACTTTAAACAAAGCAAAGGTAATCCTTCTATAACTCTAGTGTTGATAATCTCTTAAGAATATCCCATTCATGAGGTTAGTCTTAGAATTAGGTGAAAGTCTTAGAACAGTTTGTGAATGATTTTTGCAAAAAACGGCAGCTCTTTAATAAAACTATGCTACTGATCACTGAAGTTTTTTTGATTTAGAAAGTGAATCAACTGGGCAACGGAAATGATGTATACCACATTATGATCTACATAGATCCCCATAGCACTCATGAACAGAGAATATTTCTAAGTTATGTAGGCACGCTATATACGACAGCAGTTCCTTCCTGTGTTATGCTGGAGGAATTGTCAAAGTAGATAATAAAGGCCAGCGCTCAAGGAAAAGTGCCTCTTGACAAAAATATTGCAAGGTTGCTCCTTCTTAATTTATCCGAGATGTAGAGTTCCTTCTCCATGAAATAGGGCGATCGAAGTTGAAACGTTAAATAGGGAGGGCTCTTTCTAGAGCAGACATAGCGACATCCATTGCAGAAAATCCTAGAGAGGAGAAGAAATATCTGTTAAACTAAAAGTCTCACGCTACGACTTGCTTATTCTGCATTACAAAAAAGCTTAAACAGAATATTTTAACCTACCATCTGACTTTGATACAGGGCTGCTCACTAATCATACCAAAGAAGGCTGAACCATTTTCATGGTGCGACGGTTGTTGTGGTTAAGTTTACTTTCAAAAAAAGCTCTACTGTACTGGATCGAAATTTTGTTCACTTGACTGTATAGAACTTCACTGACGATAAGGTACTGCGTTACTTATTCTCCTATTCGTTGCGCTCGTTACTTAGTTCTGCATTACAAAAAAGCTTAAACAGACTATTTTAACCTTGCCATCGGACTTCGATTCAGTACTACTTACTCGTTTTTGCAGCAAATTCTGTGGCGATTCGGAATCTTCGTTTTGTTTTTGCTGCGGATGCATCAGAGACCAGTTATGACGACCGAAAAGCGACTACAGAGTTAAGAAACGGGTGTTCAAAAATCAAGCGTATTGGGCATGTTAAATTCGAAAGATCACCATGCAGGATTTTGAGGTAATTGTGGGATTTTGGCGTGCCGGTTGAACCTCACTCTAAGTTTAGGATTGCGGAAGCGCGGTTTTTGGACTTAGCAACTCCTCAATAAACGAAGTTTAAGCGAAAAATAAGGGTAGCGATTTTTAGGCTACAACGCGATAACAGTGGCTTGTGAAATGGGCGCCAGCGATCGCTTCGCTCTCTTCAAAAAGGTGGCTCAGACTGTGCATGGCAGTCCATACTAGTAATAATAAATAATGTAGCGGCAGCAGTGAGAGTGAAGTGTCTCGTTCGTGCTCTCTATGCTGCACTGCTTTTTTAAACGTTTGTTCTGAGGCTGTTTTTGGAATGCCCTCAGCAAAAAGAAGCGCAGGTTATGAATTGACATGAAATTTGCTACAAAGCGATATTGAACTCATCTCAGAATCAGGCGGTAAAATCAACAGCTTCCTTTGATGGAGTTGAATGCGCTTTTAGAGCTTTTTATCTCCTAGGCTCCTTCGCCTTTTATTGAAGGTTACCACAAGATACTATTTTGCTTGAGAATTCTAACCCGAACCATATCATTAGGGGTTCCAACAAAAGCAAACAGTTTCCAAAAATTTTTGCCAAACTTCAAATCTTTCTAAAGGTTTTGCATTGACTAGAATCAGGTTGGCGTCTGTGAAATGCATTCGTCACGCAGAGCTCTGACCTACTGGAAGAACTGCAGCAATAGTGAAACCGTTTATGACACCGTTCAGGCGGCCCTTGTTCTGTCGATTTTACGACGTTCGGCGGAATGAAGTTTCACCTGCAGTGCAGACCTTAGTCTTCCCGGAATTCACTATGCACTGTCCTGCGAATGGCGAGGCGAAATTTGTTGCTGTAACGCTAAACTGGGACGATGCAGTACCACCATCCGCCGTGCACCAGATTGGAGTAGTCCAAGAAGGTATAGATATTCCAGATATGAAAATTGTTTTCGTAGGATAAGGCGCCTATTATTGACTACGCCAGAAGCCCTGAATTGCAGCAGTTCTGGCCTAGTCAATAATAGGCGCCTTATCCTATACGTAAGCAGTTCTATGGTTGTTCTTCTTTTAACTCATACTTCGCACACTTCCTTGCGCTCCGGTTCAGTGACATTGCATGTCATTTGTGAGGAAGACAGGGCTGAAGTGACTTTAGAACAGGAGTAGCAGCCTTCTTGGGCTTAATCTTTCGAACGTCTTCGTTGAGAATTCTTCCTGCTGTTTTGCAGGTGCATGTCCCGTATCCACATAGATGACCCTGCTCAAAAAGCTAGAACCCCCCCCCCTCCCCTAAAATCTCATATCAACTGAAGTTAATGTGATTTTATCGCATAGTCACTACACCACTGGATTTCTCGCATAAAATTACATACGTAACAAGGCTCTCAAAAGAAAATATGAATATTTGTTCTGTAATTTTTCAGATTTTTTTCTCATTTCCCGAGCGTTTCAGAAAGATTTAACACCCTTGGGAATACTTTGTTTTATCGCACATGTTTAAAAACCGGAACCACCCAGTAATCAGCAAACGTTCGCCAATGAATGAGTAATTTAGGGGAATCCTACCAGTACCGCGTAGCTACCTCTTACACTTTCTTGAGGGTGAAATTGGTGAAATTACCAAGAAATTCACCAAAACAGGCTTTTAAGAATTTTTGAATGCTTTTCCCGCTATCTGCAATCATATGATCTGTTCAGAATGTTGTTGGATAAACTATTTACGTTTACTGCACCCGACTAGCACTGTGGTAGCTTCAGAATCTTGACTTTGCGACATAATAAAAGCCTAGCACTTTTATAGTCTGATCGGGTTTAAATTTCTCTGAGGCCCATAAAGTCTCTTAAAATCCCATCGATGGACCGGAAGTGTTGTTGGCGAATAGTGCAACTTACTTCCGTGCATGCAAGTCAGCTTCTACCATTTATGGAGCGGAGCTGCGATGTAAGAAGTACTTATGTAGTGAGAGCTGTATTCTTGGTCTAAATTGCAGGAAACGAGGAGATTGGTCGACTCCTAAGCATAAGAAGAAGCTTTTTCATTATCATCAAAGTAGAAATATGCCTTCTTGGTAATTGTTCTTGTTGTTTTGGTGGTGAGATGTGAAGTAACGCACGGATAGGGTGGAACTTGTGTATCAGCGGGATGTCCATTAAAGTAGCACCACTAATGGCAATAGGCGTGTGAATTTGGCAGAAGAAGAGCAGGCAGGGTGAATTTGTTCATTACAAGTCGTCCCTAGGATTGTAATCCTCGGCTAAGAGTCCCAATAATTCAGCAGCAGTCGATTACTTGAATTTCGACAGTATTGTTCTCATGGACAGCGCAAGGCATAACTGCAAGTGACCGATATGATTCCCCTAAATTACTCATTCACTGATGAACGTTTGCTGATTATTAGGTGGTTCCGGTTTTTAAACATGCGCGATAAAACAAAGTATTCCCAAGTGTGTTCCATCTTTTTGAAACGCTCGGAAAATGAGGAAAAATTTCCGAAAAATCACAGAACAAATATTTTCTCTTAAGAGCTTTTTTACATATGTAATTTTATGCGAGAAATCCAGTGATGGTAGCGGTCCTGCGATAAGATCACATTAACTTCAGTTAAGATGAAATTTTGGGTGGGTTCTATCTTTTTGAAACGCACTGTATTTCATAAATTTTTCCCCTGCATTCTCCTTAGGAAAAATGACTAAAATCCCCATGACTTTTATGCAAGAAGTCTTGTTTTCTAGTAGGGCCTTTAAATAAAGTTTACTTCGTCACTGTTTCAGACAAGCAGTTCTTCCTCAGCGTGTGTCTGGCGCCATTGTGGGGTGGCAGCCCCAAGTGGCTGATGCTAATCGAATTCATAGAATACTATCTTCTGCAGGTGAGACATCCGTTAGGAGATTTAGAGCATCCTCCTGAGCCAGAGAACAGCCGCAATTATGCAATACACTTACTTAGGCAGTGTTTACATAATACACTTACTTAGCAGTGACGGTCACTGAAATTTTTCTCGTGGGGGGGCGTCCTACTCGGGCCAAAAGTGAGCAGAGCTGAAGGGAAATTGCTGTGAAATTTCTAAAAATATTTTTAAAAAGCTTTTAAAACTGTCGGTATTTTGGATCACTATTAAATATGGTTATTTAGAACTGATCTCCTTTTCAGTTTTAGAAACGCAGTAGAGCAGGTTTTACTTCAGCAGCTCATGCTGACCCCTCTTGTTAAGAATATAGACAGAAGCAGGATTTCTGGTTCGCATAAATTTTCAAGTATGTGATATCCTCTAAAAATCGGTAAAGATCTGAAAATTCCCAGAGTACTAGCTCTTCACATTTCTATAGCTCGTTACGTAAAATTCGGGACAACACACTGTTCAGTAGTTCATCTTATCGTTAGCAAAGCTATGAAACATCGACTTAGGTTGGAATTGAAGTCCTGCTGTCACTTTTGCTCACTTCGCGCCTTCCTTCAAAATGCTATTATTCAATAAACGACATAATTAGTGTACATCTTAGCAGCATTCACATTTAATGCAGTTAGGTTAGAGTGTAATACCGTCAGCTGAAATGATTCTAAAATGCAGAGTCCCCTGTATGCGGCATTATCATAGCAAAACAGTATCGCCTATAAGTTCTGGGAAAATTTTGGTTCAAAATAATTGACTTCCAAGAGGTGACCTTCCACGTTCTGTGCAAGAAGAGGCATTCGGAGACGGAAAGATTTTATGGCAGCAAGGAGCCTTCGTAACTACTGTTGGATGACTGAGCGTAAGATGTGCCTGTGCGATCACTAGTATTTGTAGCTTCGCTTACCTAGGAAGTAGAACCGTAGTAATGTTTTGTGTAAAGCTTATCCAGAATATGAGAATCTCCAACTTTTTAAACGAAGTAGTTAGAACGGCTGTAGAGAGAGAGTAATAGTAGATCCCGCTAAGGTATAAACCTCGCACGACGCAAACCGAACGACGAATCCGAGTACGAAGGAAGGGACAAGGGACTAACCGGAATTTTTATCCTAATAGTTTAACAAGTTCAACAAATTATGCAACATGCAACACCCTTACCAGTCCTAGGGTGCGAGACATATTGTCATGAGCAGGCAATGGGCGACGCCGCTGTCATTGGTCGGACCCGCCCACATTGGGAGTGGCTAATGAATGGCGGCGGTGTCGGCCCGTGCCTGCTCACGACATTATGTCTCGCACCGCCAGTCCTAATGTAGATGACAGAAATTGCAGGGTTGAAGAGATAGAGTGGACGAATTTATATTACACTTCATCGTCGTTCTTCAGACATGGTTCAATAAACAAACAGCAAGTTTAGACTGCCAGCTGACCTGCATGCGAAAAGTCGTTGGTTTTGTTCGGCGCTGTATATAAAATCTCTATACTTCATCAAGGCATCTCAAACCAATTTATAAACCTCCGGTAAAAACGAGTTCACTAGGTCAACAGCAGCTACATGTACACGTAAGCGCAAAATTCGCAGTTTCCGTAAAAGTAAAATTAGTTCAGGGAGCCGAGCATTTCTTCATCTACAGACAAACCGTGGATGCGCTAACACAAACTGTGCTAGACAGCTACACTAAGCGAGGCCTCCTGGAGGTGATCGACGTTACTGAGGAGACCAAGTGCCTGAAAAAACACAGGTGCCGTCACGAGATGCAGCTTCAGGTAAGTGAGTGACAATAACAAGACTTAGAAAAGCAGGGTTCCATTCAGGACTGCGTTTTCCGCGCTCGCGGCAGAAGCAAATGGGTAGCGACGGTAGATCTCGATGAAAGAATCGCTGTGAACAGTGGCAAAACCTTGACGGAGTACGTGAGGTAGTGTGGTTTGGACTAAGAATTGAATTTTTATTTCAACAGCATCTAATCAAGACTTCCCTGCTTTCTAAATATATCAACAACCTTAGTGGTAGCTCCTCCTCCGATGCAAATGGAACCTTGCTTGATTTCTGAAGAAATCCGTAGACCGAACACTTATGATCTGTTCTCCATTACGCGAATATCTTACCATCCTAATGCAGCGGAACAAAACTACCAAGCACCTGCGCACCAACAATACTCCAATTTTGAAGATTTCGAATATTCGAGTATCAGATTCGACAGAGGAAAAATTCGCTGGATAATTTTATGCATACAGAACTGCTCTAATTTGAACTTTCATTCAAATCATTCGTACGGGACAAAGTACATGTATGAGCTAGCAGCTTCTGTAGTAAATTCCTTACTCAAACAGGTAGTTTCGCTCAGCCATCTTGGCAGGTCCACCTTTGCTGCCCGGCGATCCGAGGGGGGGGGGGGGAAGTGGCCCAAAGGCCGGGGGAAACCAAAAAAGTTTTATTATTGATTGAAAATATCAACTTTTGTTACCAAAAATCTAAAAATACTTCTTAAAAATTTTGCAGCCACTTTTTCCTTGGCCCTGCTACCAGTCCCGCCCATTTTAGGCCTGAGGAGGCTCTCCCCCCTAGAAAAAAATTTCTGCGATCGCCAGTTTTGTGGTCCACCTGAGCAGCAGACATACAGTCTCCAACAACTTTTCACGATTTTTGCGGAAACTCTAGGAAACGCGCTGTAACTCTGATAAGAGTCATCCGATCGTTGACTAATATAACATGGTCAAGCTTCCATGCTATGCCACTGTACTCATCATCAATCTCGTCACTTTAGCTTAAAAAACACGGATCTGGAGGTAAAAATGATCAACCTCGAACCCTATAATGTTATCAGCGATGATCGTAGGCAACCGGGTTCTCATGTTGGACTGGCGTCGGACAGTAAACCACAAAATACAACAGCTGGGAAAAGTTTTAGTTGAACTATCAGGGTGACCAAAAACTACCCACTTTTAATCATTGCAAACCCGTTTTTTGCCTCTTTTACGAGCTTTTACCAGAGTTTATATACCGTAATATATTTGGAGGGAGTGCTTCTGAATTACGTATCAAACACTTCATTTCAATAAGCCTAAGCGGAAATAACATTGCTAAGTTGGCTCATTAGCATTTTTCTGTCCAGTCGGCAAAAATTGATGAAACCCTATAGAGAGGCTTACAGACATGATTCTAAGATTTTGAAATCACGAAAGAATTTTCTGCAGCTCTCTGGATGCCTTTGAACCGGCATTAGAGGGAATTTCGCTGCTGTCGAGAGAAGTGGCTAGTATGTCCATTCTGGCCAGCTTGCTTCGTGCCTCAGCCCTCTGAACGCCGTTATGGCGCCTTTTCAAAGGCATGCCGACTGCTACAGAAAATTCTCCTGCTTATGATTCAACATATACTACCGCACATAAACTACGGTAAAAGCTTGTAAACAGAAGAGGTGCTGAAGAATGTCAAAAGCGGATAATACTATCACTCCTGGCGAAAATGTGGGGGTTCGGTTGGCCATTCTTACGTCCAGGACCGTGTTGTAAAATTAAACTGACGAAAGTATTCGCCCGTATAATGTTTCAGAATTTCTCAGCGACCTGCTAACTCTTCGCAGAGTTAGTGTTTGGTAAAAGTGCTAATGGTTGCGAATGCTTTTTTGAGACACTGTATAAGCAGTATCTTGTCACAAATCTATCTTAAGAAACGTTTTCTATGATACGAATGAATCCTGAAGACCCTGAAAGTTCGAGCGAAGAAAAATCTTTTGAGCTATGCTCTGCAGAGAACATAAACTCAGGACCACTGGTGAAGAAAGTCGCGGCGAGTTGCGGTTTCGCTGCCGCTGGGTGCTCCGTTTGGACGAGATACCAACTAGCCCGAGTTCCTGGAGAAGCGAAGGCGCACATACCCCCATGGCAGTCTGGCACAACACGAGTCATGTTGCTCCCGTAAACCATACAACAAAGAGCATCATACAGCCCGAGAAGGTGTGTTTATTCGTCGCACCTCACAAAGCAGCTGCTAGCGTTACAAGTTTTCAAGCTAAGGTGGAAGGCATGAGCGTTCATCAAGTGCTGCGCTTCAGTCCAGGTGCTGACGTGTTTCTGGTCCCATCAGAGGAAGCAGTGGTCAGGTGTGCTCTTCACTTATCTTAGCAGGGAATAAGGCGACCTAACGGGCATGCAATCGAACCAGACTACGGCCAAGAGAAATTTATTGGACTGGTTTGAATATTCTGGGAGTTATGCAGCATAATCGAAATTTCAGGCATTACCGATACACGCAAGGATGGGCTTTCTTCTTAAAAGAAGCGGAGACGTTTGGCGAGTTCGAAGAAACCACAGTCACTTCTACGTTGGCCAAAACTTTGGAGAACAATGTTCATCAGGCGGTCGACCATCTTTTTCCAGAGGAAACCTCTTCCTGACCTTTTTATTTCGTATTTATGCCGCTTTCACGAAGCAGTAACGGGTATGAAAAATTGCTGTATTGTTTATAGCTAGAGCTTACAGCTTGTACAGTAGTGCACACACGTTTCGCCAGACGTGAAATGTAAGAAAGTGCCTAACTCAAATCGGGAACAATTACGTTGATGCATAAATTCGTGCGGTTTTTGAACTAGAAATTTCCTCCCAAGATGGATATGTGACCCACTGTATACCATTTGGTAACTTCTTTCCTCTTCTACCAGAATCATACTGAGATCATTGATTACACTTACCGTTTAAAATTAAATAGTGTCAAAGTGAGAAAATCGTATATTTCTACTATTTACTTCTAATCAATGCACACCGCCAACTCATATATGAACAGGGCCCTTCACTAACTTTAGTCCGCAGTTATTCCAGCTTCCTGGCTGCACATGTGGCGACAGAATTCCACAATATGGAACTGTTTTTGAAATTTTTAAGTGTTTCCAACGCACTTGCCTCGTG
>KN549273.1:150803-165491 GCA_000797555.1 Oesophagostomum dentatum | reverse complement strand
TAAAAATCGATATTTTCAATCAATATTTTAAATTATTTTCAAAAAATTTCACCCCTTTTTCAATTTTTTCGCTGGCCTCTGGGCCACTTTCACTTAAAGGCAGCGTCCAGCCACCCCAGTGCCCAAAACCTCCCGGTGCCCAGGCCACCCATTCTAGGATGTCACCGATAAAAATCGATGTCTGATCCTCTCACCGCCACCCTTTGTCTCTCCCGTGGACAATCGATATGACCTACCTCTCAGAGCCGTACAAAAATGATAAAAAGCTTTATTTTATGAGGAGAATTGATATAATCTCCGATAGATTTCCAGACGTGAAGATTTCCCAACCCTAGCAGAGCTCAGTATAACCTTAGCATAGTTTTAGAGTATATAAAGAAGTAGTTTTCCCCTTTGACCTACTGATATAACAGCTCGTCCACGACGAAAGATCCGCACCCTTTTAAAGGATTTCCTGGGAATTTTTTGAAAAACAAATAGTATGCTTGAACTAAGCTCGTTGGACTCTATGCGTGAAACGGAGAGAGCACCGGATCCGTCGCGAATCTCGGGGATTTGCCGGGTAAGTCTGGCAACTTTTTATGTAGGAGAGTAGAGCAGGTCTTGAAGATGCTCCAGATAACCTTCACCCTGGGGCGATTTTTCCATCTAAGGGAGATATAAGCCAGAAGCTGAAAAGTAGGCATTTTTGTGGCTGATATTTCTGCGCCCACAGTAGAGCTTGTACATGGCTTTTGATATTTTCTGAAAGGACAAACCTTCCCAGGTCCCCACCTTTACAGGCACTTCTCCGATTTTCTCGAATTCTTCTCTTTGCTGAGCACCAGCCCGACAAACGCACCCAAATTCTGAAATTTCACATTTTTCCAGGAAATTTTTCCAGGAGATCAGTAGCCTTTTGCAGGACCTCTATATATTTTTTTAAGAGGACTTTTCGAGCTTTATAGGAGTCTGAAAAGAACCCACCGAAAAGACATTCCCTTCACCAGTTACGAGCCTCCAATTTTCGAAAAAATTGAATTTCTTTTCAGATTTTCCCCGAACTTTGACCTGGCCGGATTTTTCCTACACGCAACGAATCTTTCCAAGTTTTTCATTGATTGATAAAATGGATTACCATCTATATCAAGATAACCTTCACCCTTGGACGCGATTTCCACTCCCTAGCGAGATACAGCCCGGTCCAAGTTATCGTACCTCGCCGCTATCTAATCACGGTTTTTCGTCGCTATAAGCCGCTTGCAGAGTGCGCGAGCTCGGCGAACTCGCAGTGTTAAATGATACGGGGCTGCTATGCAGCGCGAGCTCGCGGCGAGCTCGCCGCGGCAAAACTCGCAAGAGAGGTCTTTCGGGGTGGGTGAGCCAGCGAGCTCACCGCGAGCTTGCTCAGCGAGCTGCGGCAAGGAATGGTCGGGAGCATTTTTGTCGCGGTGGCAAACGCCGCGCGGCAAATCACTGCCACGCCCCCTTGTTGCCGCCGAGCGCGACTTCGCCGAGCTCGCCTACTCTGAGAGGGGCTATACACGTCCGAAGTACTCTGCTGCGTTTCCTTGTACATTATTCATAGTAGCTTCTACGTTATCTTTCTTTACATGCCAGATCCGGATTTTCTACACTACCAACACATGATATTATTACTATTTTATCAGCTGCGCCCCGAACCCGCTCCTACCCTCCCGGGTGATAGGTCCTCCTCAAAATTTTTTCAAAAAGGTGAAGGTGGGTGAAGTATCTGGCTCTGGCTCCGACCTTTCCACCTATACTGGCGATCCTTAAGCTTGTGATTGTGGATGTTGGCCTTAGCAGTGACTGATCCTGATTCGGCGGTGGTCAATAGCATTGATACGTGATGCAGCACAGAGGCAGTGTTCAGTCACATAACGACATTGGTGAAATCTTGTAGTGGAACTATCGGCGAACGCTGCTGTACCTAAACATATTTTACAGCTCTGTCATAACAGGGACCATAAAAGAGACTTATTTTCCTGAGGCAGATGCCAGAGCTAGAGCCTTTTTCCTGTTAGAAGTAATTACAGCAGGTCACGGAATCAGTAACAAAAAGACTAACCAGGGAAGTCACCTTAGCGTAGTGTTGATCTGCAAAAATGGTATACACAGACGAATCGCTGATGCCCTCTTTAGTAACATATCAAAAGTCTAGACCGGAAAGATTGATACGTACAAGTTACATGTGTTCAAAATCAAGAAAGCGCACTGTTATGTGGTAGTGAAAATTACTTATAAAGTGGCCGCTAGTCAGTGTGAAAACGTTCTAGGTACAAAAAATTCAAAGCCTGCGAAGGTCTGAATCCATGGGGTGGTAGTGCTTCGTACATTAGCCTAGTGCACTTCCAACCGTAACTTGTACACGGGGAGGTTTGCATTTTGATGTGTTAGTCGACTATACTACGCAAGGAGTTTGGTTTACCTCTCAACGATCGCAACATCTGCCATCGTTTCAGTCGTACCAGCCAATCGCCGACGGCTCTCAGTCGTTGGCGGCTGGATATTCAGATGCTGTCTTCACTTCAAAAAAATCTTGTTTTCGTTAGTCTAGAATTTTTAGCGTTCAAGGATCTTTACTCTTTATCTTTTCATGACGTTTACTCACTATTTATGTTTTAGCTTATTCCTTGTTGAGTGCCGAGTCTAAAATCTAGGCAAAACCAACATAAAACATGGCAAGCGTTCTATTACGGGTGCGTGACCTGATGAACAGCTATGACCCACTTGTACACTGTAATTAGGGCAGGGCTAGGTCAGTGACCTAATTACTGTCTTCGCATCTCTGCCGTTGCGAGGTGCGAAGGAAGTAATTAAAGGCAGCAACCACGCTCAGAACCCGTCCTAAGTTCTGGATGGCTTCTGAAAGAGGGCCTCAGATATGAGTAAAGGCTTAAAAATTCCGGCTCAGAAGTCATTCCTGAACGAGAAAATCGCTAGAAGAGTAGTCCGCGACAAGAAAATTTTTGCTTCATTTTTACTCATGCGCAATTTGCGGAAGTACCTTAGCTACCAGGTCGATCCACAATAATGAAGCGGCGTTCAGGCTAAATTTCCGGATCTCTCCCTCATATATTTTTATCTTAGGCTAACAGTTTAATCCAGAGTTTTTTTTTGTTCTACAGTCCACGCCCTATGGTCATTTTTGATTTTTCGTTTAGTTCTGCGATTTTACCAGTTCTAGACTGTAAAACGAAAAATTTTGAGTGGAAATAGGAGGAATAAATTTATCTGCAAACTCTCGACATAGCATGTGACGTTTGTTATCTACATTGCTAATAAGGGCCCCATTACTTGGTTGTATCTAAAAAAACAATATTCTTGTTTTCATGCTGCTTCAATGGCTCAAGAAGGGAGCATTTTGACACACCGAAAAAATTCCACCAGAATAAATATAATGGAGTTGACAAGTCGATGCAAAGTTGTAAGCTCTGCAGTGGCAGAAATGATTAGGCACGGCGCGAAATTCCACTCAAAACCGGCACTTGGGACCTACGACTGATCATCAGTTCGCGCTACAGCTAATTTAAAGGCAGCACCCACGCCCGGAACGCTTCTTGAGTTCTCAATGGATTCTGAAAGATGAACTCAAAAATGGGTTGAGGTTCAAACTTCTCGGCTCAAATATCATTCTTGGCTGAGAAAATCGCTCCAGAAGACTTGTCTGCGATTTTGTGGAACGAGTCGTCCATCTAGCTTTCCGCGCTTCTTAGACCGCTATAACCCTTAGCTTCAAGTAGAACTGAACGTCGCTTCCGTGTCCTCGCGCTTAAGGCGGTAGACCATCCCAATGGAAAGCACATGGCGAAATACAGAAACTCGTCCGCGAGATCGCAGACGAGTTTTCTAGGGAGATTTTCTCGGCCAGGAATGACCTTTGAGCCGAGAAGTTTGAACCTCAACCCATTTTTTGGGTTTCTCTTTCTGAATCCGTCGAGAACTTAGGAAGAGTTCCGAGCGTGGGTGCTGCCTTTAAAGACGGTCTTTTTGTCTGATCTGTTTAAGTACACCCAGCACAACTCTGCATCGACTTGTCAACTCCACTATAAGCATTCTAATGGTCTCTATAGATTCCGAAAGGACGAGTAGTGTTAACACAGTAAACAAAGGTAGCGTTTTTGTTTGGGACTACATTTTAAAACTGTTACACTGTTAATAACAACTGTTCATTATAAAGAATTCCTAAAGAGTTTTTGTTAGAAGACAAGTTTCAGCACTTCCGTTGTGCGTTTAGTTTCCCACTATTTAAGATTTTATTCCCGCACACATTGTAGTGACCTATTCCAGGTCGCGTGTGCTTAATTACTTTCTTCGCACCTCAACCGTCCCACAGGTGCGAGGACAGTAATTAGGTCAGTGACCTAGTAATGCCTTATTTACTATACATGGCTGGGTCATAGCTGTTCATCAGGTCCGCCACCCTTCTATTACCACAGCTTATTATGACTCCGGCATCCCATATTTTTCTGCTACAGAAAAAAGAAAAATGCTAAAATTACTATATTCTTCTTGAAAAAAAAACTTTCAAGGAAATTCAGCGCCGTTGGTTTGCAGCCGACAACAACCACCACGACTAGCAGTCGTCTACTCAAAATTTATTTTTGGTTACCTTTAGCATCGACTAGAATCACCAGCGGGAGTGCAGCCCAGCTGCAGCGGCCGCGTGTCGTCGACGATTTTCGCATCGCTGCAGATGCCAGATTTCCCAAAATCAAAGCATATCAAATTCACAGTCGCTGAGCGACGATAACTGGAGGCGTTACTTCTCGCGTAGTATAGTCGCAGCCTTATGTCATCGGACGGTGAGATCGTCTTCCAAAGGCTGCAGTGTGGAAAATGTCTAATAAGTTTTTCTGCAGATTTAGCTTTGAGTAACACCTTACTCCCCTATAAAAAGTCACTTTGGCACTGTCCTAGAGTTCTCTCTTGTTGTGAATCAGAAAGTGCGATGGAGGTATACTAACAATAAGAATAATTTTAAACTCGTTCATGACTTAGGCGACTTTTCATTCGCAGCCTGCTTTGCTGCTGAAGGATGAGTGCCAAGATTTATCAGAGTATAGCCAGCGGTCGCACATGCATTATCATTAGTAATTGCTACTCAAGAAAATAAAGGAATGAGAGCTTTTTTCCGTGTGCCAACCTACGCTTTAGCATAAGGCGATCGAATATATAGTGCCTGCGTGGAATACTTGTTGCTTTGATGTTTGCACCCTACCATTCACCGTCATAGGTGCGACAGCCTTGTCGTAGACACGTACTTCTCACGATGTTTATAATCGCCTATGATTAGTAACACTTTTCATGTCTGATGTAGTAAATTTCTAGATGACACCGAGTATGAGTACTCAGGGAGTGACGATGATGAACCAAACCATTCAAAACCTCTCCCATCTCATCGTGATGGTTCGTTATTTTTTTAAAATCAGTTCTGTTCCGCACATTTAGTGAGGAGTATTTCGAGGGAGTGAATCTTCATTTCTGCTGGTGTTTTGAAGAATGTTATCCTGTCGAATTTATTCTATTCAGACTCAGAAGCAGCTTCAATGATTCCTGTCGACAATACCTTGAGAAAAGGATTCCAACGTATTCAAGAGGCTAGTCGTGGAGCCTTTGAGTACGCTGGCGCTCAGCAGCTGAAGAGGATAACGACAAATCTGCCGACTCATGACAGACCCCCAACTGGAAGCCCTCACCACCATGTTTTTAGGTTCTTTTACTCCTCAATTTGTTATTTTATTTTTATTTTTTGTCCAGATTTACATGTAATTTCCTAACTTAAAGGCACAGTCTCACCTCGAAATCGTCTTCGAGATAAAGACCTCTTCTGAACAATCAGGACGCGCTGATTCGAATGATATAGATAGCATTTACCGAATATGCAAAAAATGCTGTCTTTATGCCCCGTAGCGAATCCTTGAGTGTACGAATTTGCAGCAAAAGAAGGTGAAGCTTCCCAGTTTATGTGTCAGCATACATGTTCCTTCTTGTACTGCACAAAGTAGAAAGTGCGGTATATAGGAGAGTACTGCATGGTTTGCATGTTAGACATAACTGACTTGATGAAATTATGCTCAACACGTCAAATAACCTGTTTACTGGAACGACCGAAACTTGTACGGATGAGAGTAAATGAGAGCAGCCCCGCCCATTTTGAGCATTTCCACCCCTTCAAAAAAGGTATTACAGGCGGCTTTCTGATGCAAATCCCGTATCGTTATGCTCAGCTCGCGCGATAGAATCCGACTATGTCCAAGTCTCAAAAATGATTTTTGGGTGAGACTGTGTCTTAAAGAATGCGTATTTGGCAGTTTTTCAAAAGATTTGTTTCGGCTAGTTTTTGAAGTGAAGCCTGCAAATGACGACTGTGTCATGCTCTGAGAGCGCGCCACAACTGGCCTGACGTCGTTCCCTTTCGAGTTTCTAGCCTCGCAAAAAATAGGTTACATACATTGCGTCTGGAAAATATAAGGCCACCTCTGTTCAAGTAATTGTGCACCATGTTAACCGGTTGTTGTTGTGATCCTAGCCGACAGTTTATTCACTTGAGAACGCATTAGCGAGCAAGTTTGGGACTTCTGCTTGATTCGAGACTTAGAAGTTTCTTATTGAAACCTTTATCATCTTTTCCAACTGATAGCAATAGCCAGAGACGACGAGTAGGTTTTTACATTGTGGGCCGGCGGAGACTTTTATTTTCTGTGGAACACCGGAGATGAAAGCGGAAGGTTGGAACTGCACACCACGTACATTTTTGACAAACTGACTGACATAACCTTAGATGTCGACAAGGTAACACACCAAAACATGCCAGCCTATTAGCATTTCCTTCGCTCAATTTGCATGAAATTGGTACGGGAGAGGATTGCATGAGTTTCCGTCATGATGACAATTTACCTAAATTAGTGAGGATCCGAGACCAGAAAGCTGCACATGTGCGATTTTTAGCCAAGAGAGGGATGCGAGACCATCTGCTCTGCGGCAGGCGTAGTCGGACCGCCTATGGCCACTAACCCGCCCATATTTCCACTCACTCATTCGATCCAGTAGCCGCGTTTGAATTGGGCGAATGACAAAACCTGCGCCCAGTATAGATCATGCACTCCGGTATTACATACGGTATAGAACATCACAAAAAAATTCACGACATCTATACAGATATTCTCACTAAAGGAGCACTGCTGAGAAGGAGTCCCAACAGTGTTTGTTGCTGGTGAAGGAAAACGTTAATTTTTCCTGGTCGGTTTATCCTCTTGGAGCACTCTGGAACAGGTATTGTGGGGAAGGTTCCGAATCAAACAAGGCTTCCAAAAGCTTGCTAATGCGTGCATTTTACGCGGCAGTCTGTAGCTACAGTCAGGATATCCGTTGATTACCAGAGTGCGGAAATGATTCGGATTTAGGAAGTCTTGTATATTTGAAATGCAGTGTATTTTGTCAATATTCTTCAAAGCAGATGCAAGCGAGGTGGGGAGGGGAACAGGGGGTATGTACAGTATCTGTCAATCCTACTGATAAATGGGTGCGAACACTTTGCATTGCCGAGCAGCGCGTGCTGAGCGTCTCTTCACAGCCGCTCGGCAGTGGACGCGAAAAGGAGGCGGACAAATGGCGCGATTGTTCTAGCTGTCACCACTGTAGATTTGCTTGCGGCAGTTTGGATGCGCCGCAGCAGTTTTTCGATGAATGAAAACATTCATACTCAATTCTTGTGAGCCGAGAATTGAAATTACGCACAAGCGAATTGTTCTGTACCATTTCTTCAATAGTACGGACACTAAACAGCTTTACTCATTGGAAGCAGTGTTGTATATTTGTCCATTTAGGGGTGGATATCGATTTTCTATACGAGGAGATACAATTTTTGCTCACATGAGGAACTTTTCAAGAAGAAAGAGTGCTGAAATATGTCCTCCCACAACAGCAGTAGCTACTCTAAATGTCCTTAGGGAACCTGGCCGTAGGTGTCACCAAAGAATCGCGCCATTTGTCCTACACCCCACCTCCCCTATAGGACACCCCCAGTTTTTCGCCGTAGAGGCCGATTCTAACTTTTTCGGAGCTTCTAAACATTTTATTTGTACTCCGCATGTAAAATTACCCTAGAACTCACTTCGCAACTCTGTGAGCTCACGCCCATGAATTTTGTGATTTTTTGAACTTTTTTTCTGCTGTTTCGTAACTATAGGACTCCCCTAGCAGAAAATAATTTGAACAGTAAAGCAAATTCACCAATGAGTGCACTATATAAATAAGTAAAGAGGACAGCATTGCTGATTTACTGGCAACTTTGCCCTTTATTTTGGTAAGCCGTGGGAGCTTTATCGAGATTTTTACATGGAAATCCATAGGCTCTTAAGTAAGATCATTATTTCCGCCCTGGAAATGTCCGTATTTGCTGGCAAGCTTTACGCACATGGCAACTCGACACCGCCTGTTACACTACAATATGTGATTGTCCTTCATTCGCAATACGCATCCTGCAACAACCAACTGTTGACGTACGTGGAGGCTCCTCAAGGCAAAATTGGCCTCATTTCTGTAGAAATCTCTTGCTTCAGTAAGTTTCACAAATTCACGAAGCTACTAGATGAGTACTACTTTACCTCTATATTTATCAGTCTGATTGAGGAAGCCTAGACATACTGTCTCCTCAAGTAGTCTGCGAACACACAAATCCGGTGAAGCCGGAAATCGATCGACCGTCAAGCATCTCTGACCACGGGCACCAACGCGTCTAGACGTGTTGATCAGAATGTGTATGTCCGCGGACTACTTGAGGAGACAGTAGCAATTTTTTTACAGCGGAGGTTCCAGTCAAACAACATGGATTCACCACTGTAAACCATCACTTGGTATACATTTGGTAAACTTCATTCTGCTGAGCTACCTTAGCCTTTCTAGACCAAAACGTTCACGTTTCAGTTGCTCGTAATGTTCCTTTACTTTAGTCATGAATCCTAGCTGTAGCTTTAGTAGAGCTGCCTTTTTACGCGGACCACCTCTACTTGGGAAAATTTTCAGGAAGACTTCAACCTCATGAAACGTGTTGAAATTATGCGTGTACACTGGAATATTATTAGGCAAGCCTTATTAAACAAAGAGAACGATAAAATACACCGGAAAGGAAAGCAACTTCATCCTGAAAAGTCCTCTTGAGCTTCCACACAATCCCAACAGCTATTTGTTGTGGCATACCTCTTGCGAATGAGGGACACTCACGTACTGTATAATAACAGGCAGTATCGAATTGTCATGCAGCTAAATCTTGAGAGCAAATCGGGGGATTTACAGGGCAGAAATAATGGTCTTCTTTAAGAGTCTATAGATTTCCTTGCAAAAATCTCAGTAAAATTCCCACGGCTTATCAGAATAAACGGCAAAGTTGCCAGTAAATCAGCAATACTCTTCTCTTTACTTATTTATGAAGTGCACTCACTGGTGAATTTGCTTTTACTGTAAAAATTATTCTATGCTAGGGGTGTCCTGTAGTTACGAAACAGCAGAAAAAACTTCAAAAAATCGTAAAATTCATGGGAATGAGCTCGCAGAGTTGCGAAATGAATTCTGGGGTAATTTTACATGAGGAATACAATTAAAATATTTAGAAGCTCCGAAAAAGTCAGAATCAGACTTTACAGCGAAAAACTGGGGGTGTCCTACAGTTATGAAACGCACTATAGATAGAATAGGGTGGCACTGGCGACGTTTTGGGTGAGTGTAACCTGGATAGCGGGGAAGAAACCCCTTGATACCTCATGTTCCACATTTTTCGTAGTAGAACAGATTAAGATATACATAGTGAACACATGTCAACAAGTCAAACCATAAAGTATTCGAACCTGGAACCGAACCTGGATTTTAAAATCTCAGATTTTGGTTCGATTTTTTTATGGACGCTAATAGGTGGGCCCTTTTTCACTCCCACATCCTCCATGATGGCCTGGATGAAGGTTCCTCAGGCGCGTTACGAAAAAAATGAAAGTTGCCAGCGTTCGTGGTGTCAGCTATTTACTTTATGCAACATCTTCGTAAATGTGAACACGAACGAACTTTAATTGGAAGCTAGAAGAGATTTCGTTATGGAAAAACGTTTGATTCCTGCGCGGGTGTTTCGGAAATTGAAAACCCAAAATCCGTTATTCTAAATCTTGAGCTTTCTACGTTTTTTTCTTTGCTAGACACTGAAAGCATTCTTAGAATTGACCACTTCTTGCACAGTGCGTATCTCTATCTAGTCCATATTCTAGGCAAATCCTACAAAAGCTTCAGAAACTAAACGTTTCTAACCGAATTTGGAAAACCCTGTGATTAAAAGAAGTTTACATTTTTGGCTTTCAAACCCGTTTTTGAAAAACTTTTCATAGAGTGAATCCTCATTGAGGAGTAGGAGCGGTAGGCAAGAAGAATAGGTATTCTGAATGGTTTTGCAGCAGCTCATAGCAAACCCTGGCTGTGGACGTGTATCTCTCGCACATCCTATAGACCTCATCCACGGATTATTGTTGGTAACCGTCAATCATCCGTGAGTCATGTTCCTCAAAAAAAAATGTGCATAATTCTGGATGGATTGGAGATAAAATGCGCGTCGGATACGCTTATATAGATGCTTCACCTCGTTTGTGTTCATTAATAAAAAGCTGAATTTTCAAGGTACGGAGCAGACGGCCGTAGTCGTGAGGAAGCTGTAAAAATCCGAGCCCAAGCTGCAGTGAACCGTCCGATGGGTGGCGGTGATCGACGTAGGGAGGCGGAGAGGCGGCAAAGACCAGCTAGCCATCATCAGGTGCGCGTTTGTAACGTAGTGCTACCATTACTTAGAGACTGGATTATGGAGAGCTTTTAAGAGGTCACCGTTACAATCACATCCAGCTGCACCTCATCTTGCTGATCTTGCCAATTACGACAGGCGACGTCAGTCAGAACGCGATGATCGCAGAGAAAGGGATAGAAGCGCTGCCAATGAGCGAATGAGTTAGTGAAGTATCCGCCATATACAAATGTTGCACATATGTCGTTTCTCGCAGGTCACCGAGGCGATATGCCCGTAGCTCGTGTAGCAGCTAACATCTCCGCTGGTCCACTTCGGAAACTGAGTGAGCCCGTGCTTCACCAGCAGCAGTCGAGACCCGAAGTAAGCTAATTTGGTTGCGTTGATGTCTAAGCTCTAGGTAAACTTTTGAAGAATAGTGACGGCTACACTGAAACAAATGTTGCGTATTACTGTATTGACAGGCGAAAGGTACCGGAGGGCGAAGGGCTAATGGCAACTCTGTGCTAGGGGTGACTTAGGTTAGGGCAGCACCGACGCTGAGAACACGTTTTGAGATTTCGACGAACTTTGAAGGTAGACGCATAGTTAATACATTGACGACAGTATGACCCAATATGTTGGGTCCTATGCATGAATACAGAAGTTCCTCACTGGATTTGAAATTTCTTTTACTTCTGGGGTATTTCGGCACTGCGAATCCGACTACGGTGTTAATTTGAAAGGAAAGCGCCTCTTTACACAGTTGCAGTTGCGATGATGGAGGAGGTCAGCTAGGTTTTTGCAGGAGGGATTTCAAATAAGTGGTTGCAAATTTACTCTTATTTGCTGAACGGCTTCTTTTCTTCTAAACATCTTTTGTGTAAATGCTTTTTCTTCACTTTTTTAACATTTAAATGAGCGTGACCTCTGCACTGGGTAGCTCAAGCCAAAAAGTAAAAATTGATGGTTTTAACTCAAGGTTTTGAAGAGTACCTTCTGTATTAGTTCATAGAACGCATTCCTTTTAAAAAATACTTTGCTAATTTGTAGTTCATGTGAAAAACTGACCCGAATATGGATTTCTTGCTGTAACGTAATAGAAAACTTAAGGGAAATAGTGGATGCGTTATTTATGGTCAGCCCACTTCACTACTTTCGCTTACAACTTTTGACACTGTTGCGTCCACTTATTTATTTGTCCCAGACCGCAGGCACCCAGATTTTGCTGCGGGCGTCAATGTGTAAAGCTAGGGTTCAAGAATTTCGCTAATTTTTCATTTTTGGCAGAGAAACCCTCCTCAGTAGGTTCACAGTGCAGATTTCGCGGACGAGTTGTCCGTCCTATTGTGCACTGATCATAGAAAACTATGTTTACTGGTCTGAAGGAAGCTTAAGATTCTACTTTTTCGCTAATAAGCGCAATAGAGTGGCAGGATACAAGGGAAGGATAACTCGTTCGCGGTCGTTTAAATATGCGTGATGCACCTTCTAGTGGTTTTCTTTTACTGGAAATGACATTTCAGCGGAGATTTTGAACCATAGCCTGCCTATAGACCCACCTTCTAGAATACATCGGAACTTCAAAATGTGGTTCAAATGTGGATACCATCTTTAAGTGTAGCATACGCAAGCTGTCAAGAAATTTTTATCATCTTTGAAGACACTAAATGCAGACTTCATACTTCTTTGAGTACCTCTGATACAGTGAAATAATTTTAGCAGTGAAAAGCCATCCGAAGGAGTAATAAATTTCGACTAATTATGTTAAATGTGAAAAATCGACGCAGGTTGCAGAAAGCTAGAACCGTACAACTTCCGTTCCAATATATTTGAAAAGTCGCGACACTGCTCACCCTTTAACAAACCACGTCTGTCTTTTCGCTGCGCGTGACTGATGCGACCGGTTTTTGGTTCATCTTCTAAAGCACAGCCACTACTATTTACATGATTAAACTGTTTTCATAAATAGTAGGTAAATACTTTTTAAACTCATGGTTCCGGTAACAGGACACATATTGAAAGGTTAGGCGTTATACTTTGGACCGAATGAATAATTCGAATGCAAATTCGATTAAATATTCGAATTCGAATCATTCGAAAATTTGGATATTCGGTGATCGTGATATTTGAATAAAATTCGATAGTCGAACTTTGAAAAAAGCAGTTTTCGAATACTGTCTCCTCAAGTATTCTGCGGTACACACACACATCCCGGCGGACACGTTGGGACGCGTTGGAGGGCCGTGGTCAGAGATGCCTGACGGTCGAGCCATTGCCGGCTCCGTCCGATTTGTGTGTGCGCAGACTACTTGAGGAGACAGTATATTCAGTTTCCGAATTTCCAAAAAAACCGGGTATTTGAATGTATTCAAAGACTTGACTATGTCAAAAATCCGTCTTCGGAAATATTCAAATTTCGAATATCTTTTAAAAAAAACCCTTTTTCGAATATATTCAAGAATTCGAATATTCAAAAAACGTCATTTTCGAATATATTCAACTTTCAAGTATTGCAAAAACACCATATTCGAATTTTTTCAATTTTCGAATTTCTAAAAAAGTAGATATTCGGATTTATTCGAAAATTCGACTACACAAAAAGTGTCGTATTCGGACGACAAATTTTTCGAATGTTCGAATATTTTCATTCAGGAAACGATGTTCTTGCGCAAATTCGAATAAAAGTTCGAATAATTTCTGGTTCGAACATTCGTTCATTCGAAAAACTAAAATTTCGAATTTATTCGCAATTCATCCATTCGAGGGAAAAATTGGAATATGTTCGGTGTTAGTTCATTCGAAATTTCTTTCGAATTTATTCGACATTCATTTATTCGAAAAAGTTTTCGAATGAAAATGTTCGATATTTATTTATTCGAAATTTTTCACGAATGAATATATTCGCTTTTCGTTTATTCGAAAATTTCTTCGAATGAATTTATTCGATATTCATTCATTCGAAGAAAATCGTCGAATATCTGAAGTATATTAGGCATCTTCAGATTCCAAATATCTTCGTTAAATGATCAGACATTTCGACAAGCGAATTTCCTTTTGTTTCGGAATACTTTATGTTCTGCTGCATTCATTTTTGGTGGAGTGATTAAAACCGCTTTATCTGTTGATGTTAGGACTTGGATGCCCTAGCCTGTGAGCTGTCACGAATGGGAGGATCTGCAGGAAACAGTGGCGGCGTTTCTCCTCCTCCGCCAGCGCCTCCTCCACGCGATGCATCTATTGCTAGCGTTAATGATGGAGATAATGTGAGTATTATGTTGATTTTGTTTTTCTGATTTATTGTTACTTTGATATTTCGATGTGTGCATAAAGTACACAGCGTTGTTCAGATGTCAGAGCCTGTATTTGTTATGTTGAAGTAGTTAGAGAGACAGAGTGGTGCTTAAAGGTAATCAAAGAAAATCGAAAGCCATCATTACTTCCTGCTTTAAACTAAGCATCTGCAATTAGTTGTATATATTAAATAAGGATCGGAATGGCTTTTCAACGTTTTGCTTCACCCCAGTTGAGTCCGCTTAAAAGCAACGTTATTATGGCCTCAGGTCATAAGTTCACCTTTCCAATCAAACATTGTTTTCTTCCGTATTAGAAATGGTTCCTGTCTCTAATGTGCTCGAATCTGCATTGGAGACCTTTCCGCATATTTCTGATAGTGTCCGGCAGGGTCTGCAATTTTCACATAGTTGCGCAGAGTAGAGGTGGTAAAGTAGAGGTAGTAAAAATAAAGTTTCCTAGTAAGTTTAAGTAAGAAGGTAAATATGTATGTTTCTCGTAAATGTCCATAGTTTAAACCAAATCTGCCCCAATACTCGGTGTAACATCTTTGACTACGGGAAGAGACCGAGAAGAAATTTGTCCGAATACTTTCTCCTCCACTTTATTAGTCTAGTTAGAACAGGTAGAGTAGGGAAGCT
>KN549273.1:126460-142657 GCA_000797555.1 Oesophagostomum dentatum | reverse complement strand
CAGTAGGCGCCTTCACTACAAAGCACACGGCGAAATGGAAAACTCGTCCGCAAGATCGCGCACGAGTCTTCTGGAGCGGTTTTCTCGGTCAGGAATGATTTTTTGACCCGAGAAATTTAAAGCTCAACCATATTCTGAGCTCTTCTTTCAGAATCCATCGAGAACTCAAGAAATGTTCTGAGCGTGGGTGCTGCCTTTAAATATATTTGCCTTTAACTTGGGGACCCTTTCTGTTTTTATATCTTAACACCAGTGGAGCAGCCATCTCCACTAATTCCTCTGCGGAATTTCTACGGAATGACTGTTCCAATGGCTGCTAGGTCTCAATGTCAAGAAGTCCTTAATTTACTCCTTAATTCTGTGCTCAATTTCAGCAGTCGTCGAGTACTCCTCCTACCGAATTTGGATTAGGCGACAGCTCCTCTGATAGCGAAGATGAAGTTCATGAACTGCATTCATCGGTTCGTCGGTCGTCGGGGACAAATCCTCTTCTTCCAACCGTTAGTTATTCTGTTTATTTTAGGCATAGATGCGAAACTGATTATATCGTACTGTTGATAACTTGAAGACATTGCTTAGCCATTCTTATGCTTGAGCTATAGTGAGATTTTATGGTATAATGAAATCTGGCTGATTGCTTTATGAAATTCCGAGAGCTGTAAACGCAAATCATGACGTTCTTCATAATTGTTTTGGAGTTTAAATGTCTCGTCAGACTCCTTCAAACAGCGAGACAGGTATTGAAGCAATTTAGTAAGAGCAAATACGGCACTGTTCCACAGTACACATTCCAAGATTTGAAAATCTTCCCAGTACACATTCCAAAATTTGAAAATCTCAGATTCGCCTGGAAACTTATGCGGAAGGGTAGTCTGATCCCATGAGTCCGAAAATCATATTTTGCATGATAACCCCGTTTACCTGGGGTAAGGGAAGGCTTGCTTAGAGGGTAAGAGTAACTGATTCAGCTCAAAATTTTGCACATTGCGGTTATTCGAAGTGCTGATCACGAAAATCGTACTGGTTTTGCATGTCAATGCTTTACCGCAGAAGTACATTAGATAGATCTCGTAGTGACTGCTTTGGACCACTGTAACTTGACAACAATACCCTGCTGTGCAAAACCAATATGGTATTCATGATCAGCACCTCAAACACCCCAAATGCAAATTTTGAGCTGAATCCGTGACTTTGACTGTCTGGGTAGACTTGCCCAAGACAACGGGGGTTGCTATGCAAAATAAATGTGATTTTCGGATCAGGAAGTCAGATTACCCATCCAGATAAGTTTTGAGGCGAATTCGAGATTTTCAAATTTTGGGGTGTGTATTGTGGAATAGTGCCAAAAATGTTTATCCTAGCAAATTTTAAGCCAGGCCAACCTCTACCCAGTACAAATGTCCCTGTATAATTAAGTGTATCATTCACGCACCGAATTTTATCCGGAAATCCTAGAACAAGTAGGATGGTTAAATGATTCCCAATTGTGAACAAGTTGACAACGTGTCAATATGCCAGACCAGGTCAAAACTTCTGTAGATTTTGCCTACCTACATTGTCAGATGTCTCTGTAGAGTTGCTTTCCTGTCTGTCCTACTTTTGAATGAGCATCTGAGAGGATATATAGTGAGTACTTTGCCTTTCCAGATTCAGGCAAATGCGGCGACGCTGAGGAAAGCTACTTTTAACAAAAGCGAATAGAAGTCTTGGTTTATACTTAAGAAGGCCGCATAACAAACGTATAAATCCCATTCCTTCATAAACGAATCAGTTACCATTTGTGGTTTTTGTTAGATTTTTGGGTATACCTAAGCGCGCAAATCGTCACGTTAGTCTGTTGTATCGAGTAATCCAGAATATCTTTTTATTCCATATGTGAACTATCTGAAGTAATTCAGGTGTCTTCTTCTCGCTGCAATGCTCCTCTTGCGCTACCAGACTTACTTCCGAAAACTCGCGAGTCCAACAAGTTCGATGATCAGCGCATGTGCGAAGGGCATGTTGAGGAGGTAGGATGTTTTATATAAATATCTAAAGTGACCTTTCTTATCCTAACACCGTTTCGTTTCGATAAATTGGCATAGAGTAAATGAAAGTATTCCGAATAGCACTGAGCCATCGTCATTTTGAGAATTTTTTTCGCAGTTTATTGCGGACTGCGAAAAGCATCAACATAGTACTTCTAAACTAAATGTTTTGTGTTAGTAAGGGGTTCTTTGTCAGCAGTACCACCTTGCTTCAAGTCTCAGAGCCATGGCACACTTGACGGCAGCGACGCCATCCATTCATGACCACCCATTCTCGCCGTTTTCCATTTGCCAAGAAATTGTGATGCACTGAACGAGACAAGACGTCGCGTCGCGCTCAGGATTATGTCATAGTTGTTTATTCTAGAACGGCGACGCGAAGGTTGCTTTAATGACAGCTTCCTCTGTATTTTTTTTTTAAATCAATGACGCATCTGCTTTTTTATGTTATATTATAGAAAGCATGAGCATGCGCGTTTCAAACACCGCTACCTAGTTCATATTGTTACTGAAGTGTGAAGTTCTTTTTTGTAGGTACGCAATTTGTCGTGATGCTGTGGCCGTCGTCAACGACGGCCAAAGCAGCGTCGTTGTCAAGTATGCCATGGCCGTTATAATAGCCCTCATATGTAAAATTTTGTTGGAGATGTGAACGAACACCACTTTTTCAGGGGGATAGGATAACAAGTTCGTGTTCCAATGGCTCAAAAATTTCTGCGGTGCAACAGCCACTCTCGTCAAGAGATCGAGAAAAGTCGTTCGTTGGTTTCTTTGGAACGGGTGCAGTGCTGGGAGCTGGTACTGTGAACCGACCCGGAAGGACACAGGACGCTAGCCAAGTGCAGGTGAATTTGATCTGTGCCCTAAGGACGGAGAGTATAGTGCACAAGTTTTTCTGGATTAGTGCTTTTTTGTTAGTGGTTTTCCAGAGAAGCATTATGTTCGTGTTATTACGTCTTTTAACGCACTTGTATCACATGGATGTTCTCTCAGGTCAATGTTAATCCCAGCTCGCAAAACGGAGCACATTTGGAATCTGATGCGCCGGAAATACGTAAATACAAGAAGAAGTTTAGCGGTGAAATACTATGTGCTGCACTATGGGGTGTGAACCTTTTAATAGGAACCGACAGTGGGCTCATGTTGCTGGATCGTAGTGGACAAGGCAAAGGTAATTGAACCACCTGTATGGGAAAGTCTATCCCGCCAAACATTTCGCGCGTTTTTATTCACGCACAATGCTGCCGTTCTTGACCGCTGTGCTTACAAAGTTATTCTTAAACCTTAAATTTACTCATGTAAATGCGCATGTTCCATTGTTTCTATCAACACTCTTGGCTGATGAGCGCTGTAAAAGTTAGCTTTTCTGTGGAGCTTAGCCCAGAGAAGACAGCAATTTAGTGGATGACGAGAAGGGTCTGTCAAAAACTGATATCTTGCCTGTAGCTTCTATTTCAGTATATCAGCTGATAAACCGTCGTCGCTTCGAGCAGATGGCCGTCTTGGAGGGACAAAACATACTAATCACCATATCTGGAAGAAAACGTAGGATACGAGTGTATTACTTAAGCTGGTTGAAGCAGAAAATTTTGCGAACAGAGGTAATTGTGCAAATTTTCGTTTATTGTTGATGTATCAATTTCTATTCCCCAAGAGTGCATATTCTGCGCTTTACTCATTCAGTCATTTCCTAATCTGGTAAAGCTTTTTAAGGACCCTACTATGGTTCGATTGACTCCAAAGGTTAAAATTAAAATCAGTATTTTAACTGATAAATGTTTTTACGAAAACGAAAGTGCATGCAGATTCAAGTGCTAATTTTGGCTGAGTTTGTCGCAGATATTGAGGCCCCATTACTCTATGAAAATAAAGGTTGAAAAGCAGGCGATAGTATAACAGGCAATATATGGAAATCTTTCCGGTTATCTTAACGTGTATTCGCCTAAGCTGAGCGAGCAGGATACCAAATGACGAAGACAAACGAGGTATCCCGCACTTTCGTCTCGTAAAAACCATTGCAGAGTGCCGCATCGTTTGACGCTGTAGCAAGTGGAAAAAGTTGTTGAGATTCCAATTGTTCAGCTTTTTTCTTCCCTAGAACTACTAAGCACAATGAGCTGCTGCAGCGTCGCCGGCATCAATTTTATCACTTCTCGCATTGACCCCGTTGCGATTTTTTCCTTTTATGCGGGATATCTGTTTTGCTATTCCTGTTGGATTATCTGGTTTAAAAGCAGTGTATCGCAAAATCTGAATTTCTGCGCATTTAATACCAGTCCGCGTCTTTTGGTCTCTTCTATCCATTGCAGAACCTTCAGGAGAAACTCCCAGCCGTTTTCGAAAAACTGCGGGGACAGCTTCTTGTTCTAAAGTTGATTTACGAGTTAATACACCGAGATAATGTGTCAAAGCTGAATGAATAAATGAATGGTTATTGCCTAGTAGATCTGTTTTGACATGTTTTTATTCAACATCGCTAGTACATTAGCTTCAAAAATAAGGCACTGTTCCGCGATTTTTCTCAAAAATGGTTAAGAATTTTCCACTTAAACTTTTGCATCCGTTAGAAGGGTTAATACGCACAGCTTGGCACCAAATATGCAAGAACTGTCATTTCATGGAGCAATGCCTTTAGATGATTGTTCTTAACCTGGGCCCACATTCATAAAACTATGTGGAGTGCGAATAGCCTTTGAAATGGCCATTTTTCAAACTTATTTGGAGAAAAACGTGTCGGGCGGTATTCATAAAAGTTTCGGTTTGAAATCCAAGCCAATTTCAACTCCGAATGGGTTCGTTGAGCTCAGAGCTACCCGAATGCTATTTAAAACTCTTAGAATCGCTGAAGCAGCTCTTGTAAATCGTAAGTTTTCGCTTCTATCTCATAGTTGAGCGGATTTTCTGGAATGTGACATTCTGTATCGGCTCATTGACTTTCGAACCTTCTTCGTTTGCTCTGTTTCTGTGCATTTTTAGCATTTGCTAGCGTTTCAGGACCTAATGGACGAAATTGATCGCGTATTAGTGGAGAAATCGTTATCACGCGTCTTCAAGTGTTTCAAGGTCATCTAAACCCCTGTATATAAATATACCAGGAAAAAAAACTTGCGAATTAAAGACAGTGTATCACCAAAATTCGGTTGGTGAGTTTGTTTAGCGGAACTATGAGGAAAGGGTTGCTCTACAACCCTACCATACTAGTGCCCTTCGAAGACACAAAGCTACGAGAAGTCGAAGTACCAAACCAAAGAATGGCCTAAAAATCAATGTTACCTTATTTTTCTTGCGCCAATATGCTTTTGGGGATACACAGAGGAGAAGGGTAAAGCTGCAGCCTCACTACTTTTTTAGGTCCTTCCTTTGACTTTTGTTTCCTGTACCATCATCGTTTTTATTAACAGGGAACTCATTTTCGAGGACGGCGCTGTTTCTTTAAAACAAGCAGGCTTTTGAGGCTGTTACTACGGCAAGGCTATAGAGCAGGCTCTTTGTGACAGCTGTACAAAAAAAAGCTCACCAACAAAATTTGCTGCTACTCTGCCTTTAAGGCCTATTCATACTCAAACTTGCGCACGCGCACGCACGCGCATCTGTGTGGTTAAGCATAAGATGACGATCAGTAAATGTAGACGCAGGCACGGTTGAGTATGAATGGGCATTAACAAAGAAAACAGATGCTAATTATAGATGAACCACAACTAAAAGTAAGAAGAAATGGGCAGTAGATGATATAATGATTAAGCAAACAAATACATTCCATAGCAAAACGTGAGCAAATTAAAAATCATAGTGCAATATTTGACGATAAAACAGTTTAGCTCATTTACTGCGAAACAGTCATACCCTCTGTTCGTTCGGCGCAGGCGTCTATTTTCCAATGCGCGCGGTCGCGCGAACGCGGACAACGTTGGTGGTCAAAAGTTTTAACGGCCGAGTATTTGGATCTGCTTTTTGTAGCTGTGAAGAATCCGAGCTAGGTCTCTGGAAAAGATATTGTTGGGACAGTTTCCTTGATTTCAAAAGAGTGAACCTGATGGCAGTCGTGCGCATGCAACCGCGCGCGCAGGGAGGAGTGCGCCCGCGGCGAACGAACAGAGTGTACATTCAACTCAAAATGACGGAAAAGCTGAGAGAAATCCACTAATTTTGTAAAGACCTTGAAAGAAACACACATTTACTTTTCATCTGTCAATAAATCAAACGTGCCAAACAATGTTCCGCTGCGAAAATGCGCATTTTTCGCTCTCGCATTTCGCGTCCGGAGTCGATTTGTTCGGCTTTCCAAAAGTGGTTTTATGAATACTGCCAAATCGTCTCGACTCCAAACCCCATCCTAGTGCGGATGTTTTGGAGCGGAAATGCCGTTTGAAGTCATGTTTGGAGCCGATTTTTATGAATACGGGCCCTGGTTATCACCACTTTTGTGCTGTAGAAGTCAAAAAAGGTCCACGTGCCGAACACCAACCACTCTTTCTCTTGCCGCGGCGTCAGAATACTGTAGCACTTTAAAAAGGTCTTAAAGGCAGCATCCACAGAAGAAAGAAATCGCCTCTTAAATCTCCAATGGGAAATGGGAAAATGGACAACTGGACCCGCAGATTCCGAAGACACGCCTCAGAATACAGAAGACTCGCGAAAAGTCTATTTCTAAAGCCCTGATTCTCTCGGTAACGTCACAGCCTGAACGAGGTAGTCGCGTTGCATCGCGTCGTAGCAAAGAAACAAGATTAAGAGCAATTCATGCGATATGCTTTATTCATAACGTGCTCGCACAGGTTCCCTTCTCGACCCCGTAAGCGCCGCCATAGGTGGAATAGGGGTGCGCGGCACCCCCTTTTGGTGAAGGTTGGAGGAGACGTCGACCGTCGACATTATTGTAGTTTTTTCTGTGTTGGAGGAGCTGTATTACGCGAACGAATAAGCTACGTGCAAAACCGGGTACATTTTTGGAGAGTGCGTGGAATATAATTTCTAACCGTATAAAACTTGCTAAAGCTGAGCTGGAGGAGATATGACCGTCTCAATCGGAGAGAAATTTCAAAGTATGCCTACTTTCGGAAGAATTTTCGCGAGCTGTGCAGCAGCTTTGCAAAAGCCACGGTTCCGTAGGTAGTAGCCAAGACTTGCTCTTTTGGAGAGTATAAAGAATATGGTGCCAGCATGCTTCCTGGCTCCAGAAAATTGGCCAAAATTCCGAATGTTTCGATATTTGGGGCTTAATAACAGGCTTCATTGAAGAGCTAGGAAAAAGCCACGGTTGTTTTTGGAATCCACTCGTTGTCTTCTTTCGAAGGGTATGTAACACATAAGTATTTGGTTGGAGTAACTCTGAGATCTGGAATCCGGGCGAAATTATAATGGGCTTTCGCCTGGGTACTCCTCAAAACATGTACTATCTCGTCTTGTATGACTCGCTCGCCCATTATAATTTCGCCCGGTTTCCAGATCTCGGGGTTACTCCAACCAAATACCCAAGTGTTATATACCATTCGAAAGAAGACGACGAGAGGGCGCCAATAACAACCGTGGTTTTTTCCTAGCTTTTCAATGAAGCCTGTTATTAAGCCTCAAAAACCGAAAAATTCGGACTTACGGCCAATTTTCTGAAGCCAGGAAGCATGCTGACACCATGTTCTTTACACCCTCCGAAAGAGCAAATCTAATTTACTACCTGCGGAACCGTGGCTTTTGCAAAGCAGCTGCACAGCTCGCGGAAATTCTTCCGAAAGTAGACATACTTTGAAATTTCTCTCCGAATGAGGTCATATCTCCTCAAGTTAGTTCAGCTTTAGCAGATTCTATATGGTTAGAAAGTACATTTCACGCACTCTCAATGTACTCAGTTTTGCACGTACCTCATCTGTTCACGTCCACGTGGGTGGTCTTGGTGAAGGTTCCACCTGGCAGCAAGCAAATGGTGAAGGTTGCCGGCGTCACGGCGGAGGGTATTCCACCTGTGAGCGCCGCCGTCTGCGTATTTTACTTTCTCTGTTTGGGGCAATTTTTCTCAACGGGATTAAGGTTGGCGCATTCTTACTTCAGTTGTGGTTTGTTGGACCACAGTCCCCCTTAAACTGGCCAAACTTACACAACAGTTTTTTATTTGTTAGGTGGTACCTTTAAAAAGGTAGATAGAAGGTATAGCTGTTTCATCTTCCATAACTACTTGGCATCGAGCACAATAAAAACGTGAACTTCCGACTGTGTTCGGTCTTCGTATTCTACTGGTTTTGAAAAGACCACTGATTTTATCACAGTAGGATGAAATATATAGTGAGAAATACGATAACAGCAAAGCATGGGAATGTGCTTGCCGGCCATCTTCTGGCCCGTATCTGTTAAGCGCAGGTTGCAGAGAAAACATAGAGAGATGACGAGAATGAGAGCAGTACGATTGCGGGCTCTATAGCATGCTGCCTCTTAAAAGCGAAAGAGTGGTCATGCTTTCTTTTGAATGCCTTTTGATTTTCTAAACGACTGCATGTGAAAACTTCCTGAGCATGAAGAAGACATGATACTTTGAATAATTATAGAAATGCCTGTTTATTATTTGGAATTTTTTACTTCAAGGTTAGCCTAACATAACAGTACGAAGGATGAACCGTGTCTTTTATCAGGGCCGGCACAAGCTGGCTCCGAATCAAGCAAGGCTTTGTGAAATGGAAAAGATTCAGGGACGGTATGCATATATCTCTTGATCGTGCAGGGCTGCTATATTTTGTACAGGGATCCTACACGATCAAGTTGCCTGCGATTTACCCGCGATGCAAACGAGCCCGGCTGAATTTGCAGGGTCTAGCAGCTTGCCTGATCTCTAATGATCGGGCAAGGATGAAAAAAGGCCGTAGAATGAAGCGAGGGGCCGCAACCACGGTCGAATGAAAGAAATCACGCAGAAAAGCTAGACAAAGAAATCAATAATGAGTACTTACTGTATATTGGACCATTTTGAAAATCTTTAGAGTTTCGAATGTTTGCTTCGTTTTCATCCGCATATGCATTCTACCTATAAGTTACTTACACCTATTTAAACCCTACAGCAAGTTTTTTATCTGTTTATTTTTCTAGCCTAGTGCTTTCGCCTCGGTGGCCCCCCTTCGTCCATTTTCTGCGTTGTTTCTGTTGTATTCGTCCATCTTGATTTTCTAGGTTAGCTTTCAGGGTAATAAACATAACTGGAACCAACCTGAAAACGAAGATGGGCAAATGAAACAGAAATAGCGCACATAGAATTTGTAGGAAAAGGAGGCCGCAGAGGAGAAAGCACTAAGTGTTTGAAAAAGCAAATGAAGAACTTTTCCAGTAAAATAGGAGATATCTTCCAAAAAAGGTGCAAACACCTAAATAAACAATGCGGATGCGTCATCCGAACTGCAAAAGCTTTTTAAAATGACAAAACACAATTTCCAAAAGGAAACAAACGGAGAACGACCAATCCGCCAATAAAGATAAATGGTGTACCGAGGAAATTCAAATAAACAGCAATAAATCAGCTAGAGTAAGTATGCCTCGCAGTATTAATCTCAAGTAACTTTTGCTTCACGTCGTTTAGTCGTACACGAGAAGCAAAAAAGGACTACTCTGGGCTGCACCAAGTGGGCGTCAACAGCAGTTTTAGAATGAGTCAAGGTGCACTGCTTACTCACCGCATGGGCCTGATCGGGGAGCAACCTTGACGTGCTTGCGTGCTTGTGCATCGCGGGTAGACAGCCATGAACATGGGCTTGCAAAGGCCTGGTCAAGAAATGGCTACACTTTGTGAGATATATGCAGAACGCTGCAAAGCAGACAGTGAGAAATTCAGCTTTCTGCAACACTGCGTCGCACGGATTACTGAAGGTTTGTCACGGTCTGCAAACTTGCGTGTATTAGGAATATCTCAAGATCAACGGCGCTTTGACTAAGCCTTTCCATAGGAGGAAACCATTACCTGATGAGCTACTAGGCGTCGATTTAAGGTGACTTTTGGAGGGTTTCTGTTTTGGAAATTTGTGACAAACGTCCGTATACGTTCGCACGAATCCCAGGTTACTGCAGTCGGGGATTGTTGCGATGCGATATTGCAGAAAGCCGAATTTCCCACTGTCTGCTTCGCATCGTTCATATATGCATACTGCCCCTGAAGAGGCTTCGTGCATGATCTAGGACAAAACCCGAATTTCCTTAGCAGTTGCTATGGCCTTTCAAGAGCATTATTTAACTACCTATATTAAATCAGAAGAACTACAAAACAAGAAATAATACAATGAAAGAAGTGAAATATGCTGTTTTTTGCAACCTTCGGACTAATTGTCATTTTGATTCCGTGTCATAAGCGCGCTCTGACAAAAAACGCGCGAACTTCAAATTTGGATGGAACGAAAAACTTCAAAAGCTTTTACCGCAGCGAATGCATGGTAAAATCTGCTGAAACTTGAGCAAAGGATGGGAAAGCATACCTACTATAAGTGGACAAAATTCTATGATCCACCTTTGCTTGTCAAACAATCGCGTTACCTTTATATGGGTTAGCTGGCTTCGAAGCCAGCTGAGGAGCCAACTCAGCTGGCTCCGAACAATAAAATTCTTTTTTAACTACAATTTTCTTTTTCTTTTCATAGAGTTCTATAATGATCTAAGCTCCTTGACATGAACACACTTGACATACCAGAAGAGCATTCTTGAGCAAATAAAACCCTTAGGTACTATTTTTATGCACTCAAAAAGCAGCGTTTTAGAAGAAATACCTATGCCGGTGCGGACATTCCTTCGAATACTTCCAAAAAGAATCAAGACTTCATGTTCTTTCATAGGTCTAACCCGATTTTACATCTTTTTTCAAAGAGGGATTTGTAGTTTCACTTTTTGTTTCAAAGGAGACTTCGTTTTCGGGAGCCTTAAAAAGCCAGTTCGAGCCAGGCCCTGTCTGTTATCTTAGCAGCTTACTGAGAAAATTCGTTGAATGCTTCATGTTCGCTTTCATTTGTTTCCGTAATATGGTTTCGTAAAAGCAGAAGGAGTAGACAATAACTTAAAATTCCGGAGATTCTTTATCTCTCTCATATTTCCATACTTCTGAAATGCAAAAGTGGTCATCTTTTTCGGCATTATTTTTTGTAGGGAAGCTTAAAGGACATTTCCAGGGCTCTGCATCAGGCGTGCCAGCAGAAAAACGTAATGGATGGGTTAACGTTGGCGACCTCCAAGGCGCCATCCACTTCAAAATCGTTCGATATGAGCGCATCAAATTCCTAGTTGTAGGATTGGAAAATAGTATCGAGATTTATGCTTGGGCACCAAAGCCTTACCACAAATTTATGAGTTTTAAGGTAAGCGAATGTTTTTCTTTGTGTACATGGACACCTTTGAAATTGTACGCTGGTGCTTTTTTAGTCTTTCGGATCATTATCTCATTTACCGTTGATTGTTGATTTAACTGTGGAAGACAATGCTCGTCTCAAAGTATTGTATGGATCGCATGAAGGATTTCATGCCATCGATCTTGACTCAGCTGCCATTTATGACATATATACTCCTCCAAACGTATGTGAAGCTCGGTTTCTACCACCATATTATACCGCTTTTTTCTTATGATTACTTGTTTCGTTCATTTGTGTCGGTAATTTAGCCTCAACAGAACATGGTTCCTCATTGTATTGTTGTTCTACCAAACACCAATGGGATGCAGTTGCTGCTGTGCTACGACAGTACGTTTCTCATACTCCTTTAGTCAGATCTACGATGCTACTTATGTTTTTTTTGTTGTTGTTGTTATGACTAATGCTTTGAGAAATTCTGAAAGCAGGTCCAGTAACCAGCCCTCATTCAATAACATGACGTACCGAAAACAGGGGAATACCCCGGAAATTTGGCCCTTCAGAGTGTGATGGGAGTAGTAGGTTATGGAGAGTTTCCGGATAGAAAAGATGAAAATCGTCCTTCAACGAAGCACACCTGTCGACCATGAAGGGGTGATAGCTCCTCCGCATAATTTGGGTGATAGGTGATAGGTCCTCCTCATAATTTGGGGTCATGGGTGATAGGTCTATGGAGTATCTGGCTCCGACCTTTCCACCTATGGTACCGAAGCCGTTCAGCTAAGGAGAGCATTTTCATTTTTAGCGGGCAGCGGTGGTAGAAAGAGGCAGAGAAATACAGTGCGTTTCATTATCATACGACCCCCCTAAAATTCGGGGTTATCTAACTCCGTGGCAGAACAACGATCCTGCCACTGTCACCATTAGATTCCTAGCATTGAATAACCTAAGAATACAAGTTTTCAGGCGAGAATATAAGCAACGGATTTTTCTTTAAAATTTTCCTTATTTTTCCCTCATTCTCAACCGTTTCAAAAACATAACACCCCTCCCCCCTCCCCCTAGGGAAATCAACGGTTTTCACTTTAGCCAGGGGAAACAACTTTACCACAGCATCTAGCCTTGCTCTACAACTCCGTTCAGAACTGTTGCACGTCCCGGAACAATACTCTATAGCCGATGACTTCATTTTTGGGACAATACCAAGAAACTTGGGGGTTTTTGAACATTTCAGGATATCAAACCCGAATTTCGAAAAGCATATCTTCCTATCGGAATTCTTTGCTGATTTCAATGCGATCTGAGTTTAAGGACGTGGATATTAGCAAATGTTTCTTAGGTTGTAAAGCTTGAACTACACCTTCGGTCCCTGTTGGAGTCTGTCTACTGAATCTTGGCAATTTATTATGCGACGCTTATGCCGGGAATCTAATGATGGCAGTGTGAATGTCACTGCTCCGCCACCAAGTCAGATAACCACGAATTTTGGGGGGTCGTATGATAATGAAACGCACTGTATAATAGAAAGAACGATACAGAGCGGTACTGGCACCCGTATTCGCACTATACACGCGAGATCCTCGCGGCATTTTGCCGGTAGTGATAAGTCATCATTCCCTTTCTGATAAACCCAAAACGAAACGGAAAATTTTTGCTGAGTTTGAAATAAAAACATTTTCTCATACTGGACCTATAGTTTTGATACAGCCCCAAAAGAGGAAAAATTCCATTTAAAAACTATTTTTGAACACACATGCATGGAAGATTGGTTCTAGGGGTTAATTTTTATGCTGGATCCAGTGGAACTAATGGGAATACTCAATAGCTTTTGCAATTTGCGGAATCGCAAAAAAAAAAATGGGGTGGACCTATGTTTTCGTTACGTACTGTAGTGCGTTAACTTGACCAGGCGGCTGGTTCGGAGAAAAGTGAAAAAATAGGAGTAGAATTGCGAGGGTATGGAATGGTTAGCTAGAGATGGATCGAAACGAATTATATGGACACTGAAATAGGAAGTACAATTTTCAAAAGCTGGTAGGCGTAAAAATTATTGAAATTTGGGGGCAAAAATAAAAAAGGAGAAATTTTTAGAAAATTCGAGTTATGTAGATTTCTAGGGTTTGAACCTTTGCCTAGGTGAGGGAATGGCAGTCATGACGCAGAGAATTTTCTTATTTTTCCCGACAGTAGGCGAGAATTTCATTTCCGCGTTCTCACCCTGATAGTAAAAATCAGTCGATAAAGCCCGCGAGGGGGCGAGCTCCAAAGAACGGCTGAAACCGCAGCAGTGACAGTTTCACCTACTCTCTATTTTTAGGGCAAGTGTGATATGAAGGAAAGAAATGTATTATAAGATAGGGGAAAACCTGAATTTGTATTGCGTATGGTTTGTTTACGATTTTCGGCTTGTTGTGATGATGAGGAACTGGAAAATGTAGAAGTTGTCGTTTCAGGGCTATTTCGGGGTAGCTTAGCGCGACTTTTTCATTGCCATGTTCGGCGAAGTGCACGAAATCAGGCTGATAATCCGCAGTTGTTCAGTTTTCTGCAAGGGTCCGTAATAGGCTGATTTGTTGGGGTGATTTCGCGACTGTGAGTGGTGAGTCACCAACTGTTTCTGCAACGGGGTGGTTCTGTACCACCACCACCCCCGGTAATATGTAGGCCAGCCCCACTTAGACCCTCCACTTTCCTAATCTCCAGAACAATTGACCGACCCCCTTCATTTTTGGGCACCCTTTCTCGCCCCGTATCATGTATGGTTCGATGTGCAACTAGTGCGCCAAAACACTCGAAACACTGCTTTTAAAAACTGCACTATAGTGTTCTCCTTTCATGTTCGCATTAGTTTAACATCCCTATAAGGGACGTCTTTCGTTCCAGTAGTCCTCGTTACATTTTTACGAGCAGAAGTTATCGCAAAATTTTCAATTTTTTTCTAGAGGAGATATTTGGTCTCAGCCACAAAAGGTCTGATGAAAGTGAGAGAACCCATTCCAAGGGTTTACGCTTCGGCACTAAAGCCTAAGGAACATGAGACTGTGTCTTTAGAGAGAGAACGGAACAGTTTATTTCCAATAGAAGCGCAGGACTTGATAGTTCAGCTTTACTAAGAACTTTCTTTTTCATTTTACCAGTTTGTACAATTTGTGCTATTTTTGCATAGAAAAATTTATGTTGAAAGGAATCTAAAATTCTCTTTGTTCTGCGTCTATCACAAATTCTCAGTGACAGCTTGTCCTTCTAATTTCAGATGAAGGCGTATATGTGAACACTTATGGAAAAATGTCAAAAAATGTTGTGCTGCAATGGGGAGAAATGCCGAGCAGTGTTGGTAGGTTGATGTCGTAGTTGATTCTCATTTTTGGATAAATTTTGATCGTTTCAGCGTACATTTCAACTGGGCAAATAATGGGGTGGGGAAATAAGGCAATTGAGATCCGCTCTGTCGATACGGGTCACCTCGATGGCGTTTTTATGCACAAGAAGGCTCAAAAACTTAAGTTCCTATGTGAGCGTAATGACAAGGTGAGTACACTTGGAGCTTTAGCAATCCTTTAAATCGAAGGAAACCCCATTTTTATGGAGTTAGTAAAATTTGGTAACCACCTACTAATTTTGACTACGCTTTTTGGAAAGGCAGTTACGGTTTTAAGCTCATATTTTGGATGCAAGCCCTCCCTTTGGCAATGTTAAAATGAGAAGAAAATTTCGCTAGCATTGATGTCGTTCTGTGCTTCTTTTTACCTCTCTTTACGTTTGCTAATCATTCTAATGCTGCTGAAAGAAGCAAATATTCGTACATTGCTTTGGCTGGCGCTGTTCCTTAGGTTTAAAAATGAAGTCGCAGTTAAAATTAAAATAGTCAGTTTAAAAATACGCAGGTAGCAGTTTTCAGATGCATTCTACTGTGTAAACATTTGGCGCATCGATTAGTCCTTTTCTTATGAAGAGTCAATGAAAATTGACGTCAACAAAAATTGGGTGACGTAAATGCAGCTGATATGAAGGTCTCGTACGGGCTAGCTAGACGTAACAATGAACCGTCTTATCATTAGGGGATTAAAATCCATAAAAAAAGACAAACATAATTGAGCGATTTTGCATTGAATGCCGACAGTCGACAACAGTTAGTGGATGTCAGCTTACTACTCAATAATAGCCCATAAAATTATGAACAGACCTCATATTGCACTTCTGTGCCACCGACGCACGTTGCTGCAAGGGTACTTCATTTGCCTTTCGTCTCAACAGCTGTCCGCAGAAGCCTAAAAGTAGTCAAAATCGCTTGGTTCCGGATGCAGTTGTCAAACACTTCTTTACACTGGCTAATTAAATAAATCATACTTTTTTGTTCAAAAGCCAATGCAGCTTTTGAAACTAACGAGAACCTAATTTTCACTTAATTCAAATCGCAGCATAGTCAGAGAGCATAAAGTAGCGGTGTAGGAACGATTTCTATCAGGGCCTGCAGTTGTCACCCTCTTCAGGAGCACAAATTAGGGCGCGGTAACCTTCATCTAGGCCTGTGTCCTCGAGAAAATATGGCGTATTGTGGCTGTAATGAGGTTATTAGGAATTATTAATTTGAAGGAGGTGTAAAATTTGTAAAATGAAAGAATAACTATAGTTGAAGCTGGACAAGTTTTAATTTGATGTTATTAAATTTTTTTTTGGGAAGTCAATTATGTACTCGTGGATGGAAAGGAGCATCAGTTGCGATTTTAACGACTTTTTCTTTTGAAAATAAAAAGAAGGAAAAGCAAAAATGTTGGAATCGGTGTGAAGTTGAAACATTTTGGTTCGTTTCGCCTCTTTTTTTGAAAAGTTAGGTATATGGTTTCGTTTTTCTTCGCTATCGTCGTGAGAGTATT
>KN549273.1:71652-88428 GCA_000797555.1 Oesophagostomum dentatum | reverse complement strand
TTCTATGACACCCCCATTTTCATGAAGTAACTTTTTTTCGGTAACAGTGCAACTCGGCAATATTTTTATCTTAATCAGCATGCGAAAAATCCCTAGAAGCAGATCTATGTACCGTCGATTCACCCACATAGTGCCTCGGTCATCGCGGTTTAGTCCAATTGCGTACCAGGCGGGGCACGGCATCGATTGTCATTAGAGCAGCAAGCGAGAAGGCTAGAAACAGCTGATTCTCTCTTGCTGCTCCAGTAACAACCGATGCCGTGCCCTGCCTGGTACGCAATTGCACTAAACCGCAATGACCGAGGCACTATCCGGGTGAATCAATGGTACATAGATCTGCTTCTAGGGATTTTTCGCATGCTGATTAAGATAAAAATATTGCCGAGTTGCACTGCTACCGAAAAAAAGTTACTTCATGAAAATGGGGGTGTCATAGAATTATGAAACGTACTGTATAGATTAGTGAACTTATAAGATTACCGAATTAATAATAATAATGTTTATTACGTTGCTTAAGGCACACGTAAGAGAACTAGAACAAACGTCGTGATAAAACAAAAATAAAACAAGAACGAACGTCAAACATTTCAGGCGAACACTAATAACATGAAAGTAATTTAGGAGTTTTACATTTAAAAAGAGAGAAGGATGAGGGTGAAGCAGCAAGGTTAACTTGAGAGATAAATAAGTGGAGCCAGCCCTACAAGTAAAACTTCTAAGTCTAGTGGTAGTTGTAGGACCAAAGTAGAAGATTTTCTCTGCGCCACCTCTAGTAACTGAAGAAGCGGCTTTATAAAATTAAGAAAGTTCAGCCTTTTGAATACCGCATAACATTTTAAAAACCATGCATACGTCAACAACCTTCTTTCTAGACTTAAAGCTAGGAAGATTGCAGTAGGAATTAGTTGATATGGGCGAAGAGATTGCGTAAACACATTTACTGACTGAATTCCAACTCACCCAATCTATCCGCATGCAATTCTGTAAGTGAGAATATGTTTTGTACCAATATAGCTGTGAGGTCTTTTCTTGTCGTATCTTCCCTGAACATTTTGCAGCACCTTTCTGTCAGAGTGTCCTCGCGATGCGCACAATTTTGCTTTCTTTACGGTTCACGCAAAATTCTCAGTATTTTTCTGAAAGATGCACTGAGGTCTAAAAACTGATATTTTCAATATTTCTAACAAGCAAGGTTTCCACTGCCATACGGTTCGCTTCAAAGTGTCTTCTTCTGTTGAGATTTGAACACGCTGTCGGTGCTCTCTTCCACTAAATTAGTAGCGAGCATTTCCGACATCTGTTTTAGATGTGGCACTATCGGGACAGTGGCCCTACGAAGAACGGAAGAGCCCTAAGTTTGCCCTCAATTGACGACGAAAAGAGCCAAGGTCTTTTGAGAAGAGTTGCGAGCTTACAGGTAAATATTTTGCGCGTTTCTGGACGTGAGGTTTGGTGTCAACCTTCCGAGAGATCCGTTTATTGCTCTTCGAGTTGAGCGATTTTGTTGCTGAAATCCAGAACATCCTCCTGTTTTGAATGTATGACTGTGAGGTAAATAAATGGCGTATGTAGAGCATTAGTAATGTTTGTAGTATTATCTATAGTATAACCCTCTTTGTGTTGCACATCACAGTTGTGAATACTATTTTCTGCTTGCATTAGATTGCCCGGAGCACTGTCCGATTTATTTGCTTCAGTTCAAAGCTTATATTCTTGCGCAAACGCATTGATGCGGTAGGGTTCAGCGGGGGAATCTGAGAGTCGAGGGCGTCTGATGATATCTCACAGCACCAGAACTGGAAAATGTCCACGTCGGAGGGTTCGGTGATTTAAAGTGAGTCATCGAGGAACCCTATGAAATTGGAAAACTGTTCAAAAAGCGAATTTAGCTAATAGAGCGACTTTTGCAAGAGTGTCAAGACAGGGCCTGGCTTGAGCTGACTTTTTAAAGGCAGCACCCACTCTAAAAACGGATTTCGAGGTTCAGGTCGTTTATGAATCCTTGGTGCCTGTGAAGCCGAAAGCCAATGTGAGAGCACCGGTGAGCTGCTCGTTGCAGAGAAAACGGCCGAAACATCGGGTACTCAGTAGACCGATTACGAAAGATGTGGGGACGAGTTGTCTTGTCACTACGCTTTGTACACTGGTTAAAGCGCTATAACCGTTGGGTATGAGTGCATTTATACGAGCCTTCCATATTTATGAGCTTAAGGCAAGGTGCGCGACGTAGTGGAAAAGTCGTCTGGGGAATCACCGAGTCATCTGGAGCAATTTTCTTGGTCAGGATTCACTCTTGAGCCGAGAAATTTGATCCTCGACCCATTTTTGAGCTCGTCTGTCAGAATCCATCTAAAACTCGGGAAGCGTTCTGGGCGTGGTTGCTGCCTTTAAGGCTCCCGAAAACGAGCCTGCTTTGGAACAAAAACTGAAACTACAAAATTCTCTTTCAAAAAAGCTGTAAAATCGGGCTAGACCTATGAGAGAACACGAAGTCTTGATTCTTGTTGGAAGTATTCGAAGGAATGTTCGCACCGGCATAGATATTTCTTCTAAAACACTGCTTTTTGAAATTGGCTTTTTGAGGCTTGCGAAAACGAAGCCTTCGGTGGAACAAAAACAGGAATTGCAAATTTCTCTTTCAAAAAATCGTGTAAAATCAGGTTAGATCCATAAAAGAACACGAAGTCTTATTTCTTTTTGGAAGGATTCAAAGAAATATTTGCACCGGCATAGATATCCCTCTTAAACGCTGCTTTTTGAGTGTATAAAAATAGTATCTGAGGGTTTTATATGCTCAAGAATGCTCATATGGTGTGTCAGGTGTGTTTACGTAAAAGAGCTTAGATCGTTGCAGAAGTCTATGAAAAGAACAAGGAAAGCTGTCGTGAAAGAAAAAATTTACTGCTCGGATCCAGCTGATCACGCTTCTCAGCTGGCTCCAGAGCCAGCTAACCACCCATATAAAGGTAACAGGATTGTTTTGCAAGCAAAGCTGGATCACAGAATTTTGTCCACTTGTAGTGGGTGTGCTTTCCCGTACTCTGCTCCCGTTTCAGCAGATTTCATGCATTCGCTGCGGTAAAAGCTTTTGAAGTTTTTCGTTCCATCCAAATTTGAAGTTCGCGCGTTTTTTGTCGGAGGGCGCTTTCTTTCACGTGTTCAAAGTGAGCAAAATGGCACGGAATCAAAATGACAATTAGTGCGAAGGTTACAAAAGACAGTATATTTCACTTATTTCATCATATTATTTCCTGTTTTATGGTTCTTCTGATTTAATATAGGTAGTTAAATAATGCTCTTGAAAGGCCATAGCAACTGCTAAGGAAATTCGGGTTTTGTCCTAGATCATGCACGAAGCTACTTCTGAATCCTTTCCATTTCACGAAGCTTAGCTTGACTCGAGCCAGCTTGTGTCGGGCCATGTGTCAAGACGACTCACCAACTTTTCTGAGCACGTTTTCAGATTTCGCAAGGTTCCAGCGACTTCTCTGCACGTTGCCAAACCCTCCGATAACCATGATATATGACGTTTTCTGTGCGGAGATCCTCCAGCGGGGCGCATATACTCACCATGCAACGCATCTCCCACTTCCACTTTTACTTTGACTTCAATCCGTGTTATCCATCAATCCTTGCATTCTTTCTCTTCTTGTAATTTACTTCAATTTTTATTCTTCCTTCCTCTTTCCAGTACTTTCATCTGCAGATTTTAAGCTTTATTTCTCAGCGTTTCTCAAAATGAAATATAAGATTGGTGAAAAGTTCCTGTGAACATATTTGTGTTCGTGCATCTCGCTTCTATCATGAGCTAGAAACCTGCGTTTAATCATTCAGCGACCCTTTTCCCTACCTTGTATAGTTGCTAAACTTCACTGGCTAGAACGAAGACCAGAACCTAACTTTTGAAAAAACGGTTCACCTTCATATTTAAAAACATAATATTTTATGATGTACGGTTCATAGAATTTCTCTGTTTTTGTTAAATGAAGTGTCTCCCTCTAACAGTATACCAACAGTAAGAAATTTATGGCTTCTTGCCAAAGAGTGCAAAAGGAATTTTTCTACGAAAAATTGGTTTTCAAGAAAAAAGACAATTATTTCGCTAGCCATGCTAGTAGCAAGCTTCAAGTTGTGCTCTACGATCTATAGTAGCGAGTACGATCTACAGTAGTAGATGAATATGCAATGCCAAAGTACTGTCAATAGCTCACTAGTGAAGCAATAATTTCGTTTAAAAAATCTGTATGAACGATTGGCCGCTTCTTTCATGTTTGTAGTAGGACAGATCTTGCTGTCTCGAGTTACTAGTTTCCACTTCGGTAACTTTCCGATGAAAAAAAAACAAGAAATGCGCAAAAAACTCGGTGCAAAAGGTGTCCCAGTACTTAGAATTTTGTCTGCCTTCGGTTTAAAAATCCATCAATATTGATGTACATGTACATACTTATGCATTGTCTGACTTCGCGTTCATTTTGAATTTTACCATTTCTCCCGAATTGCTGTCCGAGAGCAGCTATGATATCTTGAAGGAAAAGCTCACAGAAACATTCTGGCCAATCTAGGATATATCACCCATTCTCGCATAATGGGAAGGAGGTCGTAGCTTTTTGGCTATCGCATTTACGCCTAAGCCTGTGTTGTTTTGCAGACTGAAGTTAGAACATGAAATGAATTGAACTGGCCCGGAAGATTATTTTAGCGTAAACTCGAACAGCAGCAACGATGTAGCAAAAATTCCCGCGTCATCTTCAGTATAAACCCAAAAAATCTCTACCCTAACCTTGATGTGAGCGAGTTACATAGCCTCAAAATCGGCGCAAAGCACTTCTAAACAAGCAGTTTCCGAATGAAAGTCGTATCAAAACAATGACTCCATGCTTATTGAAGATAATTACTGCTGTAGAAAGATCTAAGAACAGCGTGCACGGTCCTGCCCATATTCTCAAAAGATTTCCTGCTGTTTCGTGCACCACAACATTAGAATAGACTTTCATAATCATTTCCGCTGTGAAAAATTTGAAATGTTGTAACTCGTTTACGTCAAGGTTAGAGGAGGAGATTTTTGGATTTCTACTAAAGATGAACGGGAATTTCTACTGTGTACATCGTTTGTGCCGTTCGAGTTTACACTGAAGCAACTTTCACGGTGAATTGAAAAGTACCTGTACAATATCAGTATACCGACTTGTTGTTCTGCCATTATTTTCTTAAAGATCTCACGTTGTGACAAAGCTTTATCTTTTCATCATAATTCTTCGCCACATTAGTGATCTTCTTGTATCCATCGTTCCTACATTGCTACGCAGAACATACATAGATGTGATACCCGAAGAAAAAGCTTCGACTCTCTTTATTTTGGTCTGAATCTGGGTGACACACTCTTCAGTTTGAAACAGAATAAAAATTTTAAAAACTAAGGAAGTGAAACTGCAAGAAGGATGAAGGAAGACAAGCTAAATTAAAAATGCAGGACTAGATGGGAAGTGCAGAGAATGATGGAGTACGCAAAGAAAGAAGTCGGAGTATAAGCAGATATGGGTGCAACATGAGTGCACGTTTCCCGATGGAGGGTCCCCGCATCAAAAACGCTGCCTTTCCCGTTCATGGGAGGGCTCGGCGACGTGATGAGGAACGATGAAAACCTAAATCTATTTAAGCATTTCCCGACCTCAGAAGGCTTAATCTCCTGTGCGGGAATTCTTCGTCGGGAGGAAAATACTCATTAGTGCCGTCGACACCTTCACTTTTGGTGCTGCGTAACATCCCCGGACAACCTTTACTTCTGGACCTCTGGCTACACCCTATCGCAGCTATGACGCAGAACCAGGACATCTGCGTAATTACGATTAGTTTTGAGCACTAGATCTAAAGTTAGGGCTGCGGCCTTCAGTAGTGCGGAGGCATGCTTTGCAAAATACTCGCTAGTTCTGAGAAAAAAAACTGAGGAAATCCGATTCATCTCTGGAAGTTTTTTTTTGAAAACAGATCAACATTTCATAAATGTTGCAGATTTTCCAGCAACTTCAGTAAAGGCTAAATATTTAGACGCTTCTTTCCGCTGGCCTAGCCAGATGCTGAAGAATTTTCCGCACCCAGATGAATATACTATATCACAAAATCAGTTGCCTGCATGCCAACCGAAGCTTCAGTGCAGTCCTCAAAGATTAATTACATGTGCAAGACCAGGTGCGAGAATAGGTGCAAGGCAGGGGTAACGCCCGATTTTCTACATTATCACGAGCACAGCATAAATTTCAGAAAAAGAAATCGCAGTAACTGTAGCGCTAAATTCACTGGAAGATTGGACTGACAGTTTTGATACGGAAGGAAATGAGTATGGGCATAGTACGTTTATTTACTTAAAAAAACACTTGACAAAGCTTCGCATAAGAAGCTCGTACGCTAATTTGAACTGGTCGGAATGCGCACACTAATTACAGCACGCTAAAAGACAGCACCCACGGAAAAATTGATTCTGAGGTTTCTGTGTTTTTTGCGCTCTAACCACTCGGTTTGTCCAGGGCCAAAGTTAGAAAGCACAAAAGTTAAAACTCACCTAGAAAGTGTCGATAACGTGTTAGTCGCGCTTGTCTAAGTTGCGAAGGTGAGCGGATGCGTTTTCGACAGACACTGATACGGTAAGACGACATAACCCATCCGCTCACTCTCGTAACTTGGACAAGCACGACAAGCGCATTTTCGGCATATTCTCGATGAGTTTTAAGGAAAGACCGCGTGGCTGAGAAAATGACGAAGACGTGCTTGTCGTGCTTGTAGCAAAGGCGGGCGGATGAGTTATGTTGCCCTACCGTACCAATGTATTGCCTGTCGACAGCTCGTCCGCTCACTTTCGTAACTTGAACGAGCGCGACAAACAATCATCGAGATTTTCTAGGTGAGTTTTAACCTTTGTGTTTTCTAACTTTGGCTTTGGACAAGCCGGATGGCTAGGATACGAAAAATGCGAAAATATCAAAGTCGGTTTCTTCCCTGTTTTTAAAAGAATTTCCTTTTAAACACTCCTTCTGAACTCTTCTTTCTCTAGTAAAAGAAAGGTCCTAAGTGGAGCTCCTCAAGGTAGCGTTCACCCACCCGTTCTATTCAACATCAATACAATCGAGTTAGCATTCGATGTGTTGAACAGTGGTGTCACCTGTAGCGGATTCGCTAATGACTTCAAATTTCATAGCACTGCAGTTCGTAATGACGCTCGCTTGTAGGCGGTGGCGGATGTGTGTTTGAAGTTGTCGCTAGATGGGGCTTATCCCCGCCGGAAGGAGTAAATTAGTACATGCTTGACTCAGTAATCTTCGACCTCACTACAACACAAATAATATCGCTGTCTGCGAAATCGAACAAATTCGAGATCTCCGTTATTGGATAAAAGCGATCTTATTGTTGGTTTTGACAATTACTGCAAGAAAATTGCCGCAAAACTGGATAGAATTTTTTATAATTTATTTAAAGCCGTGTCGAGGTATTTTTCTGAACGCACGGAGGTTGTGGGAGACGATAACTAGAATATGAAGACAATTATTTCCAGTACAAACAGTGAACTTATGGCCACTTTGTTAGAGCAGATCCAGAACAGTTCTTCTTCAGAAATGTAATTCATAGTGATTGGCTTTCTTTACCCATGTATACCTAGTTGTGACACCGATAATCGCAATTCCATTCTGAAATTTTTATCCTACTGTCGGAAGCGTTTCGACCTAATTGTGATTAATAAATGATGCAGTTTATAAAAGAATGCTACACGAAGCCGTGGGATGCCTTGAGAAAGCTAATGGTGGCAAGAGCAGCTAAAACTAATACTAGAAAATGCTTTTTCACAAAACGGTTGGTCCTAACTTCGAAAAAAAAATCACACAGACGTCTTATTTTTTTGAACACGGAATCGTACTTAGGTGGTGATTATCATATCATCGCCCGTACCAAAATCCTTTCGTCCGAGGAAATCTGTACTGAGCGGCCCCTTGACAGCCGACTACGTCATCGGATCCAGAACGTCGCGTAATGAAGTAAAATATGAAGTTCAGATGACAGAAGAGATGCTTGGATGAAACTAGGGAAGGAAACCTCTGGCCTTCAGCAGACGTTCATCCGAAACTTAGCCAGACGAAAGTTAGCCGGACGAAATAACGGAATAGCGCGTGCATGAGGAGGGCATAGACAAGGACCGGCTGAAGGTTTGTAAGTTGCTGTGGAGCAAGTTACGCCTTGGCTGAAGCATTACCAGCCGAGCTGTTTAAAACGCTGTGAACCCTCGAAGAAAACACGAAACAAGATCATTACTTCAACCGGATGCATTCTATGCTTATGGAAGCTGCGCCTGTCAGTTCTAGCAAAGAATATGATACGCGAAATTATCAGAATTGTTTATCATTTTTGACCTACTGCCCAAATATCATGCTCATTTTTGGTCTAGGAAAAATCGAGTCAGTCTTCTTCAGAATTCATAAATTTTTCCAAGAAAGCTGCTGATGCTTTAAAGCTAGTTTTTGTACTTCTATATCTTAAAGTTGAAGAACTTTTCGGATAATTTAAAAGAATTTTTGGATAACTTCTGCATTTGGGTCAGCTGAATACCCTCGGGAATCGGCAGGCCCTGCAGTTGCCTGGCTGACGATTTCTTCATCGAATCCCAGAGGAAGAAACTTTGGTACGGGCTCATGTCATGCCATATCGTATCATATCATGTCATATCATATCATATCATATATGTGGTACGTGGTATGCCATGCCACATCATATCTATTTTTTTTGAATTTTATAGAGCTTGGAAGCAGTAAGCAGGAGTCAGCTGAAATACACAGCTACTTTTATGAACGCCCTTCAGGTCAGATGAAGCAGTTCGAAGTAGCTGATACAGCAAGACTGTGCATCATAACGACAGCGATGGATTATGAAAGAGGGACTCAAAAATGGGTTGAGTTTCAAATTTCTCAGCTTAAAAGTCATTCCTAACCGAGAAAATTGCTCCAGAAGACTCGTCCGCAGTTTTATGGACTAGCAATCCATTTCGTCGTGCGCCTTCTGCTGGAATCGCCTACCTCCTCAGGCGCGAGGACATGGAAGAGTCCTACAAATTCTTTAATACTCATGGTTATAGCGCTTTAACTAATATGCAAAACCGAATGAACAGATCGTCCGTGAATCCGCTGGCGAGTATTCTGGAACGATTTCTCTATCAGGAATGACTTTTGAGCTAAGAAATTTGAACCTTAACCAATTCTTTTGAGTTCCTTTTTCAGAATCCGTCGAGAACTCAAGAAGCATTCCGAGCATGGGTGGTGGGTGTCTTTAACTTTAAGCTGGAGTAATCGAAGATAAGGGATATTTATCACAGCAAAAACAAAGCCTTACGCTGCTCTTCTACTGGCGGCTTTTCCTCCAAAGAATTTAGAGATGATCACTAAGGCGACAGAGTAAATAGTAGTGTTGTGTAGAAAAACGCTGTTTTTTCAGTTCATTGCTAAGAAGTTCGAGCCACTCAATAAGGAGGTGCGGGCATTTGTCAAACTGCGGTATAAAGACATAGCAAAGTATACAATTTGGCCGGAATGTCGACTAGAAGACGGCTGGAGCAGCAAAGTAAACGTATGGCATCATGTTATATGTCTCGAGGCCATATTAACTGCATTCTTGGTCCTTTTCGATCTAGGTTGGAATATACGAGCGCCAACCTCCGCGACCTCCTTCTGGGCCAGATCCTCGGACCATTTTGGGGAGGGCCGACATGGAGGACCACCGCTCTCCTTACCTCCCTTGTACAATCAATAGTGTCACCAGATCCGACTCCGAGGACTCCAGCAGTGCTGAATCAGTCTTGGAAATGACGCGGCTCTAATTTTCTCCTTTACAGCGTTTCAGCTGTTAGCGGCCTGTTTTTAGCACAGGCATTGAATAGGAATACTTTAGATGTTTCAGCCATTTCTCGAACTGCATTTTCACTTTTGTGTGATAGGTAACTCACAAATTTTTGTGTGATCTACCACGAGCTTTCATATACCCAATGTTATTGTCGTCTTCGAGATGCTTGATTCTTCTAGTGAACCGGTAACTCCTACGAGGTATTAATGAGTATATTTTATTTTGTTTTTACAAGAAGATTTTAGTAAATATGTTTTCTTTAGCTTGCCTCAGCCTTGCATTTTTTAGTTTATTGTAGCTGCCGTTCTTGTGAAAATTACAGTGAATTTGCTATTTGGAATGTAGAAAAATTATTGAAAGAAATGGCGATAGTGAAACAAACGAATTCACTAGCAGCTTTTATATACGAGAAATGGAACAAAGGATAAACAGACAGATATAAAAATGAGTGAATTGCACGTGGATTTTTTTTTAGAATGGCGAAGCTTTTCGGGATAGCTGTATACTTTCGACCTTATGCAGCTCAGCATGCCGCCTGGGCAGGACTCATCAGCAGAGCTGCATTTGGATCCAGTTTGTTTCTGTGTATTTGGCAGGACGTTGCTGCTCGGTGGTGCGGGCGGCTGAGGACAAAATACAGAGCTTCTCGAGTTACTTCAGTTTAGCCATTTTCAAGTCGTAATCTTTTTTTTTCAGTGTCAGTATCTGTATCAAATTGAAGCCCATTACTGTCACACCTTTGCCAGTGAGATGTATACACTAGCCATGAGCCAGGAATTTTTCGGCTTGAACATATGAGACCAGAATTCGGCAAGAACAACTTCAAAAAAAAAACAACAACAAATAGTTGACGCGAATCTTTCTCATCATTCTACCTGTAAACAGAGGAACGTTTTGAAAGCAAGGGTAGGAAAGGGTTTTCTTAGTTGTGAGTGCTGCTTCCAACAGGGGAAGATTATTATTAGGCTGGTGCAAATGAAACTTCCGCAATGGCAGTGGTTGCATTTAAAATTACACAGAAAATCGTTAAAGACGATTCGTAGAGCAACGGTTCGAAATCCCTTGCTTTCTTCTACAAAAGGTATTTCTTATCAAACCTCATGGTGAGCATATTTTCTTAAACAATCTGAGCAGAAATATGAAACTCGAAATTGGGCTCTGTTTCAAGCGCATATCAGTGGTCGCTGCTGAGTGATGGTAGGAGCTGGACGGTGATGATTGTGTCAGTAGTTAGGGAACGCAGCATAGTTGCAAACGAAGCATAGTGTGGTTGCCTAGGTATCCATGTGAAAATTATAAAGTCAGAAAACTAGAAAATTTCACTATTTTGAGGTATGCTAGCATCCTGCTTTTTCAGTACACTTTTCGGTTTTCAGGGCTTAAAATATTGTGGAGAAAAGCTGTGCAGCTGAAATAATTCTCATGCATTCTTGACGGTATTCTCTCTTAATCCCCATAAAACTTCACGTCAACAACGTTGCTCCTACGAGTTGGTAAAATTCCGTAAATTGTAGCTTCTCTAAAGAGACTTTCTGGACATTTTCCATTGCAATACTCTAGAGTTAGAAATTTTGCAAAAGTTTTAGATGCCACTATGTTGCGCATGATATGGTGATTCTGAGGGTATAAGTTATGGGTCGTCAAACCCGAGGTAGCGTTTGCGGAAGTTTTATTTGCACCAACCTAATAGAATCCCAGAATCTTCGTGACAATAATAGCAAAATCACTACATACTGTGCAATCAGTGCCAGTAAATGGCTACCCTTTAAAGGCAGAACCCACGGAAATATAAGTTCTTCCAATTTTTCTGGAATCGGAGACTAACTACCAGTTTCTGAACAGCGGCAAAAAGACAAAGCAAAACTTGATATTTTCCGAGAATTTCGCGAAGGAACTGGAGATGTCGGCCGAAACTCCGCCTTTTTTCTTGACCGACCTTGAAAAAACGTTCCATTCAATTTTATTTTGGAATTTCTGCAGCAGAAAGCTCTACTACAGCTGTTTCTACAGTGCCACCACAAAACCAATCGAAGTCGTTTGCTTTACCTTCTGAGAAACCTATTTTTAAACAACTTTACATCAGAGCCTGCGGGTCAAAAGTTTGTCAAAATCGATCCGATCATTACTTAGATTTTTCTTTATACTCGCTCATTTGTTTTCGAAGAAAACATGTAGTTTTTCTATTATTTGAGCAAATTTGAGCCAGACAGCTCAGAAACGGAGGTAAAACCGAACGTTTCTTTCACGGTCAGTCAAAAAAGAGGCGGATTTTCGGCCGCCGTCTTCAGCTCTTTCGCAAATTTCTCGAAAAATACTAAGTTTTGAGTTGTTCCCTTTTGTAGTTGTTCAGAAACTGGTAGTTACATTCCGATTACAGAAAAATTAGAGGAACCTATTTTTCCGTGAGTGCTACCTTTATGCTAAAATCTTTCCCTAACATATCTTTTCTTTAGTTTTGCTCGAAGTATTTATCTCTACTGTTCAATATAGGTGCTCTGATTCCTAACAAGTCAAGTTTCAAATTCACTACTGTTTTTGAAGCTATTCGTTGCTGCACAGTTCAGGGAGCCGGCTATAGGGGTTCCTTTTGGGACAATAATTTCAAGGAACATCGAAACTGTTGTAGTATAGAGCATTACTAGATTCCATGTTCTTCCTTCTTTAAACCTAGGCATATTAGTTACAATTTGCTCTTACTTCTGTGCCGGACAGGTTGTTAGGTGGATATTTACTTTCATGTACGGCCTGACGTTTCGACCTGTTCATCATCTTCAGAAGAAGAAGACGAACAGGTCGAAACGTCAGGCCGTACAAGAAAGTAAATATCCACCTAACAACCTGTCCGGCACAGAAGTAAGAGCAAATAGAGCATTACTCACTTTTTTCTGAATGAATGAAGGTAAAAATGAATGTGTGCACATGAAGCTAGACATGAAGTTTGGTCTGAAACTGCAGCACGCCCACTACACCTCCACTCGAAATGAAAAACGTACGTTTATGTAATAAATAGCTTTTTTTGCATTACTACCCACCACACCAGGCATAGAGTAGGCGAGAATGTATTCGGCACATGCAGTTCTCTCCTCCGACATCTCTAATGCAAGTTTTGCTTGACAGGTGAAAAAAGTCAGAGCTGCGGTATTAGAGTCGCATTGCACATGCTTCCTCCAGTCACAGAAAGTCTCGTTCTACAAAAGCAAAGTCAGGAAAGTAATGGAGGCGCAATGTTGCAGAGGACAGAAGTGAGCATCTAAAAAAGTAAGCCCACTGGTGAACGCAGAAATATTTTGTTTAAACTTAAAATTACTAGTGGTGACAGCATTTGCTAGTCTGTCTAATCTGAGCAGATTATTTCCGAGTTGTGACAACAGCAAGCAGTACTGAGTTTACGTGCAGGTACAGTCGCCACAGCTACTTTCATAGTGTAGAATTAAAGTCTTTCGAGACTTATGCTACCACAAAATAGTCTACAAGCTTCCGCATTAAAAAAAATTCTAGGGTGCGGAATAAGAGGTACGTCGCGCATTTCTGACTGGTCAGTTTTTCGCCGCCTCAGATTATTGGGCCGGTAGTAAAGTCCAGGGAGTTGTGAACTTTTAGCTGCCAACATCTCGTGAGATTGTCGCACACAAATCTCACGAAATGTTCATGAGCACGCTATTCTAACGCACAGGATTGTAACAACCTCACGAGATAGTTGGCAGCTAGTTCATGAACACTGCTGCGAACTAGTTGGCAACTTCGCTGCCATGAGATCGCAGACAACAAAACATGGAGGAATAGCACGCTCGTTCATGAAGTGCACTGTCACGATCTCGACGGAGTTCATGTATGGTCAACGCGAAAAATACATGTCTCCGAGCCGACCGCGTTGCAGGTGTGGCGTCTCTCCGAGTGATTTCTCTAAGCCTGCCCTCTCTGCGTCTCCAACATAGAACTACTGCCTTCCCATCACGCTCGCCTGCTTCGCGGTTGGCCTGGAGACATGTATTTTCCGCATTGACAATACGTCGAGATCAGTGACACTCAATAAAATGCTCGGACACGCCTGCGTCGCCATCTTGCCATGCTGCACCCTCAGAAAAAACAACTGATCATATCACGCAGTTTTTGATGGGTAGTGACGTTTTCTGGAACAACTTCTGCTTAATTTCTATAACAGCTTTCATATTTCGTACTGTTAACGTCCTCTTCACCACCCCTCGAATTTATACGCTGAATTCTTTCGTCGTCCCGCTGAAAAAGATAGCTTTTATTTTGTGCTTTATAGTCTCTTTGGTTTAAAAATCTGTCATTGGTGTTTACTTTAGCCTAACCGTTAGGCATCCATCAAAGTTGGGAAATTAACCGAAACGAACTCGTGAAATGCAAGTAACTTAGCAATGAAAGATACAAAATTTTTGATTGGGGAATTTCTTTGGAATAGCACTTTCCTCAGAGTGATAGATTATGCTTGGCTGCTGTGATCGTTTCGCACCACACTTGACGGTGAAGTGTAAAATGAATCCACTTTTTAAAATTTGTTCTGAAACTATAGTTCCATAAAGCTTGCAAGGAAATGCGTTATAGGTGGATGACAAGGTTGCAAAAAGTGGCCACCTGAAGGAGTCGATCCTGTATGCCATTCTGGGTAGCTGCCTACTAAAACCAACACGCTAAGCGTTCAGCCACAAGTCCACAGCCAACGAATCAAAATGATTTATTTGCAACACGTCGTGATCGAATAGCAATCGATCCGCCTCGCCTTTGCCCTGATGTCGCGAGATTCTCGCGAGAATGTCACCAACGTCGCGATCTTATTGCCAACATGCTGGCAGTGTGGCTGCCACGACATGGCGACTTTACTGCCGGCCCTGGAGATTCCTTTTGGAGGAAGTGTAGGGTGCTTTCAGTGATATTCGCATGAAATGAGGGTTTATGAAGGACTGTAGGTATCGTCTGAAAAGCTAAACACTTCCATAATATTAAGAATAATAATTTGGCTACATATCTTGTGGAACATTTTCAGAAAAGTAAACATAATCCGGAATTAATTGAAGTAGATATATTAGATCACGTAAAAGAGCAGGAAAATGTGAAATTTCACTTAAGGAACAAAGAATTGTTTTGGATTAAGATATCGGTTACTCCGTTTCCTTTTGGCTTAAACGATCAAATTAAAAATTATGGAAATATTTCAGATGGATTAAATCCTCTTGAGAAAAAAACAGCATCCCTACTTTGCTTATCCTATAAAAAGAGACAGAAATAGAGGAAAGAAAAGAAGATCTAGAAAGATGAAAGACTGTAGAGGGCGTACTGATTCTGTTATAGAAAATATGAAATTATTGCAATGTAATGAGTTATATGCTTATTTTAGAACACTAAACATATATGGCATAACTAGGCTTATAGATTTTACATCTATGCCAATTTTTCAAAGTCTTCCATTTAATCTGAAATATAAGACTTACGGATTAGTAGCCACTCTATTTTGGAAAAATACTTTACATCTATGCCAACTTTTCAAATTCTTCCATTTAATCTGAAATACGGTGCGCGTCAAAAATATAGACCACCCCCAAAAATCGCCAAAATCGTAGAAATTCGCAGGTTTTCTAGGAAGTACTTCACACCATCGTAATCAGCATCTCAGATAACATAAGTACGTAAGGTTTCACAATTTTTGCTCCCGTATTCACATTTTTACCAAATCTTGATTCAAAATATACCGCGTCAAAATTATAGACCACCCCTCAGAAAACAGCTTTCAAAGTCATTAATTGAAAATGGTAGTAGTGTATCCATTTGGTGTGAGGAGCGGAAATTTCAGAGGACGCATCTCAGATTAGATCCATCGCAAAACTTCTGTTGCACATGGCAAGAGTGAAGATTTAAGGCACTAATGTCGACTGAATAACTAAAATAATTTTCTCTTAATAAAAAACCATTGTACCGGTGAGATATGAGAACATGCGCAGAGTTTTTAAGCAGACACCCTAAAATGCTACCTATTGAATTGAAACACCACACATAACAACCCGAAACATCTTCCCGTCACGACATCACCTATCGTATTAGGATCGCTCCAATAAAGTTTTGCTTTTAGATCTCAGGTAGTTCCAAACATATAGTGTTCAAAACCTTGCTAGAGATTAAATAAACCTTCCTTATAACTGCCACTATCAGGGGACTTTACCGTTGTAAGTTGCAATTACAGGAATTCAACTGTGTAAAAAGTCACTCTCATGGACCACTGTAGTTCGCAATTGCATTTCCCTCTATTTACAAGTTATGCCAAGAAATGAGTGGAAAAAAGTTGTTGGAGGGTTTAGGAAATAAAGAATGGCCTGAACATCCGCTTTCGTCCACTACTTAGATTTACTAGAAAAGAAAAAGAATTACTGCCAGTGGTGTCACAAACACGCTTTTTTCATAGGTTTCAAAATGGGGCCCTGCTCTCGAATGTTTTCAGCCGGTTCACGTAGGAGAGAGTGAACCTTACAAAAGATACTAGTCATCATTAACATGAGCCATGACTCTTCTAGAAAAGTTTTCGAAGAATTTACACCATCCATAAGCTTTTTGAAAATACACAACCTCTTGTCTTCAAGGACAACGCACGCTATGTATCTCTCTTTCTGTTTTCTTGCCTGCATCAGCATTTACTACCCATAACCTATCTAAATTTTTCGTTATCTGACATTTGAGCTGCACAATAGAATTATGAAACTTTTTAAAATAACAAAATATTGGGTTTCACAGCAAATTTTCGCAAAATTCTCGAAGAAGCACTCCACGATCAGGATATTTTAAAGTTTTCAAAGCGCCTTTCACCACCGACATTCACTCAACTCGGCACTGTGATTGTGTGTCAGTGTGAGCTAGATTTTGAAATTTTTAGGAATATGTTCTATAGTTTTG
>KN549273.1:37489-47649 GCA_000797555.1 Oesophagostomum dentatum | reverse complement strand
CATATATATATCATTACTTATAATAACGAGCGAGCTAAGGGTCTAGCCAGTGTCAGATTTAAACGAAACTATTTATACGTTTTCTTTATCGTTTACGTTGTTTTTGTCTCTCATGAATGATTGAATGCCACTATTTATTCGTGGTAATGTTTAGTTCGCAGTTGAGGAAAGAATGACGTTGGTGGAAAGAAAGGAAGGAGGGAAAGAGAGGAATGGTGGAGCAGTGAATTTCGGATAATGGGTATCTCCTGGGTTTCCGCACATAACTGCGAAGTCTTCGCAGTATAGCGTATGTATATGCTAGGTTATGTGGCGTCAAATGCCGCCAAGACTGATTTTGGGGCAGCTTGGGGTTTTTTTTGAAAATCACACATTTGTTTCTGGAGAAAACGTACGGACCCGAAGTCTTTATCGGGGGTGTCTCAAATGCTCTTTCACAAATATCCATCGTCTTCCCACTCTAGCTCAAATCTGCGCCAGCTTTTGTGGCGCCAATGGCGGTAGCTCGAGAAAAGGGTATACATGAGCACGGGAATTCTTGTACTTGGCATCAACTAAGGCGTAAAGAGGCGAAATTGGCTCCACAGATGGACTGGGACATCTCCAACTACCTCCAATGCCTTCACACCGAGACACTTTTGTGCGCTGAGTTTTGCGGCGTTGAGTGGCCACGGATTGGGGTGGTAGGGTAGAAGAAGCTCATGTCCTTTACAGGTAACCTCGATCGACAAAATTGGCACCATATAGGGCCATTGGATGTGGGAGATATATTCAAGGTGTCTTTGCAGCAGCGCACATATGCGCCAAATTATATGGTACTAAATATTTGTGACATTTAAACTTTAAGTCGTCGGCGATTGTAGCGATCTCACAAGGGAAGCACATTTGCTGACCCCAACAAGTGGGGACGATAATCACTTATATATATGTAGATGTATTACTCCCAGAAGATCAGATTATTATTATGATGTATTACTCCCAGAACATCAGAGATCGGTCTCCTCCTTTCAAGAAATACTCTTTTTCTTCGTGGGCTATGACTAGTGATGTGGGTGGGGCCAGGTGCCAACGAATGCCGGCCGTGTTCAAGCAGGTTAAAACACGGAAAACTAGCATAATGTCGATCCGTCCTTTTTGATTCAACACGCTTCTTTGCTCTTCAAGTTACTTTGGATCCCCTTTGTTGTGCAAAGCAAGTTGTCCCCGTCCACCCCACTAGTAATAGTCCGCGAAAAAGAGAGTACTTTGCTATGACAAGTGATGAAAGGTAACCAGATCTCGTGCTATGTAGAACGTTATCGCAAATTTGACTGAAGACGACGGCCTATAACTCGCTGTGAGGATGTGACATGCTCTTTCCTTTATGCATTTAACAAGGGATTGATAGTTAGCGTAAACTCGAACGACACAAACAATGTATATAGTAAAAAAATCTCCGTGTCCTCTTTAGCAGAAATCGAAAAAATCTCCTGCCCCAACCTTGATGTGGACGAGTTACAGCGTTTCGAATTTTTCACAGCGGTAATGGTTATGATGGTCCATTCTAATGTTATTGTGCACGGAAGAACAGGAGTTTTTTTTTGAGAATATGGAGAAGAGCCGTGTGCAGTGTTCTTAGATCCTTCTACAGTAGCGATTACTTTTAACAAGCACGGAGTCATTGTTTCGATTAGACTAATAGCTCGGAAACTGCTTGTTTAGAAGTGCTCTGTACCGACTTTGAGGCTACGTAGCCCGTCCACGTCAAGGTTAGGGAAGAAGATTTTTTGGATTTTCACTAAGAAGGACATGGCGATCTTTACCATATATATCGTTTGTGCCGTTCTAGTTTATGCTAAATATCATCCCCTGGTAAGCTGCTAGACCTGTTTACAGCAACGCTGCTCTCGGAGCTTTTCTCACAGCAACGGATTCATTGTTAAGTGCTCTGCAGTACACAAGGAACAAAGTGGTAGAGTAACAGTAAGCAGCTAAACTAAAGTGAGAAGCTGTTTAGACTAGTCATCAGAGACTTTTTGCAAGGAAGAATATGCGAGAATATGTATTGAATGACTATTGCAACTCCAACAAATGCTTTCGATCCTTAAGGTCGTCGTTAGACCTTAACATACAGTACATTTGTCGACAACATCGCACATATGACGGCATGAATGGAACGGGGGGCGGCAATGAGGTACCCGAAACTTGCTGACAACCAGCGACGGCTGGTTACAAGCCACTGGTGCTGCCACTCGCCTAACCAGCTGCCAGTTACTGCCCACTCCTTCGCATTAACCGTATGCTCCGACCACTTGTAATAAAAACACCGCGATCAGTTGGAATCGATTCAGAGAAGGAGATATCGAGATGTTGCTTACTTTGATCACCCATCCAAAACAGTGCTAGTGACTTTAGACTGCTTCCGCAAAAATTCAGAAGAAGAGAGAAACTATAAACAGGTAATAGGGTGTCACAAGGATCAAGGGTCATACTAGGGCCACACTACCTTTGTTTCATTCTTATGTTACGTTTTTAAATACTGACTGATTTTTAAACTTCAGCGAGAAATCAGCTTCAGTTTTCCCACCAATTACATGCATTTCAACGCTCAAGCCTTTAGAATTTCATTTTTTAGAGAAAATTTTCGAGGCCTTCTTATTTTTTCTTCGAAAGACAGTAATTTTGGTATATACTCATTTTAAAGTGTTGTATAATTTACTCTTTTCTGCATATGTTTCTGCATACTTTTCCACCGAGTTATTAAGGGACTGCGCGTTGACCGCGTGGAGGCGAACCTAGATTGCCTCGTCACGTCGCATCCGCGGCTGCCACACTAACTCGGTTGGCTAAATACGCTGCGCTTTGCGTGCACCCTAAGGGTTGTCAGCAAGTCTCGGGTACCTCATTGCACGGAGCCGAATGGAACCTCTGCGGCGATGTAGACGCAACGTCTAGCGAGAAGCTGGTTTTCGGTTAGAGACCAATGAGTGTGAGAGGCACAGTGAAAGGAAGAGTGTTTATATTGTTGTTTTTCCGATTCAAGACAATAGTCGTAAACAATCTCGCATCTCTTCCTTGATGTTTATTTCTGGTCTTCTCCGCTTAATCTCTGTAACCTCCATTATTTTTCTTTCCGATGTATTCGTGAGATGGCGATGCAGGACTTTTACCGTAAAAAATGGTGGTAATTCCACAGCGTGCTTAAGGGTGCTGTGTTTCGAAAATGCTTCGTTGGGATACGACGTTGGATTCTTCAGTGCCCAGCGTTTGTCCAAACGGAGCTTGAGCGGTCTACTTGATTCTCCAGTGTATATCTCTCCACATCCGTCACATTGAATTTGATAGACTGCTCCTCGCAATTGACGAATCTTTTAGTTCCTGCAGCACAGACAGTTGGCATCTTTGCATTTGCTTCCGCCAACGTTGAAAAACTAACGCGGCCGTGCCTGTTATATGTGGTACAAGAAACGAGCATCAGCTAATATCTTGATCTGCTACCGAAGTGCGCATCCGTTATGTATGAAAGAGAATGTTGTCAAGAATTTCCTGAAGACAAGGCAACGGTTGTACAGTAACAGTACCCAGAAGTGGACCATACGGTGGCACGAATGCTAGAAGAAAATGGATATTCAAGTGAGGCTTCAACGTCGTGGCCATCCACATTATACACTGGTATTCGAACGAATATTTTCGAACGAATATTCTAATAATTCGAAATTTTGTCTATTCGAATATCCGAATTATTCGAGAACTTAAAATATTCGAAAATTCGAATTATTCGAAGAACGGAAGTATTCGCTTGTTCAGATATTCGAATTATTCGAAAGCCTGAAAAATCCGATTATTCGAATACTGGACTCCAGCTGTATTCTGAAGATTGCAGCACAGGTACCTCACTCCTATGACGTCAAGGAACGGGAAATTTCCGGGAACTAACCTGGAAAAGACCCGCTTCGAAAGGGGTAGTGTGCTCGGCACCAGTGCCATCCCGGGTCGGCACATATGCCCCGCTCTTGCAGTTGTGCGGTACCTCGCACAACGCGGGAACTGTTGGAACCAAGTGCGCCTCCCCGAAAATGGCACCGCCTCTACCGCACATGCAGAAATGTTGTTCTGAAGCAGTACAGAAAGTCTAAAGTCCTTTTTTATACTTCGAAATTACCGCAAAATAGATTACTAGAATTAAAGCGAGTTTTGTTTTATTAAGACACCTGGTAAACAAAAGCTTACATCTCATTTAGACCTCTTCTAGCTGCACCAACATTTATTGAGTGTGTAAAGCTATGCAGGATTTTAATCTTTGACAATACATTTAGCGAGAGAAGGTGTTGGAAAAAGAATTTACTGGTGCTAAACAATGATTCTGTGGTAAAGAGTCATCAGCGAAGCAGCGCGCAAGTATCTGAACGGATAAGTTAGCCGACTGCGAAACAAATGAAATGACAGCCTCTCAGATTGGAATCCGATGAGCAGCGGTACGCCTCCGGCACGATGAAAAAGATCAATTGAGGAGGCAGTGTAACAGATCCATTGGGTACGAGTACAGATTTTTTCGCATCTGTGAAATTTTGATTCCTAGCAACGGTTCTAATCTCCCAACAAAAGCACATGTGCCCGTGAAGGTCGGCGCATGTGCCAATATCGGGGTGGCACCTGTGCGGCAATCTTCAGAGTAGTGGCAGAAAATCCGTGTAGTTTATTTATTGTGCATCAAGAAGAACATTGTTGGCTGGTATATCAAGCCCCGAATAACTTACTTTTTTTTACAGTAGGAATTCTGTCCCCACACCAACTATGAAGAGATATTCATTGCTTATCGTTAGGTCATATGATTATTTCCTCACATACCTTAAGGATCATATTTCTTTTCTGTAGCATGGTATTATAGCCATGGCTTTCACAGAAGTTTGTTTTCTAATGCGTAAGGGATCCCCGGATTGAAAAAGGCGCAGCTGAGGCAGATTTTAGCAAAAAAAAAATCCGAAAAAATTCAGATTGATGGTGAGGAATGATTAATCATTGTGACGCAGCTTTTACTAGTAGGAGAGTCGTTGCTGATAAGGCTTTTTTTCTACTAACAGATTGTGTTCACTACTGCTATGGTGTTACTGTAGAGCAGACAATATAATATAATACCAATCGAATACCAATGTATAGTGCACATCCACATTATGCTGGAGATGGTACCAGCCTTGTCCTGCCCTATGTTGGAGAAATCGCAGCTAAAAAAGTGAACAGTTTTGTGAAGAACTTAGAGCTCTCCATAATGCTAGTGTTTCGTCCACCTCCAACACTCAAAGGCATGCTTACACCGACGCGTAGAATGCAGGGATGCCAACTGTCGGTACCGCGGGAACGAAGAAGATTTGTCAGCCTATCAGATTCATTGTGATGGATGTGGAGAGATATACATTGGAGAATCAAGTAGATCGCTCAAGCTCCGTTTGGACGAACGCTGCGCACTGGAGAATCCAACGTCGTGTCCCAACGAAGCATTTTCGAAACAAAGGACCCTGAAGCACACTGTGGACCGACCACCATTTTTACGGTAAAAGTCCATCTCACGAATACATTGGAAAAAAAATAATGGAGGTTACAGAGATCAAGCGTAGAAGAGCAGAAATAAACACCAAGGAAGAGATGCGAGATTGGTCACGACGATTGTCTTGAATCGGAAAAACAACAACATAAACACTCTCCCTTTCACTGTGCCTCTCATTCTTTTTGGTCTCTAACCGAAAACCAGCTTCTCGCTAGACGTTGCGTCTACATTCGCCGCAGAGGTTACATTCATGTTGTCATGTGCGATGTTGTCGACAAATGGATCGTATATTAAAGGCACAGTCCCATCTGGAATCGTTTCTGAGATTCTACCATGAATAGAAGCGCTGGAAGCCGTTGATCATAAAACTGTAGAAATCAGTGGCAAAACTCCCGAAAACCCCGTTTTTCAGAGCGTAGAAAATTGTTTTTAGTATTGGCAAAGGCGTGGTTTCTCACATGTTTCTCACATCCTCCAAATCCCGGCCGAGTGACCTCGCAAACTGCACGTAGCCCGATGTAGCTTTGACACCCCAAAGTGACCACCGTGTTCACATCAAAGCAGAAAATTTCGTGGAAGCTGTTGTGCAGGCAGAGCATTTTAAAACATTTGGTATGAGGAACCCTTCTTTAGTATCATGCCAAATTTCTAAGCTGCTTGGAAGCGAGCACGATGCTGTAAAAAGGGAGATTGGTGGTGTTAGGACAACTCGTACGGAAACGTTTTGATCTAGGCTCGAAAAACGGGGTTTTTGATTGTTTTGATCGGATATGCGTATATCGCTGAAATCAGGATATCACGCTAGATCTGAATATTCCAAAGTCTCGAACACCGAAACGGGGTGGGACTGTGTCTTTAAGGTCTGACGACGACCTTAAGTGCCGAAAGCTTACAAGACAAAGATTTTGTTGGAGTTGCAATAGGCATTCAATATATATACTGAAGATCTCCATGCAGCTCAGGGACAGAATCTTTATTAGGAAACAGATATTCGAAGAACAAGAGCACAGAATCAGAAGAGCAGGACTAGGTCTGCAACGGCTATTGTCTGGCGTGGTCCTTGTCACTCGCACCTCTGTTTCACAGAAAATCTATTTTCTCGAAGAAGAATCATCATCGAAGGAAATAAGGACGGAACAGAAGGACTTATTTCGCAGACATCAACCACACACTAGTCAGAAATAATCTTGCTCTCGGTGGTCCCATCCTTTTGCTTTGAGCACGGCCATCCTTCCTTCAGGAGAAAGCATGATCCAGTAGAAAATTAGAGGATTTACGCCAGGCAGTCACTCGTTACCTTTTTAATTCTTGCAGTACTGTAAGTAAGATGTATATTTTGCGCTGTTTCCTGCACGTGAATGGTTCTGACATAATTTATCTGGAGTGGTAGCAATTTCTCAGATACTGGCAGTTAATCGTAAAGGTTTACCACTAGGATAGCTATCAGTTTATTCCCTAAACCAGGATCTACTTATGGACAAACCAGGAACGCTGGCGTGAGCTTGTTGCAACGCAAAACCAAATGCACCTCAAGAGACTCGAAGCCGGAAAGGATTCCCACGCCACACTATGTGCAGCCGTACTAGACACTGAACCATAGCCTTCACGATGCCGCAACTCTTGTTCTGATGTTAGGAGGGTACTCAGAAGCTACTGCCTGCATGCAAATTTAATCCGCTTTCTCTAAGGAAAGACGGTAATTAATGCGTAAAAAAGACGAAAGCGGGATACCAAGTTGTTTCAAACCGTCTATGTCTTATATTAATGAAGAAGGAATGGTATGTTGATAAACTTCCTCGCGTGTGGCGGATGACCTATGACCTATCCAAATCCAATACAGTGGTGCCAGCAGCACAGTTCAGGACCTCTGAAAATGGGAATCGGGCGTCAGCGTGCGCCCTGCGCTCGCGTCCACCTGTGCTACTGGCCCACTGCTGACTACAGTAACCATTTAACCACCATCCCAAAGAGTGCTCCGAACGACTTTTTCGATAACCGCGATCCCGCGCGCCTGCGTCTCTTCACCGTCCGCGCTATCTGGGACACTTCCGTCTTATCGACCGAAATAGGAGACCAGGATCTATAAAACCGACGGTTATAGCGGCGCGATAACCAGGATATAACCCATAGGTTAAATTTCGGTTAACTGTAGGTTAAATCCTGGTATGTTATCCAAGTTAATGTAATAGCGAAATAACGTCCACTTAAGCACTTATGACCTCCTGGTTATAGCGTCTATAACTGGCGGTTATACTTGTTGGCTAACCGCCAGTTATAGCCAAATTGCTACCATCCCTGACTGAAACGTGGTTGAAGCAGTTGGAAGAAGTGATCCACAACAAAAGTCCTTCTAAAAACTCGTTGTTGGAGAGATAAATGCAAGAACAGGGAAAACGCTAGAAGCTGAGAAAGGACTGGAAGATTTAGATCAAGCCTCCGAAATGATAATGCCAATCGCCTCGTTGGGCTCTTGCCCACTACTCGAGTGTTTTATGGAGACTCCATCTTGGTGAAGAAGGAACATCGCAAGTGGACTTGGGAGTTACCCAACGGCACCATTCGTGCCTAATAAAGAAGGAGAACGATCTCGAAGACGAACTAAAAAGGAGGAGTAGCGCAGCTTGGGCCGCCTTCGAGCATCTGAGGGAGGCCACGGACCACCTGACGAATCCGGAGCTCCGTGCTCATCTGTTTGATGCGACCATTCTTCCAGCACTCTGCATCTGAGACGTGGACTGATACTACCATCACGCTGAGGAGGCTACGGACAACACAGCGCTTGAGAAACGCCTTCTGAAGTATAAACGGCGAACTCAACATCAAGCCGGACTTCGCAATCCTTATCTTAGGAGGACGACCTGTCTAAGGGACCTTGCGGAATACGTGTCGGAGGGAAAACACTGATGGGCCACTCATATCGCAAGAAGGACTGATAACAGGACGAAGCAAACCTTGGAGTGGATTCCAAGAGATGTAGAACGTCCTCGAGGAAGACCTCCAAAAAGACAGACGGGCGCGTTCGCAGAAAACATAGACCGGCAGAGAAATCAGTTGGGTATGGTTCAGGAATATGGAACTGTAACTCGCGGACGGATCCAATGACGAATTCTACCAACGTCTTAGATGACGTTAGCGAGAGAACGATACGAAATGAAGAGATGCTGGGGACTGCGCGATTCGTGAGGACAGGCCACCTAAGTAAGTACCTGAGCTATTAACCACAATCATCTCCAGTAGGACAAGTTAGTACTCCTAGAGGACAATCGATACTGCCTAAAAGATTTAGCAGATCATCTGTTACAAGAAGAAATAGTAGTACAAATATGTATCAGGCCGACTCAAAGGGTTTAAAAGGGCTATACACTTTTTTTCGCGAACTAAGACCAATGGAGTGGGCGAGGCCAGGCGTCCGCACGTGTCTAAACTGGTTAAACTGGTCAACACAGCGAGAACGAGCTTAATTTTCATCAGTTTGGACACGCACGGCGTCCTGGTCTCGCCCGCCTCGCTAGTGCTGGTCCGCGAAAAAGTGAATGGATGAACTGGTCAGATGTACCCGTGGAAAGGATGGACAGACTAACAGGTTGCGCATGAGAAAAAAAAAACTTATACGGCCCAGGATAAGAAAGGATTATTCGTGAGCGAACGCAAGCTCGAAATTTACCATTTTCTTCTATGATGTTGACGAGGAAGTGGAATTAGAAAAAAAGGTGGAAATTGAGGAATGTAGACTACCGAAGCGTCAAATAAGAAGTCATCCGTATAGTAATTATTTAAATGAAGTTCGTTTAATGTTAACGAACAACAAAAGAAAAGCTGTTCCTGCACAAACTACGAAGTGTTTCGTTCTAAGATGACTTCTGGGACGAGGATACGAAATTCTGACTTCATCTCCTCTGCTTATGGACGGAGTAAGTGTGAAAAAATGCTGTTGTTTTCATAGTACAGATCCCGAGCAATTTTGAAAACCATGCATACATCAAAAAGGTGACGCCGAGTAGCTAATGAAGGGATAGCAAAATACTAATTCCTAATAGGGGCATTTCCGGATAAAGGAGACCGCCTTTCCTAATTAGAAGTTTTCTGGTGAAATTGTTTTGAACCCTTTCAATCATAGAGATATCCTTTTTCCCCGCAGGGCTAAAAACAAGGCAACCTTGTTCGACTATGGGACGTACATAAACTTTATATGCTTCAACAGAATATTCTGTTCACTAGTTGACAAAGCTCTGAAAATGCTGTACGTTCTGGCATAAGCTTTTCTACAAATTTTGGAATAACGTGATGAAAAATCTAATTTGTCATAATAATAGAATCTAGATTCCTTAGACTTGAAACCTTTAAATACATGTTGACATTTAGGGATAGGATCATTACGCAAGAGATGTTTCAAAATGTGATTTCGAATTAAAGAAAATTAAAGACCGTTGAGATTCCGCAGTCAGATTAAGGCACAAAATAGTGAAAAAATAGGACTTTTAAAGATTTTTTTCTAAAAGCTAAGAGCGGCTCTTGTCTTAAAGGCAGCGTATGCATTAAGCAAGGCGTCTGGATTTGTTTAAAGAACAATAGAAGGTCTCCAGACGAAAAGGATTTCAAAGTTGGAACCTCCTGCATCTGCTTCAAGCCGAGAAAAAAA